>JALGBA010000761.1:445000-834867 GCA_023970755.1 Azemiops feae
CAATGCCTTACTAAGACCACACTTGGGAGTCCTCCACTTACGACTACAGTTGGGAGGAGGAAGAGGACAACAACTACATGGCGTCCTCGGTCTCTCCGTGCTTCGTGATTTTCTTGCAGGCATTTCATTGCCAGACTAGGTAACCTCATCAGTGCTAGAAGGGAGAAGGGTTTGCGAGGAGGAGGAGGAGGAGGAGGAGGAGGAGGAGGAGGAGGCGGAGTATGGGGTCCTTAATGTTCTCTGAGCTTGGTGGTTTCCTTGCAGACATGTCTTGACCCAACTAGGCAACATCATCTGTGCTAGAAGTGAGGTGGGTTTGGGAGGAGGAGGAGGAGGAGGAGGAGGAGATTATGATGATGATGATGATGATGATGATGATGATGATGATGATGATGTGGGGTCCTTGATGCTCTCTGAGCTTGGTGGTTTTCTTGCAGACTTTTCATGACCCAACTAGGGAACATCATCAGTGCTAGAAGGGAGTGGGGTTTGTGGAGAGGAGGAGGAGGACTGTGGGGTCTTTAGGCTGTCTGAGCTTGGCGGTTTTCTTGCAGACGTTTCATTACCAAACTAGGTAACGTCATCAGTGCTAAGGAGAGTGGGGTTTTGCTCTCTGCAAACAAGCTACTTGTACATAAACAGAGAGCAAATCCACTTCCTTCCAGCACTGATGCCAATTACCTACTTGGGTAATAAAATGTCTGCAAGCAGACAGCCAAGCTCGGGGAGCATCAGGGACCCCACAGTTCAATCCTGAACTACAAACAGTCTCTTCTGTTGATATCAGCCAAAGCTTATGACTTTCAGTTCCCGAATTCGGATAGAATTTGGCCCTGCCAAATGTGACGGGGCGCCCACTTCACAACTCCACAACCTGGGCTGTGTCACGAGATCTGGGAACTTTAGTTCTCAGCTTCCATCTGGAAGCCATAAGCTCCCGGTTCCGTGATTTGCAGCTCAGAAGCCTTGCCTCGTCCATTCTTGCACTCATCACTTCCCTCGGTCTTCCCCATCTGTAAAATGGGCTTCAGACATGGGGGGGGGGTTTCGTGATGCCCGAGCGACCGTACCACAGAGGCCCGTTCTGCGGATGCATGTGGCTTTTCTCCTTCAAATGTCTGAAAAAATTAAAAATAAAATAAAATAAAAATATCGAGCTTAGGGCCAACTCGACGGATTGAGCGTCTTTTTCGGTGGGTTTTGCAAAATTTAGGGGAAATCTTTTTGCAGCCCCCCCCCCAACTTAAGTCACCCAGCCCTTCTCTTCCCTCCATTGTACTCATCCCCGCCCTAAGTGACGGTTTCAACCTGTTTTATATTTCCCCGCAGAGAGAAAGGTTGAAAAATGTCGAACGGATCTGTTGCCTTTTGAGAAAAGTGAGTATGGCGCCTTTTCCCACTGCATTTAACTTCCTTCCCCCCCCCCTAAAGATTCCTTTCTAAGGAGCGCCGGTTTCTTGATCTGCCTGTTCAAAGCTGAAGGACCCGAAATGTTAACATCGCTTTCTAATGCCTTAGTAAGGCCACGCTTGGAATGTGGCCTCCAGTTTTGGTTTTCACAATATTAAAAAAAAGATGCTGAGACTCTGGAAAGAGTGCAGAGAAGAGCAGCAAAGATGATTAGGGGACAGGGGGCTAAAACCTACGAAGAAGAACGGATGCAGGAATTGGGTTTGATTAGTTTAATGAGAAGAAGGACCCGGGGGAACATGATAGCAGCCTTCCAATATCTCAGGGGCTGCCCCAAAGAAGAGGGGGGTCAAGCTGTTCTCCAAAGCGCCTGAAGGCAGGACAAGAAGCAACGGATGGAAACTAATCAAGGAGAGAAGTAATCTAGAAATAAGGAGAAACTTCCTGACAGAATATCTTCCTTCCTTCCCTTCCCTTCCTTCCTTCCTTCCCCCTTCCTTCCTTCCTCCCTCCTTCCCTCCCTCCCCTTCTTCCTTCCTTCCTTCCTTCCTTCCTTCCTTTCCTTTCCTTTCCTTTCTTTCTTCCTCCCTCCCTCCCTTCCTCCTTCCCTCCCTCCCTCCCCTTCCTTTCTTCCTTCCTTCCTTCTCTTTCCCTTCACCCTTCCTTCCTTCCTTCCTTCCTTCCTTCCTTCCTTCCTTCCTTCCTTCTTCCTTCCCTCCGTTTTCCTTCCTTCCTTTCCCTCTCCCTTCCCTTTTTCCTTCCTTCCTTCCTTCCTTCCTTCCTTCCTTCCTTCCTTCCTTCCTTCCTTCCTTCCTTCCTTCCTTCCTTCCTGTCCATCTGTTCTAGCCATCCATCCATCCACCCGTCCATCTCCTATCTTTATCTGTGTGTGTGTGTGTCTCCATCCATCCATCCATCTTGTACCTTTTTCTCCCTCCCTCCCTCCCTCCCTCCCTCCCTCCCTGTCTCTGAAATGCAACTACAGCTATCAATAAGATCCAGCTTCTCCCTCTTGTTCTTAACAAAGTTCTGACTTTCTAAAATGAGCTGTAAACCCCCAGGGTATTTGGGGGCGCTCACCGCCAAGGGTTATTCTTGTCTGGAAGTGTGGCTATGTACAAATAGACGCACGCACATACACACACGCTACAAAGGGAGGTCTGTTCCTCTCAAATCTGTTGCAGTTTGTTCCTGTCAGTCTAAATTAAACTGAAATGAAGAAAGGAAGTGGTTTGGGCATTGGGGTTAGTGATGGGGAAAATTGTCAGTTTGGGCAAAATTACCTAAAAGAGATTAGTTCGGCCTTAATTTGACCCCTTAATTTGACCCTCCTTCTATCTTGAAATCAACACAATGATCACAATATATTGCATTACTATAATACATTATGCTGCATTACCATATTGCATTATTGCATTATACATTATGCTGCATTCTTATATTGCATTATTTTATTGCATTACAATACATTATGCTGCATTCTTATATTGCATTAATAGACTGCATTATTATATCCTCATATTGCACTCTTACGGTGCCTTATTTTACTACCTAATGATATTGCCTTTTTATACTGCATTATTGCCATATTATTTTTGCATTATTACACTGGGTTGTTCTTAACATTATCATTTATTTTTGCAAAAGCAGATCCGGCTTAGAAACCAAATGTCAGCTAGTTCAGACTGCGATTTCTGATCGAGCGACGTTTGATAGCGTTTCCATTGCAAGCCCATCCAATCTTAGGTTTATGACAGGGATGTTGTGACACCTGACAATAAAACGTTAGGCTGTTCACACGATTGTCGCGAATTCATTAGCCAGCCAGTGACTATTAATAAGCATAAAACCTAAGATTGGTTTTTTTTTTCTTTCTCTCTCATCTTTTCTATCTGAGTTTTTTTTTATTTATAAGATTAAAGGTTGCCTTGTTAATTGTGCAAGCCCCAAATAAATAAAACAAGGGGGGGGGGATCAAATTTTTTTGGAGGCAGACGTGGCATCTCTGCAAAAATCCCTTTTGATAACGTTGGCAATCGCTCCGATTAGAAAAGGGAGCATCGAATAAATCCGTTTATATCAGGAGGATTTTGTGCAGGAGAAAAGAAACCGTATTGCTGGGTAATTGTGCTGTGGGGATTTTTTGAGGATAATGGTTGTGTATATAAGGGGTTGCGAACCGTAAGAACAGAACAAAACAACAAAAATTTCAGCTCTTTCCATCTGATGGGGGAATTTGAGTTTCTTTTCCGACAGCTTGTGGTTCCGGAATATTCGATCCACGGACTTTTCTGCCTGATGTTCCTCTGCGCAGCTGAATGGGTGACTCTGGGCCTCAATATCCCCCTCTTGTTCTACCATTTGTGGAGGTAAGCCGCCCACCCCTTTTATCCCTCCCGCCGGCCTCCTTCACCAGGGGGGCTTCCCGCCAGACACCAGCCAGCGGAAGGAAAGCAGCATCAGGTGGCAGCTGGCCAGGCCCAGTTGCAAAAATTTTTAAAAAGTATTTTTTTAATTTTTGTTTTTAAAGAAGGATTTTGCTTCTTTCCCTTCCTTCTTTCCCTTCCTTCCTTCCTTCCTTCCTTCCTTCCTTCCTTCCTTCCTTCCTTCCTCGCTCCCTCCCTCTTCTCAGTCTCTTTTCCTTCCTTCCTTCCTTCCTTCCTTCCTTCCTTCCTTCCTTCCTTCCCTTCCTCCCTTCCTTCCTTCCTTCCCCCCTTCCTTCCCCATTCCCTCCTCTCCCTCCCTCCCTCTTCTCAGTATCTTTTCCTTCCTTCCTTCCTTCCTTCCTCCTTCCTTCCTTCCTTCCTTCCCTCCTCCCTCCTCCCTCCCTCCCTTCCCTCCCTCCTTTCTCAGTATCTTTTCCTTCCTTCCTTCCTTCCTTCCTTCCTTCCTTCCTTCCTTCCTTCCTTCCTTCCTTCCTTCCTTTCTTCCTTCCTTCCTTCCTTCCTTCCTCCCTTCCTCACGTGACCCCGGGAAGCTTCCCCCATCACAAATAAATTTAATAAATAAAAATCAATCACTCAATAAGTACGTTCTGGTTGCCAAGCACCTGAATCATAAACCTGTGATGACGGTCATAAGTAGAGGACCAGTTGTAAGTCACTTTTTTCAGCCCCATTGCCACTTCGAACAGTCACTTAAGCAAAGATAAATAAATTCGAGGGCTTAAAACTTGTAGAAACTTTTCTTCCTGTACTGAAAATGAGAAAAAAGTTGGGAAATTTTTCCTTTAGCAGATGCTATTTTGTCGTTTATACGTCATTAGGCAATGTGTACGTCCTTGTTTGTTGCAGTGTGCAAAAATAGACATTAGCGGGGCAAATATGCGTATATATTTTCTATACATCGAAATAGCTAGTTTTGGTTCTAAAAAAAGAACAGATGGGACATCCTTCGGATTCTGTTTTGGAAATTAGACTTCGGGGTGTGGAAGAGAAGCTTGGCGTTATCAAATAGAAAGTAGCAGGAATCCAATTAAATCCTGAATTTAAAAAAAAAGTCCCCAAAACTCAATTGTTGTTGTTTTTTTCTCCCCTCGTCCTTCTGCCTGAGTGTTGAGTTGGTGAGATTCGATCTCGTGATGATGAGTTGGTGAAGTTCCATAACTAATAAATTCTGGGCTGCTTTGTTTTAATTTGGAGCAACCCACTCCCGAGTGTGATGGGTTTTCTTCTGAGGTGCAAAACCTCAGAATTGGCCGTGTTGAAGTGGCCGTTGGTCCATGTCGGGGTCAAAAAGGGCCATTTTGAGGTCGCACTAGGCCATTGTGAAGCCACAGTTGGTCATTCTGAGGCCAGAATTGGTCATTCTGAGACCACAATTGCTAATTGTGAGGTCAGAATTGGTCAGTCTGAGGACACAGTTGGTCATTTTGAGGTCAAAAGTGGTCATTTTGAGGTCAGAATTGGTCAGTCTGAGGACACAATTGGTCATTCTGAGACCACAATTGGTCATTCTGAGGTCAGAATTGGTCAGTTTGAGGCCACAGTTGGTCATTCTGAGGTCAGAATTGCTAATTTTGAGGTCAGAACTGGTCAGTCTGAGGCCACAATTGGTCATTCTAAGGGTATAATTGGTCATTTTGAGGCTATAATTGTTCATTCTGAGGTCACAATTGGTCATCCTGAGGTCAAAATCAGCCACGTTGAGTCCACAGTTAGCCATTTTGAGGTAAAAAAACCTGGCCATTTTCAGATCAGAGTTAGCCCTGTTGAGGCCACCGTTGGTCAGATTGGACATTTTACAAGCCTCTGATATTTTTTCTTTTCTTTTCCTTTATTCTTGTCTGCTTTTCTTCTCCCCAGGTACTTTCACCGCCCGGCAGATGGTTCCGAAGTCATGTACGATGCCGTCTCTATCATGAATGCTGACATCTTAAATTATTGCCAGAAAGAATCATGGTGCAAACTGGCTTTTTATCTGTTGTCTTTCTTCTATTACCTGTACAGGTGAGTCCCGATTTTTACAGCTCTCCAGGGCTGTTTACATTTTGCCCCACTTTTTCTCTCATCGGTTATCCAAAAGTCACTGGAAACATTGCCACGAATAAGATAGTTCTCGACTTACGACAGGAAGGAAGGAAGGAAGGGAGGGAGGGAGGGAGGGAGGGAGGAAAGAAAGGGAGGGAGGCAGGAAAGGAAGGAAAAAAGGAAGGAGGAAAGGAAGGGGGAGGGAAGGAAGGAAGGAAAGGAGGATGGAAGGGAGAGAGGAGGAGGAAAGGAAGGAGGGAGGGAGGAAAGGAAGGGAGGGAGGGAGGAAGGAAGGAAGGAAGGATGGAAGGGAGGGAGGGAGGGAAGGAGGAAAGGAAAGAAAGAAGGAAGGGAGGGAGGAAAGGAAGGGAGAGAAGGAGGGAGGGAGGGAGGAAAGGAGAAAAGGAAGGAAAGAAGGAAGGGAGGGAAGGAGGAAAGGGAGGGAGGGAGGAAAGGAAGGGAGGAAGGAAAGAAAGGGAGGGAGGGAGGACTCTGTACGTCAGGTTGCTCGGATTTAACAGCCCTTCCTCTTTCTCCTTCCCGCCTCTCGCCGTCCAGTATGGTTTATACGCTGGTGAGTTTCTAACCGAGCCGACCAAAGGGGCAGGACCCTCCGATCGACCCCCCCCCTCTTTGGACCCTCCAGGATGAATGGAGACCCCCCCTTTTCCTTCTGGACTTTGAAACGCAAAGCCGAGATGGACTCACCCGTGCCTGAAGCCGATCAAGCCGGAACGCCACCGCCGCCTTTTTTTTTTCTTCAGAGGGGTGGGGTGTGTTTCTGCTTCCCCCCCCCCCATTCCCCCGTGGTCCGGAAAACACCCCCCACCCACCCACCCCCGTTATGATTTGGAGAAAGAAGCCAGCATCCTCCCCACGGCTGGACGCTTCCGGCTGCGTCCCCACTGAACTTTTTGGGGAAAGTCTGCAAAGGGATTTGGGGTGCAGAAGATCCCCTTATCTCCCTCTCCCCTCTTCGCCCCTGGGTTATCGGCCCAGCTTTGAGTTTCTTCTCTTCCCCCCCTTTTTTTTGTGGTGGTGGTGGTGGTGATCTGGGGGCCAAAAATCCATTTCTCCAACAAAACAAACAAGGAAGGAAAAAAACCCACAAGGAAAATCCCAAAATTTGGGCAGCTATTTAATTGATTATGTGCTCGGGGTCCGGGAGGGCGAGGTTTTTTTTGGGGGGGGGTTAGCCTTCTCCCCTCTTTTTCTCCTCTCTGGAGAAGTCCTGCAGGATTTGGGGGGGGTGGGCTGGGATGCAAAAAAGAAAAAATGGGCTGTTTTCTTTCCCTCTTTTTTTATTCCGGATGCTCTCGTAGGGCAAAGCGATGCTGAGTCCAGCATCTGTTGCTATGGCAATAGATCGGCCCCTCTCGTCTCCCTCCCTCTGCTTTTCTTTCTTTTCCTTTTCACGCGCTCTTGTCGTTTTCATCCCCTTTTCCCTCAAAATTACGAGCATCTCCATTGAGGAAAGCCAGCGACTGTCTTTGGGGGGAGGGTGTGCATTTTCATATTAGAAAGACCCCCTCCCCCTGCGATAATCAAGTTGGAAGTTTTTTAAATTAAATCGTTAATTTAAAAACAATAAAAACAATAAATTTTAATGATTTTAACCAGGGGAGGGTGGGGAAAACTATGGATCCTAGCCCCCCAGGTTTTTTTTTTTCAGAAAAAAAAAAAAACAGTAGCCGGCTCGAAAGCAACAGCCTTAATCTGCTAGCTAGACTGCTCCTGGTTGTGGAGGCTTTGCTTTTCCCGATCGGGTGAAAAGGGATTTCTTTGGCCTTCTCCTGTTTTTGGAAAAAACAAAAAAAGCAGCCAGATTTTTGCCAGACGAGCGGAATTTATTTTATTGATCGACTTGAGCTCTCTTTTGATTTATCGGGTTTTTTTTATTTTATTTTACAAATTGAAATTTTAGTTTAAAAGCCAAAGGAAGGAGATGGAGAGAGAGAGAGAGATGGGCCCGGAGTGTTTTTTTTTGCAATTTGGTGATTTTTGTCTTATCAGCCCCCCGCAAGATCGATGCCGCTTTAAATGCCCACCTAGCAAAGAGATTTAACCCTTGTGCCAATCTAACATTCGCCAGGAAGGAGACCCCCCCACTAGGGCAAAGATGAAAGAAAAGGTTTTAAGAAGAGATTGGACAGCCATTTGTAAGGTTTGGGCTGGGGGGGTTGGACTAGAAGACCTCCAGAGGTCCCTTCCAGCTCTAGGATCCTATGAAACCCCTTCAGGAACAAAGGCTTGAATCTAAAGGGCCAAAGTGGAATCAAAATAATTTTAATTTCCTTCTTCCCTGGAAATTGACGATCATCCTGGTTTTTTAATAACATTTGAATTTCAATCCTTGTGGTGCCACGTGGCGTTTCTCAAGAGCAGCAATCTCCAAACTTGGCAACTTTAAGACTTGTGGACTTCAGAATTCCTCAGCAAACACGTCCACAAATCTTTAAAGTTGTGTAATTTGCTGGCTGGGGGATTCTGGGAATCGAAGCCCACAAGTCTTATTAAAATTGTGTAATTTGCCGGCTGGGAAATTCTGGGAATCGAAGCCCACAATTCTTATTAAAATTGTGTAATTTGCCGGCTGGGGAATTCTGGGAATTGAAGCCCACAAGTCTAATTAAAATTGTGTAATTTGCCGGCTGGGGAATTCTGGGAACCGAAGCCCACAATTCTTATTAAAATTGTGTAATTTGCTGGCTGGGGAATTCTGGGAATTGAAGCCCACAAGTCTTAAATTTGCCACGTTTGGAGACCCTGCCTTAACCCAAATTAGCACAAACCACCAAAAAGATTGTCCACCCCGATTTCTTTCTTTTTCCCATATATTTTTCCATCTATTTCTCTCTTTTTTCTCTCGCCATCCTTGCATTTGGGGCGGCTTGTTCGGCAAAGCACCCAGCTTGCGACGGGCTGACCAAATGGAGCAGGCAGGAGCTGAAACTCTGGATTTTGGGGTGGGGGGGGGGGGAGACCGCTCGACCCCATTTCTACCCCTCCTGGGGGCCACTGTATAAAACAAAAGTCCTGTTGGAAATAAAGACGATGATTTGATTGTGGCCAGGAGTTCCGCTGTCTTGTGTGAACGAAAAGAAGGCGGATTTCCTTCGGAGGTGCCGGCTCACCTGGAGGGCGTCTGGACACCTGCAGTGGGGTGCCACCTTGATAGCTCTCGACTTAGCGACTGAAGTTACAAGAGCACCAGAAAAGGTGACTTACGACCGGTCCTCGCCCTTAACGACTGTCGCAGCATCCACGTGATTACGTGGTCAGGATTTGGGTGCTTGGGAATTGGCAGGGGTTTATGGAAGGAAGGGGGGATGGCAGAAGGAAGGAAGGAAAGAAATAGGGAGGGAGGGAGGCAGGAAGGAAGGATTAGAGTGGGGAAGGAAGAAAGGATTAGAGGGAAGGAAAGAAGGAAAGGAAGGAAGGATTAGAGGGGGGAAGGAAGGATTAAAGGAAGGAAGGATTAGAGGGGGAAGGAGGATTAGAGGGAAGGAAGGAAGGATTAGGAGGAAGGAAAAGGATTAGGGAGATGGAAGAAAGGATTAGAGGGTGGGAAGGAAGGAAGGAGAAAGAATAGAAGGAGGGGAAGGGAGTGATAAACATGGTGAAAGAAGGAAGGAAATGAAGAGGAAAGCAGGAAAGGAAGAAGGAGGGAGGGAGGAAAGAAGGAAGCGGGATAAATAGAAGGAAAGGAAGGGATATAGAGGGGGAAGAAATACGGAAGGAAGGAAAGGAAGGAAAAGACGGAGGTGGGAGGGAAAGCAGGAAGGAGAGAGCAAGGGAAGGGCTGAAGGAAAAGGGAGAAAAGGCATGGAAGGAAGGAAGAAGAGAATTCCAAAAAGGAGCGAGGGAGAAGGAAGAAAGGGAAGCAGTGAGGAAGGAAGGAAGGAAGGAAGGAAGGCACCTTGGAGACAAAACCGGATATCCAGACGGGGCCTTTCCTCAAAACCTGGTGGGTTGCTGCTGATTGTCTCCCCCCCCCCCAAAAAAAAAATCCGAGCAGCCACTGCAGAGGGAGGGGAGGAAATGTGGGTGCTGTGTGCGTGTGCACACACGTGCAAAGAGCACAGGAGAGCCGTGTCTGCAGACGGTGTTGCCGCCATCCAGCCGCCCCCACAGCATTGAGCTGTCTCTCTCTCTCTCTCTCTCTCCCAGCCATGATGCTCTTGGAAAAGCTGCAACCATCCTGACACACACACAACACACAAAGCACACGGGGCCTTCTGTCCCCAGGCCTAGAACATAGCTAGTTCTCGGCTAGTTTTCCTTCCCTTCCTTTCTCTTCTCCGTCTTGCCTATTTTGTCAGCCTTCCTTTCCTTTCCTCCTCTCGTCCTCCCCCTTTTTTTTTTGCATTAGTGACACCCCAAACACACTGGGGGGAAACTGAGGCCTGCCCCCCCCTTGCATGCACTTGCCTGGAGGATCGACCGCCGTAAGCGTGAAAATTATTTCAAGGCGCCTGGATTCCCGGCTTAGGTAGCAAAGGCTTCCGATGCAGCACACCGCAAGTCCTCAGCTTACAAGTTCATTTAGCAACCGTAACGGCACTGAAAAAAGGGACTTTGGACCGTTTCCCCCACTTACGACCGTTGCAACCCCAGGTGATCCAAAGTCAGGCGCCTGGCAACTGACTGGTATTTACGACGGTCGCAGCGTCCCGGGGTGTGTGTGTGTGTGTCACGTGATCCCCTTTTGCGACTTCCTGACCGGCAACAGGCAAGCCAGATCCGCTTAACGACCGGGTTACTAACTTAACAACCGCAGGGATTCACTTTAATCAACCGTGGTGGAGAAAAGTCACAAAACGGGAGCAAAGCTCACTGTCTCACTTAGCGACCGAAAGTCAGCTCTTGGGTGGCCGTTAAGCCGAGGACTACCTGTAAGAAGAACGAAAATAACTCTCCTTCTCTACATTTGCAAATCGCCAGCCATTTTGGGGGGCTAGGAAGGCCGGCGCTGCTCCCCAAAACGGGACATTTAAGATAATCCGGAGCGGGGGGGGGGGAAATAAAAGGAAAAAAAGAAATGAGGATTTGAAAATGATTGTTGGAGAAAACATCATTTCCCAAAGCCGGGAAAAAGACACATCAGGATTTCCTTTGTGTTCCCGCGCCAGGCGACGTGTCCCCCCCCCCCGTTTTTTTTGGTTTGTGGGTTTTTTTTTTGCAAAATGTTCTTTTCAAGTGCCGGCAGAGGTTGCCACCTAGCTCGGGAAAAATGGAATTATTTTTCATTTTCCGTGAAAATGGGAGGCGCCCCAGGAATTGGGGAAGGGGGGGGGGGGCTTTTTTGGAATTAACAGCCTCGAAGAAAAGGCTTTAAAATACCAAAATACCATAAAGCCTCAAACCTCCAATTTAACCTGTTGTTTTTCTTCGTTAACGGCTCTTTGCTCTCTGCTGCTAACTAGCAACGGAGGCAGAGAGGAATAACCTTCTCCTCCTCCTCCTGACTTTGGACTACCGCTCCCATCATCCCGGGCCAGGGGACGGGGGATGTGGAGAGCTGGATTCCTCAATCCTTTCCAGGGTGACAGGAAGTCCTCGATTTAACGACCGCGCTCGGGACCGGCGCTTTTCTTGCTAAGCCAGGTGGTCACCATTCAACGAATCGCGGACGATTCGTTCACCACTTTTTGCGGCGGTCGTTAAGCGAATTGCACGGCCGTTAAGCCCAGGTGGCTTCCCTCCGCTCATTTCGCTCCCTGGGGGTGTAGGGGTGGTCGTAAATGGCGATCCACGCGACGGTCGTAAATTCACGCCGGGGGGGGGAAATGGTTCAAAATTTTGACCGTGTTGACGCTGCAATGGGTGTATGTTGGAGGACTGATTGTTAAGTCGCTTTTTTTCAGCTTCAAGTGGTCATTAAGCAAAACGGTCGTTAAGGCGAGGACCGCCTCACTTTAACTCTCCTTTTGAAACTTTGACTTTTATTTAGTGACCAATTGAAGTCATGTCAATGAAAAAACTGACTTAAATGACCCCTTTTTCGCACTTAGGACCGTTGCAGCATCACGTGATCAAAATCCAGACGCTTGGCAACTGACTCGTATTTATGATGGTTGTCGCAGTGTCCCGGAGTCACGTGATCCCCTTTTGCGACCTTCTGACAAGCAGGAGCCAGATTCACTTAACAATAAGTTACTAACTTATCAACTGCAGTGAATCGTTTAACGACCGCGGCAAGGAAGGGCGCGAAATGGGACAAAACTCACTTAAATGGCTCAATTGAGGTCGTAAGTCGAGGACTACCTGTACTCAGATCCCTTCCTGGTGATCAACCCTGGGAAAAATCCAGCCGCTTGCAGAGGAAACGTCTTCAAAATAAAATACATACAGGACACACTTTTGCCAGTTTTGTTCTGCCCACCGCAGAGTTTTATAAACTTTTATCACACTTGCAAAGAAAACCAAAAAATCCGTCCAAGGGAGCGATGGTAGAAAATCGAACACAGATTCCCTTCCTCTGCTCACCCCACAGGCCAGTCAAACCCAAACTCTTCACACTTCGAATTTTATTTTTTATTTTTTTTTCATCTCTACCTTTGCATCTTTTTTCACTTCTCAGCATGAAGAACCATACTGGATTTGTTCTAGATCGGTGTTTCTCAATCTCAGCCACTTGGAAAATAGGTGGACTTCAACTCCCAGAATTCCTCAGCCAGCAGGGAATCCTGGGACTTGAAGCCCACTCATCTTCAACCATGCTGGCTGGGAAATTCTGAGAGTTGAAGTCCACCCATCTTCAAGCAGCCCCAAGGTTGAGAAATACTGGATTTGTTCTTGATCGGTGCTTCTCAACCTTAGCTACTAAAAAAGAGGGGTGGACTACAACTCCCAGAATCCCTCAGTCAGCATGGAATGCTGGGACTTGAAATCCACCCATCTTCAAGCAGGCTGGCTGGGGAATCCTGGGAGTTGAAGTCCAGCCATCTTCAAGCAGCCCCCAAGGTTGAGAAATACTGGATTTTTCCAGATCGGTGCTTCTCAACTTTAACCTCTTCAAAGACGGGTGGACTACAACTCCCAGAATCCCTCAGTCAGCATGGAATGGTGGGACTTGAAGCCCACCCACCTTCAAGGTGGAGAAACACCATTTCTAGACCCACAATCCTGGCAAGACAATCACCAGTGGAGACAGCAAAAACGGAAAATCCATTATTTTTGTGCTAGAAAGACTCAAAACTCATCCAACTCAAGTAAATCCCGAATAGCGGAACTGTCTCTATAAGTAAGACCCCGAATCTACCCCATTTTTTTAAAAACAAAACAAAAAGGGGACTTCAATTTTGGAGTTGTGGACAAGCGTCAACTGGGACAGCTGGCCAGCCTCCGCTGCTCCTGGGCGAGAAGAGTCACGAGTGCGAATGACCCGCTGCCTTTAGCGTCATTCTTCAAGGGGATGGATCCCCCGCTTGTCCTCCTCCGTGGAGCCCCACGCTTGAAATTTTGGGGAGGGGTGCCAGGAAGAGACCGAACTAGGGGAGCGGCGAAATGGGGGGTGAACCAAAACAGAAAAAGGAGGAAGTGCGCCCCAAAGTCTCCTCTCCTCCATTTAATGCACCAACTGGGCCGTCAACCAGTACAAAACTAAGGGCTGAAAGGCAGCGGCGCCTAGCGTGACGTACATCTGCGCCCGTCCGGTGGTCCGGCTCAGTCCGTCTTGTACCACCGAAGTGAGGATCTTCATCCGTAAGGAACGAACCTGGGTAGGCAGAGACGGGCATCAGAAGCATGTTTAGACGGGCACCTTGTTCGTCAACTAAATCTCTCAGCGCCTAGCTGGCTTGAGGGTGGAGTTCCCATGTCCATCATGCACCAAAGGGAGGGGATATGAAATCCATCTCGACTTGAGTTTAACTTTGCTTTTATCGTTTTTAAATAGCTCAAGGTGACGGACTTATCTAATCTTCCTTCCTTCCTTCCTTCCTTCTCCTTCCTTCCTTCCTTCCTTCCTCCTCGCTCCCCTGCACAACAACCCTTTCAGGTGGGTTGGGCTGAGAGAGGGAGGGACTGGCCCCCAAAGTCACCAAGTCATTCGTACCACCCTGGACACAGCCAGACTCACCATGAAATACATAAGGGAACAGGAGGCCCAGGCCAGAGTAATGTAGTAGCCGTTCAGCCCAAAAATTAAGCCCCCGACCACAGTGAGGATCATCCTGGAGAGGAGAAATAAAGAATGGTGTGTGTTTTGTGTGTGTGATTAACACATCCTTCCAAACTGGGCAGGAATTAACGTTTACACCCGAGAGCAAAGAACGAGCCGTTCTCCCAGTGCTGAATTACAGCAAAGGATCTCCATTTAACAGATGTCTGATGCAACGGACAAATCCTTCTGAAATAACGCACAGCTCCATTGTATCCATAACACTCTTAAGCGGTGCTCAAATTTAATTCTGAATCGAATAAAGTTAATTTCTGTTCTATTCACATCCTCCTCAATACTCAAGACATGCTGTTGAGGTTCTTCGCAGCTTCTTTGGGATTTAACAGACTTTCTCTCCCAATTTGTCTGTTAAATCAGGAATTTGCCGCTACTCGCCTGGCCTCAAATCGGTTGGACAGCTATAGGAAACGGCCTCGAATTCAAGGAGCTTGTGTCAGTGGGGGCTTCTGGGAAACAGAGGCTAATCCGCGAAGCAGAGAGGTCCTTCCCAACTCACCCAACGTATTTGTAGCCGCAATAAGCCAGAAGATCGAACGTGCCCAGATCACTTTGGACCGTGGCAAGGTAGAGACCCAGGAGAAGGGCGAGGACTTCGATCACCATCCACACGAAGGCCGTGCTGGCACACATCCCGAGGACCTCCGGGGAAAACCTGGGCAGGTAGAAAAAGCGACGCCCGGACGATTCACGGTCTAGCTTCCAACAGGCCAGCAGGTGTCCACCAGAGACAACTCACAACCATCCTTGTGTGAGGACGTTGTGCAACCTTCCCAGCCTGACAAGCCAAGTCCCAACGGTCATCTGATCAAAATTCGGACGTTTGGCCACCGGTTCACATTTATGACGGTTGCAGGGTGGCAAAAAAAAAGGTCGTAAAATGGGATAAAACTCACTTAACAGCGGTGGTAAGCCGTAAAATGGGATGAAAACTCACTTAAACAGTCACATAAATCGAGGTCCACTTGCAATCTGCTCCCTGCCAAATTCTACATTATGCCCGGCCTCAAATCTTGCACCCACAACCCAAATTCACCCCTTAACCTCCACCGCTTTCGGTAAGATGCAAAATTGGGAAGCAAAAAAGGAATTTTTCCTTACCTTTTCTGTATGCCCAGGGCCATCCCAGCCAGCAAAATATACGTAATGAAGGCCATACCTGTGGAGGAGAAAATATTATTTAAAAAAAAAAAAAAAAAGCCTCCGGATTTTGGAGTTGGAAAGCGTTTTTGTTTTCAATAGGAGAACTACAATATTGTGATTTTTATTTTTTTAAAGAGCAATGTCCAACAGGAATATATTCGACCGGTTGGATTTCCCCAGCCCTTCGGTAATTAAAAGTACAAAATCAAAGTCCGTGGTTAGATAAGGCCTTGCGATTACCTTTTTGCCCCATAAAATGACAAGAGTCTAGGTTTTTTTAAAAAAAATAAAAATTCCTCCCAGCAAATCTGAACTAGCAATTCTATCTTTGGCCGGTTGAATATCACTTATCTGATCGATTTAATCTGATTATTAAGTTAACTCTTTTTATGCATTTAGGTTTGAGATGGTTCAGGCTGCCCAACTCAAAACACTTGTAGAGTTTAGTCTTAAAACAACAACTCAAAAATGTCAAAAAAAGCAAAACTCACACCTTTGGATATATAATATATAAATGTAAGAATCGTAAAAGCCTCATAAGTAATATCCACGTGGTCCTTGACTTAGGACCGGTTGTTTAATAACTGCTCAGAGTTATGACAGCCTCAAAATAAAAAATATAAAATAAAATGACTCACTGGGAATATACAGATCGGGAGCGTTGACGTCCTGGCGGGGAGTTAGAGGAACATCACGATGGTAACCAACTTCCCAATTCTACAAAAAACAATTTATGCATTTGCCTATCACCAATCCGTAGCTTCTTGCACCCAAATCCTTCTTGGAAAAGCTGGTCTAAAGTCGCTCCCTTCCCCTTCCAAAATTATAAGTAAAAAAAATCTTTTATTTTTTGCCAAATTTAAAAAGTGTTTAGTTCAATTTTTCAGCTGCAGAGAGAGCCTCAAAGTCTTTCCTAAAAGGAATCTTTTCTTCTGATATTCGATTAGCTCCCAACGCATTCCCCAGTGTGTTTTCTATTTCCAGTGGCAATGAGTTCCACAGGTTAACAAAGGTAAGTGAAGAAATACGTACTGGCCGCTTGAATCTGATATGACCCAAACTCTGCAATGAAGGCAGATCCCTTTTAATTCCTAACGTGCCTCCTATACACACACAGTCCCCCGACTTATAATCATTCATTTAGCAACCTTTCAAAATTATTACGCTGGAAAAAATGGCCTCTAACCAGTCCTCGCCCTTACGACCGTTGCAGGATATCAGTCATGGGATCAAAAATCGGTTGCTTGGCAATATTTATGATGGTTACAGCATCCCAGGTTCGTGTGATCGCCATCTGCGACTTTCCCACCGGCTTCCAACAAGCTATAGGGGAAGCCGGATTCGCTTAACGACCGCACAATTCACTTAAGAACTGCAGTGATTTGCTTCACCACCCTGGCAATAAAATCAGGCTCGTGATTCCCTTAAGAACCACCTTTTTTTCTTTACCTGGTGCACGTAAGGGAAGATTAATACGCCTAACTTTTTCATCACGTACGTCGTGTCCACCGCAAAGAAGTACTTAAGCTTGTTGATAGAAACAAATCTGTGAATCTGCAAGAAAAAAAAACAGATTTATTCAATTTACAAGGCTGTCCGCCTCGCTAGGGGATCACGTCATCCACATAAGAGTTTGGGATTTGATTTTTATAGTGTCCTGTTGAAATGAGTCTTCAAGATTATTATTTGCGAAGGGGCATTTCATTGACGAGCGAGGGGCTTTGATGGTGGATGGCTGCTAGCTTCAAGCTCTTCCCGGCAAAATTTTATAGAACCGGCGATCAAATAAATTTGCTGTTTGCATTCGACTCAAAGGGTGACTAAAACGCAGATCTGGAAAAGGGGCAAATCAGAAAAGGCTCTTAAGAATTTTTATGTGTGTGTGTGTATGTATGGTTCTCTTTTAAGCATTCTTTTTAAACAAGTGTTTTTGTAAACATTATCTGGGGCTTGGCCCCGAAAGCAAAGTTATACACATAAACAATGAAATTTATATAAATTTTGGGATGAAGCCCCAGACAGTGTTTACAAAAACTACCTATTTTTTAAAAAAAAATGCTTAAAAGCGAAGAGTACATCTCAATTTATTTTAAAAAGACAAGTCAACATCCCTGTTTTTCACACACACACACACACAGGGCCAAAAATACAATATAAATTGTATAATTATCTTTACAACAGACTAGAATGCAATGCAATGTAATATAACACAATCTGTAGGATTAAAACTAAATGTTTAGGTTAATCAGTTTAAATGACATTTACTTTTAATCCTCTTTTAGTTCACGTACTTTTAAATGTGCTGTGTCATTTTTTATGCCTGTTTTACTTGCTCAGTGTTGAATGTTATATGTCTATAGTTTGTAGCTGCTTCTGACACAAATAAAACTAAATGACATTTAGTTTTAATCCTATATATTATGTTATGTTGCACTGCATTGCATTTGCAATGCAAGGGCCGAAATAAAGAAGCAAAGGGAGATTTGGAAATATATATATATATAAATTTAAAGGATGTATGACCACTGTAACAATTGTGCCTCTCTCTCCTTCAGCAATTTTATTTTTTATTTTTTTCAAAAAAGAGGATTCTCAATTTTCTCTCTTTACCTCTTTATGGACGATGTCTTTACCCTGGGAAGCAATGGAGGTGCCGTAAGCCACGGCGACGTTAGCAACCGGGTCAGCAAAAATCTGGTTGAAGCTCATGTCGATCCCAGGAGCGGGGTAGCCCGCCTGGGGTGGCCCGTAGCCCGAGCTGGTGTCGTCAAAGAGTTGGGGGGCGTCCGTAGATTGTGGCACAGGGGGGATCCTGGCCCTGTGTTTGGAGCCTGCGAGGGGGACAAAAAATTAGGGGGAGGAGGAGAAGAGGGGAACCACACAGCCAGTAGCCAGCAGCCCTCAATGAATAGGATACAATCCAGAATTCGCACTCGGCACAGGACTGAATATATGTGTACGGGCAGTCCTCTACTTACCACGACTGAGCCCAAAATTTTGTGTTGTTAAGTGAGAGATTAGTTAAGTGAGTTTTGCCCCGTTTTACAACCATCCTTGCCGCAGTCGTTAAGCAAATCACTGCAGTTGTTCAGCTAATAACACGGTTGTTAAGTGAATCTGGCTTCCCCCACTGACTTGGCTGGTCGGAAGGTCGCAAAAGCGGATCAGACGATCTCAGGACACTGTCATAAAGACTAGTCAGTTTGTCAAGCATCCGAATTTTGATCGCGGGACCGTGGGGAGGCAGCGACGGTCCTAAGTGTGGAAAACGGTCCTAAGGGACTTTTGTCAGGACCGCTGCAACTGCGAACGGTCGCTAAACAAAACGGCTGTAAGTCAAGGATTAGCTGTAATAACAGTACAACCAAGGATTCGCACTCGGTACAGGACTGAACATTGCCTATGTGTGCTTTACCAAATCCGCCCTTCCGTTTTAAAGTTTATTTATTCATCCTTCAAGTGATCACCCTCTCCGAAGGGACACATGGGGTGGCTTCCAACGGAGGAGAAACAGACTTTGATATTTATTTACATCCTAAATAATTCACATCCTAACTAATATTTAATTTAGATACGCATTTGATTTTACTCCGCTTCTAAGCCCGCCAAGCAACCCCCCCAGCAACGTAGAAAATAGCTAGTTTGGCACCCCCCAGAACGGAATCCCGGGATCTTCTCCCCCCTTCCCAGCCCTGCCTTGCCCTGCCCCCAAATTTGGGGGTGCAAAGTCAAAAATTGGGGTGAATTGCCCAACTAGCTCTAGTCGGTGGTGGGGTGATTTGATTCAAATCAAAAATGCACCCCGGAAGGGCCCGGACCGGCCAGCCGGATTTAGGGATCCCGGAGGATCTGGTGGATCCGGAGCCAAGCTAGGGATCCACTGGGCCTCTCTAAAAGCAACAGGCGGGAAGGGGTGGGTGGGGTGTTAATGCTGGATCCAATCCCGGGCTAAGATCCCTCCAAAGCCCCCCTCCCCGATTCTCCCCTCCCCACTGGATCCACCCGGCCTGCCCCCCCCCAACGCCCCGACTTTCCCCCCCACCTACCTGGTCCCCCATATCCAGGGGGATAAGCCATGGCGCCCCTCGATCGCTTCCCACCCGCGCGCCCCGATCCACTCCGCCCCGCGCGGAAAAGGATCGACGGTCCTTAATTTAAATAATAATAATAATAATAATAATAAATGTAAAAAAAAAAAATCCGAGCAGCAAAGTTGCGAAGAGATCCAAAAAAAGAGAGAGAGAGAGAGAGAGAAAAGAGCGAGGTTCTAAAGCCACGTCCTCAAAGGCGCCGGCGCGGCCCGGGCGGCCGCTCCCATTGGCCGCCGCTTGTATCCTTTCGCAGAGCTCCGCGCGCCGATTGGCGGAGAATGTATCCCTTTCGCCCCGCGGAGGTTCCAAAGGGGCGGGGTTCGCTGGGCTCGGCGTTTCCGAAGCCCTCCGGCGCACGCGCAGGAGGGAAGAAGGGGAGAGAGAGAGAGAGAAAAAAAGGCGTTCCCGGGAGTTTGAGTGGCAACCGAGGTTTGGGGTGCCATGGGGGGGGCAGGGGATGATGGGAGTTGGGGTCTAGCCGAGCTGTGCAGGGCGACCGGTAGGAAGAAGCGGCGGGATGCAAAGGCGGTTGTTTTTTGTTGTTGTTGTTCAGGGAATTAATTGCCTGTGGGTTGTTGTTTTTTCTTACAGAGGTTCCCTCTGATTGGCTGAGCCGCAAGTCCGGCCGATCCCGAGCGGTGCTGGGAGTTGTAGTTCAGCGAGACATCTAGTGGAGCACAGTTCCCTAAGCCTGATTTGTAAGACCAGCTATCCCCAAACTTGGAAACTTGTAAGACTCGTGGACTTCAACTCCCATATATGTATATACATATACATATACATATATACAGGCGAAAGCAATAGCAATTGCTCTGTCTCACACACCTCGGTTCTAATTGACATGAAAGCTGGGACGTGACCGCTGGAAGTAAAGACAAGGGTAGAGAAAGCCCGAACAGCATTCTTCAAAATGAAAAAGGTCTTCTGCAGTCACGACATAAACCTAAGATTGAAAATCAGGCTTGTCAGATGCTATATTTTTTCTATCCTGCTCTATGGAGTAGAGAGTTGGTCTCTGACAGAAGGCCACCTGAAGAGACTAGAAGCATTTGAAATGTGGATTTACAGGCGGCTGTTACGTAGAAGCTGGGTGGACAAGATCAGAAATGAGGAGGTTTTAAGCCGCCTGGGAAAGCCAAGGGAAATCATCAAAACAATTAAAAAACGAAAGTTAGAATATTTTGGACATGTGATGCGACACCCAGAAAAATACGGCATACTCCATTTAATCCTCCAGGGAAAGATTGAAGGCAAACGAGGTCCAGGCAGAAGAAGAACATCATGGCTTCAAAATCTAAGGGATTGGTTTGGACAAAACTCAGCAGCACTTTTTCGTGCGGCTGCTGATAAAAACAGGATCGCCAACGTCTGATAACGGATATGGCAGAAGAAGAAGAAGGTGCTCTGTTAGACCGGTTTCACCGGAAAACACTTAATTTCTCCTCCCTGGTTCAGCTGACAAAAGCGAGGAGAACCCGTGGCCTAGAGGTTAATACAGCTGCCTAACGTGCAAGAGGCCCGGGTTCGAATCTCAGAAGGGTATGGCTAGCTGATGAGAGCTAAACAGCTCGAAATAGCTATACTAGTCTCCCTTTTAACTCTTTGTCGGCAAAATCTAAATTTAACATATACATTTGGTCACCATACCACAAAAAAGATGTTGAGAGTTTGGAAAAAAATTCAGAGAAGAGCAACTAAGACGATCCAAGGCCTGGAGGCCAAAACATACAAAGAACGGCTGCAGGACTTGGGTTTGGCTAGTCTGAAGAAAAGAAGAAATAGGGGAGACATGATAGCAGTGTTCCAGTATTTGAGGGGCTGCCACAAGGCAGAAGGGGTCAGGTTGTTCACCAAAGCACCAGATGGAAGGACGAGAAACAATGGTTGGAAACTGATCAAGGAGAGAAGCAACCTGGAATTAAGGAGAAACTTCCTGACAGTGAGGACAATCAACCAGTGAAACAGCAGAAATTGTGGGTGCTCCATCACTGGAGATTTTTAAGAAGAGACTGGACAGTCACTTGTCTGAAATGGTATAGGTTCTCCTGCTTGAGCAGGGGGCTGGACTAGAAGACCTCCAAGGTCCCTTCCAGCATTCTACATTCTACATATACATAACATCAGATCGTATGGATTGCTGACATCCTTCTGCTTGCTGATATCCAGACACCAACACTAAAATTAGACAATGCCCATTGTTTTCTATTTATTAATGTCTTGTAATGAAATTCGTTAGCTGGAAGAAGGGCTACCAGGGTTTTTTTAGCCATCATAAGCTCACTCAGTTCTCGTTCTCTAAATTAATTAATTTCCAAATGTAAATCGAGATTTAGGACCACGTTGCAACTCAACATTGCCATCTATGGAGCATCACCAGACAGGCAATTCTTAAACATCCTGCAGGAATTCAGCAGCTAGCTTGATCCCATCCAAGAACTTGTGGATCCTCACTCTCCTGACCCTTAGAAATCTTCCTTGAGTACTAGATTTAAGTCTGAGGCCTGGGGAGAACCTGTTGGTCAAATTTATAAGCCAGGTTTGAATCAATGAAATGTAATTTTTTTAAAAAAAAGATCCAGTTTGTTGTTGCTTAAAAGCCCTCGCCCCCTTTAAATAACAACAAATTGGATCTTTTTTTTAAAAAAAAATTACGTTTCATTGATGGTCTTCATTTCGTGTCCCTGGCATCGACGGTGTGCACAGAAATAATATTTTTTCCAATAGTAAAACCTGAGTTGATCCCCTGAAGATTCATCTGGGGTCATCCTGAATGGAAAAACAGTAGGATTTCCACCCAATTTTAATCCGTTGTGTTTGCAGAACAGATCTAGCTTTGTCTTCCTCGACCTCAGGACTTTTAAGATGGCAGGACTTCAACTCCCAGAATTCTCCAGCCGGCATGCCAGCTGGGAAATTTGGAAGTTTTGCCGCCAGCATGCCGGCTGGGAAATTCTTGGGGTTGAGGTCCATCTATTTTAAAATTGCCAAGGTTGAGAAACACGAGTCTAAGCTTACATTCCCATGGAAGCATGTTGGTTGGGGAATTCTGGGAGTTGAAGTCCGCATATCTCAAAGCCAGGCTAGCTGGGGAATTCTGGGAGCTGAAATCCACAAAACAAAATTCCTAGGGCTGAAACAATGGTCTATTAAAATAAGCCATGGCCACACGTGTATTTGTGTGTGTTTGTGTGTGTTGCACAATACTATATCAAAACAACCTTGTATTTCCTGGTACTCTCTGACTTCTTTTCCCTTTTATTTGTAATATTTTTGCCGTCCCTATTCCAGCTAACCAAGCCGATCACATCAAGTATTTTTAATTACCCACAATGCTCCTGAGGCTCTCAGAGGCATTGTGGGAAATTGAATGTGAGCACTGCAGCCAGCTCACCTACCCCTCTGCTTCCAGAGCCTGGAGCATTGTAGGTTGGTTCGACCTGTGGTTTGGCTAGATCTGGGTCAGACCCTGGTTAGTAAGGCCAGGCTTTATCTGGCTGTGGGGCTATTACAGATTTGGTGGAGGTTATCTATCTGCTGATGGGCACCTCTGAATATGACATAAAAGGCTTTGGAATGGGAGAATTTTGGGGTACCCCACCCCCATTTCAGAGACACCGACCAAACTTAGCCGGATGGTAGCCCAATATAAACCGGGTTTATTCAGGGCAGTCGCATCTGCCCCTCGCTGCAAGCTTCGAAGCAATCTTGACTTCGGGGTTATTAGAACTAACATCCTTGGGGGGGGATGGAGAGGGCAGAAAGGCGAGTCTCTTTGACCCGGGTTTGCATTCCGACGTGCAGAGGCGCCGCTTTCGTGCACAGGGGAAGGGGGGGGAGGGACACGTGGGGAAGCAGCCTTCCCTCGCCTGCCGAGTCATCAGGGCCGAAAAGCAAGCGGGCGAAGGCGGCAGCCGGGGGAGACGACCGGTGCAGCTTAGCGGGACAAAGCAAGGGAGACGAAGCTCTGGGCTGCGGACCCTCGGGGGGCAACCGGGCCGGGGGCGGCGGGCTTTGTGCGCGGGCTGCTTTCCAGCCCCGCCGCGGAGGGCGGAGCCGCCACCGCCTCCGCCGCCGCCAAAGTGCCCGGGCGTCCGGGCAGGTGGGCGCCAAGCAGGGCGCGCCGGCGACTCTGCCTCCCATGCTCCGCTGCGGGGACTGCGGGGGGCGGCACAGCTGGAGCCGCTGCGGGGCCGGCCAGCCCCTCGCCCGAGCCTAAGATGCGGCCGGGCCGCCTGCTCGGCGGCGCCACGCGTGAACTATGCCTGGCGTCGGGGCTGAAGACGGAGGGCAGCAGCCGGGCGCGGGGGAGCTGCCCACGCTCACCCCGGCTGGGGGACCCCCTCGGGAAGAGGTAAGTCCAAGCTGCGGGGTGGGGTGGGGTGGGGGAGGATGGGGAGACGTGGGGGGGGCGGGAGGTGAAAGGAAGGGAAGGAGAAAGGAAAGGAAGATGGGAAAAGAAAGGAAGGGAAGGAAGATGGGAAGGGAAGGGAAGGAAAAGAAGGAAGGGAAGGAAAGAAGGAAGGAAAGGAAACGAAGAAGAGGCTGCCAGGAGGAAAGGAAGGAAGGAAGGAAAGACAAGAGAGAAGGAATTAAAAAAAAAAAACCAACCGCTTTTGCGCTGCGCCCTGAGCGCACCGCTTGGAGACGAATCCCCCTTTCCAAGCGGCGCCTCCAAAATCCGGGGTAGCGGCTTTCGGGCTTTGAAACCCGGGGTTCGGGCCTCTGCTTTTCGGTCCTTCGCCCTCCCCCCCCTCCTTTTTTTTCTTTTCCTAAAACGGGGGAGGCGGGGCGTGAACATGGGGGAAGCGCAGGAGCGGTTTTGCTGCAGGGAACACGTGTCCCTTTGTGCATTATTAATAGCTCTACAGGGGTTAAAAATAAACCTGGGTTTCTGCGCTGGGGGGGGTCGAGCATGAGGGGGGGCAAAGGTGGCTTCTTGGCCCCCCTCCCCTTCGGGCCCCCTTGCATCCTCGCCGCGTCCTCCCTCCCCATCCAGACTTTTAATGTTTTGGAGCATAAAGTGGGTCCCTCGGAGCGATTTGCAAGAAGGTGCCCGCCGTGCGTAAAACGAGGCGCCCCGGTTTTCTCGGGATTCCCAGGGAAGAGGAAGGAAAGAGGGAACGGCGCGTTTTGCGACCAGCTGGGGTGTGTGTGTGAGAGAGAGAGAGAGAGTGGAGGGGGGGCGCGCGTGAAGTTCTGCATTGCACCACAGTCCGCCCGGCCGCGTCCTTCGCCTCTCCGCTTTGATGCTCTTGCGGCGAGCGACACCGCTCGGCGTCAACGGGGGAACAAAGCCAGCAGGACCAGGGAAGGGGGCGAAGGGGTTTGGGTGGGGAGGGGGCTAAAGGGGGGTTTGGAAATCATTCCGACGCTGATTGGGACTCGCCCCCCTCTTTTCTCCACGTCTAGCATTTTGTATTTATTTATTAAAAAAAGAAGCTGCATTTTCCTGCAGGAAAAAAACAAAGGATAATTCTCTCCCGCCCCCCGAAAAAGCCTTAGGAACAAGGGTAGTCTCCCCCTCCCCCCTCTTTTGCACGCCTTTCTGCAGCCTGGCTGGGCTGGGGATGAAGGGAGCTGGAGTTCAGCCCTTCCAGCGGGGGCGCCAGGTTGGGGATAGAAAAAGCCTCTGGGACAGGCTGGGCCTTTGTTCTTCCTAGCTTTTGAAGAATAAGATTGGGGAAGTATTTTTTTTTTGGGGGGGGGGGAAAGTTGGCACTCAAGCTGGGAGTTGCCAGGGTTGAGAAGCACACACACACACACAGACAAACAAACACACACACACAAAAAAAAATTGATAGACAAATGCCAGCAAGGTGCATTTAATGAATCCAGCATCTATGGCCGTCTTGCGTTCTTCGCGGAGTGCATTAAGGCAAAGGGAAGAGGGTGTGAGATTGACCCCCCCCCCCCGTGCTTTTAAAAAATAAAAATAAAAATCCTCCTCCCCCCCCAACCATCTTAAAAGCCATTTGCTGTTGGCAGCCTCCCAAAAATTCCAGTTGCCTAACCCCTTTGCAGTTCTCGGGGGAGACGTGAAAGGCAGGGGATGATGGAAGAGGTGAGGGGTGGGTGGAAAAGTGATGGAACTCCCTCCCAGCTGCCCTCTCTCCCCCTCCCCCCACTGCCCAAGAGGGCCCGATCCACCCTGAAGTTGTCCCGGCTTAGTTTATTTTATTATTTATTATTTTATCAGTTTCTAGAGTGGTCATACTCAGCTGTAAGTAACCCTATGTGGCTGGCTAACCATTCTAAAATTCTAAAGCCATTAAAAAAACCCATAAAACAGTAAAAGCATCCTCAAAAAAAGAGTTGGAATTAAATAGTCGGAATTCCCTTGGACTCTCTCTCTCTCTCTGTTTTCTCTCTCTTTTTCTTTCTTTCTTTCTCTGTGTTTCTTTTTCTCTTTCTTTCTCTCTCTTTCTGTCTTTCTTTCTTTCTTTCTCTCTCTCAGCTAGAGGTGAGACCACTTCTAGGAACAGTTCAATAACAGCGTATCCTAACCCTTTCATCCAACTTGGCTTATGGCTAGATATGTTCAATGGCTGGTGGTCACAACAAAATGGAACCCCCCCCCCCTATACAGGAGCAGTCTATCCTGCTGTAAGGAGGCCAACCAGAGAGCTGTAGGCTGGTTGTGCATTTTGGCTTTTGCGGGAAACAGACACTCGGCTTTATTTTGTCTGGCTTTCGACATCCTGTTTATATCCCTGAAAGTGGCCGTGTTAGCGTCTGGCCTCAACGCCCCCAATGTGAACGGCGTGATGTGTCTGAAAACACAATTGCAGGGTGTCTGGCATGTCAACCCCAAGCTGGTAGTTAAGTCACCCCCCCCCCCACCCCGCCTGCTGTGATCCTGGAACACGGAAAGGCCGAAGACATTGGCACCGTTTCAAGGGTTCAACTATGGCGTGCTGGTTTTTTCGTCCTCTGGGTTAGAAACACAGGGGCAACTGTGAAATGGAATTAAGGTTACTGGTTTGGGGGAGGGTCTCGGATCTTTGTGGGAAGGGGCAGCTCTGTAACCCGCTCTTCTTCTCTTCCCTCCTTGCCTGCCTCTCCCTCGACCCTCAGCAACGTCCTCTGAAGCAGTCTCTCAGCAGCTCGCTGTGCCGCGAGTCGCACTGGAAATGTTTAGTGCTCACCCTCCTGATGTTCGGCTGCTTCGGCGTCATGGCCTGGTGCCGCCTCTCGACGGTGACCCGCCTGAACTACGACAGTTCCTACCGAGGGGCATCTCTGGTGTACCACGACAGCCCGTGCTCCAACGGATACATCTACATCCCGCTGGCCTTCTTGAGCATGTTGTACGTGGTGTATCTGGTGGAGTGCTGGCACCGGTTCGCCAAGGGACAGAGTCAGTATCGGGTGGACACGGCAAGCGTCTACGACAAGGTGCAGCGCATGCAGCAGGCCACGCCCTGCATCTGGTGGAAAGCCGTCAGCTACCACTACATCCGCCGTACGAGGCAAGTCACGCGTTATCGCAACGGGGATGCTTATACAACCACCCAGGTTTACCACGAGCGGGTCAACACCCACGTCTCGGAGACGGAGTTCGACTACTCGGGCCACGGGGTGAAGGACGTCTCCAAGGAGCTGCTGGGCCTCTCGGATTACCCCGTGACCAAACTCCGCTTTACGAAATGCTTCAGCTTCGCCACGGGCGAGGCAGAAGCCGCCTACCTGACGCAGAGGGCCCGGTTCTTCGGTGAGAACGAGGGCTTGGACGACTACATGGAGGCACGGGAAGGGATGCACCTCAAAAACGTGGACTTTAAGGAGCACATGTTGGTCTTCCCGGATCCGGGGCGCCCACCTTGGTACACGCGCCGGAGTGTCTTCTGGCTGGCCTCTTTCCTCCTGCTGTCCTGGCCGCTGAGAGTTTTGTCTGAATACCGTACGGCAAATGTACATTATCACGTGGAGAAACTCTTTGGGGCAGACGACGGGCCCAGCCCGCTGGATGCCGCGGGGAGCTACGGGCGGCGCATCTCCCGCGTCAACACGGTGGACCTGACCGAACTGGAATGGCACATCCGTTCCAACCAGCAGCTGGTGCCCAGCTACTCCGAGGCCGTGTTGATGGACACCACGACGGTGGCGGGCGCAGCGTACCTCCGCAGCTGCCAAAGCTGTCGCCGGACTGTCAGCAGCAACTCCCTGCCCTCGCGGGGCACCCGAGCCCTCTATGCCCGCCTGCCGTTCAGCTGCAGCCGCTTCTCGCTGAGTGGCGCCCGGCGGTGCGGGGGGATCCTGCGCAGCCTCAGCGGGAGCCACGTGGGGAGCAACACCGAGACGGAGCCGTTGGAAAGCCCCCCGTGCTACCAGGATGCCTTGTACTTTCCTGTGCTGATTGTGCACGGAGGCGAGGGCTGCGAGCGCAACGGGCACAGGCCAGGGCTGGCAGGGACTGGGCAAGGGACCCCCCTGTGAACTGGGAGGGGGGGAGGGATGGTGGAAACTCAGTTCCCTGTGAGAAAGGCAGTACAAGACGTCTCTGGCTTGTTTCCCTGAGCCAAGATCGAACCCATTAACCCAACTGCAAGGCTCTTTGGCCGACATTACAGCCTTCTAAGGTAGCTTCTTTGGGGAGAGAGGGGCCCGTTAAGCCGATATGGTTCAGGTATGGGGTTTCTTTTGCCCAACTCTTTGGTAGAGGGAGGAAGGAAGGAAGGATTAGAGGGAAGGAAGGAAGGAAAAGTACAGAGGGAAGGAAGGAAGGAAGGAAAAAGGAGGGAGGGAGAAGGAAGGAAGAAATAGAGGGAAGGAAGGAAAAGCAAGAAAAGGGAAGAAAAAGGAACAGGGAAGAAAGGAAGGAAGGAATAGAGCAGGAAGGAAGAACGTCCCAAATTTTCAGAAAAATGTGAATTTTCAAAGCAGTGTTCTAAAAACACGAGTTTTCAAGTCAGTATTCTTATACAGAATTCTTTTGCTGAACTCTTCACTAAAGGGAAGGAAGGAAGGAAGGAAGGAAGGAAGGAAGGAAGGAAGGAAGGAAGGAAGGAAGGAAAGGAAGGAAGGAAGGAAGGAAGGAAGGAAGGAAGGAAGGAAGGAAATAAATAAATCCCGGAGAATGTGAGAGAGTTTCCTGCAAGTGCTCAGGAACATTAAAAAAAAACAAAAAAACAGAAAAGGCATTTAACCCGGGGCAGAAAAGATCAGAAGCTCAGCCCAATGGAACACAGAATAACCAAGTTGGAAGGGACCGTGGAGGTCTTCTAGTCCAACCCACAGCTTCTCCATTGTTCCTTTAGTCCCGCTCACCCTGGGGCAGCAGTCACCTAAAGGAAACTTGCGCTCAGAAAGTTGGATCCTGTGCCAGGCACTGGCACTAAGGAAGGGTCGAAGCCATCCCACTTGGGCTTGTGAGACACATGAGGAGGGGAGACCACGCAGCAAAGCTCGAATTGGAGAGATGACATTTTTAATCCCCAGCGCTGGCAGAAACCCCAAATTAATTCCCCCCCCCCCCAGCCAGCCTCACTTCTCTCCCCAATAATGCGGGTTCTTAGAGGAAGAAGCGTATGGGTAGCTATCGGGCGCCAAGATGGATCGATTGAACCTCCCTGTCTAGGAGCAGTCTACCTTGAAACCCTAGGGCCAGGTGAGGGGGGAGTTATATTGCTGGCCACCTCCAAGCTTTCTCTTTACAATTCCTAATATCGAGATTTGGTTTCTTCCAAATTAAGTTCTGCACTTGCAAAGTGAGACGGCTTTGTTTGAGGCTGCTTTAAATATCCCGAAAAAAAATAATAAGGAATGGATGAATGAATGAATGAATCAAGAATTTCCATACCGGATCCATGAACTGAAAAAGGAGCCGACATTTGAATTAACGAGCATTGCAAAAACATGGATGCCTGAATGTCCGTCCGATCAGGGAAGGGAGCGAGGAGGGTTGAGGAAGAATAGAGAATAGAATAGAGTACAGTCCTCGTTTAGCGACCAAAACGGGACCGGCGATTCGGTCTTTAAGCCAAGCGGCCACTCAGTTGAAATTGTTTTATTCATTCATTTATTTATTACATTTATAGGCTGTCCGTCACGCTATCTTTCTCTCTCTCTCTCTCTCTCTTTCTCTTTCTCTTTCTCTTTGTCTCTCTCTCTTTGTCTTTCTCTCTCTCTTTGTCTTTCTCTCTCAAATAATACATCTTTGCAACTTTCGTTTGCTTGTCAGATCTACGAAGGTTGTAAAAGTG
This sequence comes from Azemiops feae, assembly GCA_023970755.1. Lineage (NCBI taxonomy): Eukaryota > Metazoa > Chordata > Lepidosauria > Squamata > Viperidae > Azemiops > Azemiops feae. The sequence continues at coordinate 474,498 of JALGBA010000761.1, forward strand.
AGGACTGGTCACAAAGTCGACTTTTTTCATCGACGTGACGGCAAGGCGGTTGCTAAATGAGGATTGCCTGTTGGTGCCGTTCCCTCTCTGCCAGCTGAAATAAGGTTCACCCACTCTTTTAGAGTCGGGGGCTGCTTCTTCCCATGGATTCCCAAGTTTTGACAACATAGGGTTTCTCTTTTTAAAAAAAAATACAGGCAGTCCTTGACTTAACGACCGCAACAGAGCCCAAAATTTCCATTGCTAAGTGAGACAGTGCGTTTTGCCCCATTTTACCACCTTCCTTGCCGCAGTTGTTAAGCAAATCACTGCAGTTGTTTCAGCTAATAACACGGTTGCTAAGTGAATCAGGCTTCCCCATTGACTTTGCTTGCCAGACGGTCGCAAACGGGGATCACGTGACCCCTAGACGCTGTAAATAAAGAGTCAGTTGCCAGGCATCTGAATGTAAATCACATGACCAGTGCTACAACGGTCATAAGGGTGAAAAACGGTCGTAAGTCGCATTTTTCAGTGCCGGTCACTAAGCAAGCTGTTGTAAGTCCTCTAGGGACTCACAGTTCTCGAAATAAGGGCTAAGCAGGGTTTCATCCTTATCCCGTGTGCCGAACCCCAACAACGGAAGCGGAGACACCAATGTGTGTGCTCACACTTGACGTGCACAACCCTGTCGGTGAGCAACCGAGTCGCTACGTTCACACAACGGTCCAGTTTTCTTTTTAGGGTCTAAGTGTGAAACAGGACTCCCATCTTTTCGGACACGCAACTGTCGAATCTCCTGCGTGAAGCCAGCAAAAGGGATTGATTCGACACCCAAAGGTGTCGTGTGTGAATTGATTCAGAAGCACGTCGGGCCCCGCCGACAGCAAGACTGGCGATCTGGGCAATCCCGGGATCCCTTGTTCCGTTCAGAACTGCTGGCAGATCCCCCCACGAGCTGCCTCTGAAGGGAGAAGGAGATTTCGTCCCTCTTTCGCTCTGGAAAAAAAACAAAACAAAAAACAGAATTTGCTCTGGATTTCAGCTAGTCCGTTTCCCCCCCAGTTTTGACGCTTTCCCGTCTCGTCCATCGGCCGTGAAAAAGTGGATTTGCTCTGGGAGAAGCTGAGATCAACTTCACTTCCAAGGCTTTGGGGAGGGGAGGTCTGCCTGCTGATGGGGTGGAGGGGGGGGATGTCCTGCATCGTCCCACTTCAGTGTAACCTTGGTGCAAAATACTACAGGTAGTCCTCAGCTTATGACCACAATTGAGCCTGACATTTATGTGGCTAAGAGAGAAATTTGCCTGGAATGGTATAGGGTTTCCTGCCTGAGCAAGGGGTTGGACTAGAAGACCTCCAAGGTCCTTTCCAACTCTGTTGTTGTTATTATTATTATTATTATTATTATTATTATTATTATTATTTGTTTTGCCCTGTTTTCAACTTTCCTTGCCACGTTTGTTAAGCGAATCGCTGCGGTTCTTAAATTAGGAACCCGGTTGTTAAGTGAGTCAGAAGGTCGCAAAAGCGGACTACGTGACCTCCCGGGACGCTACAGCCGTCATAAATGGGAGCCAGTTGCCAAACGTCCGAATGTAAATCAACCTGACCCCTGGGGAGGCTACAACGGTCGTAAGGGTGAAACACGGGTCATTGGTTACTTTTTTTCAGTGCCGGTCACTAAACGAACAGTTGTAAGTTGAGGACTACCTGAATTTGATTTCCTTTGCGGGGCTTGGAGGGGACGAGAGGGGAAAAAAAGGAAAGAAAAGTAACTCCGTTTCTTGTTCCTTTTGCAAATGTTTTGAAGAGACCGTCTCTCAGTGACCAAACCGCAGGACAAAAAAAACAACAACAACGAAGTGGGGATGACGAGAACAGTAGCCCACCCACCATTGTCGAAATAAAAGGATTTCAAATCCCTGACTCGGCTGGTTATTTGGTGTGTCTTTTCGTGGGTTGAAGAATAGAATAGAATAGAATAGAATATGGAATAGAATAGAATATAGAATAGAATAGAATATAGAATAGAATAGAATATAGAATAGAATAGAATAATGGAATGGAATGGAATAGAATAGAATAGAACTGAAGAATAGGAATAGAATGGAATCGAATTGAAGAATAGAATAGAATAGAATAGAATAATGGAATGGAATAGAATAGAATGAAGAATAGAATTGAAGAATAGAATTGAATTAGAAGTAGAAGTAGAATAGAATAGAATGAAGAAAATATAGAATAAGGAATGGAATAGAATGAAGAAAATATAGAATATGGAATGGAATAGAATATAGAATAGAATAGAATGAAGAAAATATAGAATAAGGAATGGAATAGAATAGAATAGAATAACCGAGTTGGAAGGGACCTTGTAGGTCATCTAGTCCAACCCCCTGCCTAAGCAGGAGACCCTACACCAATGAACCAGACTTTTTTATTTTTCCACAATAGTGATCTCAGGCATTTTGTGGGCCAGGTGTCTGTCTGAAATAATAATAATAATAATAGCCTGTCTACAAGGTGGGCCTGGATGGCTTATATTATAAAGCAAATCGTGCTTTTTATCGGTAACATTTTTTTGCTATCCCCAATATCGTCCAGCAAATACATACGGTTCAAATTGAGATTTAATGAACAGAAGTCACTTGTCTGAGATGGTATATATAGGTTCTCCTGCTCCAGCAAGGAGCTGGACTGGAAGACCTCCAAGGTCCCTTCCAGCCTCTATTCTATTCTGAAATTATTAGTCCGTCCGTTTTGCACCAAATTTTAATTGGAGGGCAGTCTCCAAATCTGGCAGGGGGAGGGAGACTTGGGCTTTCCCCCCCCTCCCCAGTTCTAATCGTGGAGAGAAGGGTGTGCAAGGAGACGGCGTGCAAAAAAAAAAGTGGAAAGAAGAAAGGAATACGGCTTTTAAACAATGCACGATGCTCAATCCCTTAATTATTCATAATGGAAGAAAGAAAGAAAAAAACCAGCGTTCGCTCTGTAATTGATTCTCACCATCGCCGGAGGACGAACAGATGGGTCCAGTTATTTGGAAATAAGTCGTTTTCCCTCGTGGTGGTGGCCACCGGGGAGCTGGTGCTGGGATGCTCTGTGGCCTCCGAGCATCCTTTTTTCCCCCGGGGTTCCCATGGCGATAGTTGCAAAGCAACGAGGAGGCAGAGGGGACCAGCTGGGGACCAAGCTTGCTTTCTTAGCGTCATTCTTTCAGGAAAGTCCAATTCCTGGCTATTTCATTCCTCTGAAACCATGGCTGAACTTGTCTCCAGGATGCTTTATCATTTTTCTGGGGTCTCCCACCCAAAAATCGGCCCGGCCTGGCCCTGCTTAGCTTTTTTTTTCCTTTTCAACGTCAGCTGCGATGATGCTATGAATCCAGGCTGAAATGCATACGGAGGAACGTGAATTTCACAATTATTATTATTATTATTTTTAAAAAGTCTCCGCTCCCAGGGGGCTTCTTGCGTTACTCCTCCTGCAGAATAGTAAGTGGAGGTGAGTAATGAAGACACACCAATGGTGTGCCTCTTCCTTCTCGCAAAGGGGACGGGATTGGTCTCTTCTGGGAAAAATGCAGATGATATCCTTCTGCTAAAAGCTTTAGTTGAGGATTAGCATTCTGAGATAATCTCTTGGGGATAATACAGAAGGTGAGAAGGGATCAGAACGGAAATTGTAATTAAGCTTGGTTTCTAAATTTTCTTATCTGTATGTATGTATCTATATTCCTTCCTTCCTTCTCCCTCTGTCATCTGTCTATATCTTTTTCTTCCTTCTTTCCTTCCTTCCTTCCTTATCTACCTACTTACCAACTAATCTGTCTGTCTCTATCATCTGTCTCCCTTCCTTCCTTCCTTCCTTCCTTCCTTTCCTTCCTTCTCCCTCTCTGTCATCTGTCTATATCTTTTCCTTCCTTCCTTCCTTCCTTCCCCCTCACTGTCATTCATCTATATCTTTTTCTTCTGTCTCCTTCCTTCCTCCCTCCCTCCCTCCGTGGCCTTTTCGTCCTTTCAGTCCAGCCTTAAATCTTTGACCGTGGGAATAACATTCCCTCTGGAACCGCCTGCTAACCAGGATGGCTCCTCCTGCCAGCGAGGAACTAACTTGATCAAAGGTCAACGTGAAAAAAAAAAAGTTTCTTTGGGCCAATCACCAGGAGACGGTGAGTTCTAGTCCTGCCTTAGGCATGAAAGCCGACTGGGTGACTTTGGGCCAATTGTAAGCCTGGACACAGACTGCAGCCCCCCCCCCATTGGAATATTTGAGAGGGGTGTTTGTGTTCCTGAGCCCAGGCTTGCCTGTTGTATCATACAACACACAAACGCACATACACACACACACAAAGATTGGATATTTTTTTTCTTGTAAAAAAGGAAGATTGATGGAAAGCCCGCGGGCGCCCTCTAGTGGTATAAAGTTTCCACTGCACCTTTAGGAGCCCTGGACATCTTACCTGATGGTGACCCCTACTTAACTCAGACTTTAATGCCCCAAATCTCAGAATAAATAATCAAACCACCTCGTGCAATCTCAGGCCAGAACAGACCCAGGTGCCAGGAGAGAAAATCCGTTGTGGGGACAGCTTCACCTACGGGAAAAAAATTCCTCTGTAAGCTTCAAGAGGCAACCGAAGATCAGTCTTAAAAGATTTAGACAAAGCCACGCAAAATATTCGTGGCCATCGCTGGGTTATGATCAAAACTGGGACCAGAATTTCTGTGGCCATGCAAGACAGCTGTTAAGGAAGCCGTGCTCCATTTTGTCACCTTTTTGTTACGGTTGTTAAGCGAATCACTGCAGCTCTTACGTATCACGTATTAACAATCACGTGGTTGTTAAACAAAGATGGCTTCCCCCACTGGCTTTCCTTGTGGGAAGCCGGCTGGGAAGGTTGCAGGTGTGGATCACATGAATTTTGACCCCCCCCTCCCCAAGATGCTGCAACGGTTGTAAATGTGAGGACCGGTGGTTTTCTCACAGACGTTTCGTGACCCAACTAGGGAACATCATCAGTGCTAGAAGGGAGGGGGGATTGAGGAGGAGGAGGAGGAGGACTGTGGAATCCATGTTACTCTCTGAGTTTGGTGGTTTTCTTGCAGACGTTTTGTGACCCAACTAGGGAACATCATCAGTGCTAGAAGGGGGTGGGGTTTGCAGGGAGGAGGAGGAGGAAGAGGACTGTGGAGTCCATGTGGAGCACCAAGGGCCCCACAGTCCTCCTCCTCCACAATCCCCCCTCCCTTCCAGCACTGATGACGTTCCCTAGCTGGGTCACGAAACGTCTGCAAGAAAAACCACCAAGCTCGGAGAACACCAAGGATCCTGCAAAAAATTCAAAGGCTGTTTTTCGGCCTGCCTCCCTTGGCTCGTTCAGGCAACGCAGAGCTTCCACAGCCAGTGGCTTCTCTGCCCAGGAAAATAGGCATCTTCCCAAGAGCAGAGAAGCCCAGCCAGGCATCCCTCCAGCCTGGTCCGCGGCTCCCTTATCTCCGCTCGTCTCTCGAACTCAGCGTTTTTCTGCCCCTAAAGGTCTCTGATTTCACCCAGCTGTTTCCTCTGCCCTGCGTCCCAGCTGGAGCATCTCCCCCCCGAGGCTTTTAAGCAACCTCACTGTGTGTCTTGCTTTGCAATTGCAGAAACCCAGATTCTTGCCTAGCCTGTCACCCGCAATCAAGCCGAGATAGGCCCCGGTCTGACCGGGATCTCAGCTGCCAGGGGGTGTGTGATGTATTGCAGATGTGTTCCTTCGGGCACCGTCTCCGGGGACTTCAATCCTTGCAAAGTCAGCTGGGAGGAGAAGAGAAATAGCTTGCAAGCTTTGGAGAATCATTCTTCTCCTTTTGTCATTGTGTTTTCGCCTCTTTTTCTGCTGATTTCTACAGGAAGAATAGAGAGTAGGGGGGGGGAATGGAGGGGGCGGGATAGAGAAGAACAAAAGCCAGACCCGTTTCTTCTTTTTGTGTGTGTGAATCTTTTTATTATCAGTTTATTCAGCATACAAAGGAAATGCAAAAGTAAATAGGAGGGAAGAGAAAAGTGGGGGGGGGGAGCAAGGGGGAAAAGGGAAAAAAAAAGGCATGGACTTCCAATTCCCTTCGGTGCAGTAGAAATAAAACATTAATACCAAACCTCCCAACTTTTTACTTTTAAAATGATAGCATAAACTAGCCATTTCGATAACAACAGAGCTAGCTCATCGGCAAAACCCAAAATCAATGTTTCATTTTTATTTATTTTTTTACACCTCAAGCGCAAAGTCCAGAAGCGGTTTCCAGGTAGAAAGGAAAGCATTATTGTAATAAAACTCAGACCCTTTTTCTCAAAAGATTAAAGGGGGAGGTGTGGGGAGAAACACAGCCCTTTCTTGCCTGCCACAACATGGGATTTTATTTTATTTTTTATTTTTTTGGTGGGGAATTTGGAACTCGGCTCTATTTACGGCACTGATGGCTTCCAGATGTCCAGCCGGCCCAAATTTGGTGTCAGCAAAAGAGCCGAGCCAGCGAGAAAGAGAGAGACAGAGAGAGAGAGAATTCATCTGGTCCCTGAAAAAAAGGGTGCGTCGAAAAACAGGAAGGAAATAAAGTCTGACCCCAAAAAGAAAAAACAAAAGAGGAATTAAGAAGGGTGGAGAACAATGGAAAGGAGAGAGGGAGAGAGATTTTGTATGATGAACGAGTGAGATCAAGGATGAGGAACGACCGGAGGTAATGCAGAGATTAAAAATGGACGGATCGATCTGTGCCCTTTTGTCTCTCCGAAGTGGATCCTTGCAGAAATTTCTGGAAGGCGGTTACTGGATCTTTGGAGCAAGAAAGCTGGCTGCATCCCAGCTCAATTGCTCCCCCAGGAATGGGGTTGGCCCTGGGCGTCTGGAAAAGACTCCCGTTGACCTTCGTGGCGATTCGCGCGGATTCCTCGCTCCGCCAGAAGCCGAGCCACGTCATCGTGCAAAAACCCCGAGTGGATTCCCTCGGGATCTGAAAAACGACGGGATGGAAGGATGCTAGAAGGGCCTCCTGGGAAGGGGGTCCTACTCACCCCCCACCACCATAAAGCCTGCGTGCTACACCTCCTTGTCCATTCTCAAAATCCAGACTCTGATTCAGCGTCCATCAGCTTGGGACGGGCCAAAAGAGACACAGACAAATGTTAAAACGGCCCGTTGTGGGTTTGGGATGAGCAGGATGGGATTTGAAGTCCCTCTATGAGCTACACAACGGCCCCAAAAGCTCCCGCAGAAAAGAGCAAGGGCCTTTCCCAACCAACCTTCCCGTAGAAAAGCCAAACGGTTTTCCAGAATTGCAACTCACCGCAGCGTGAACACACCCTGGCGAGCCATCTTGTCGATGATGGCTACTTGGCTCACCCATCCGTTCCTTTAAAGATGATTAAAGGTCCTCTTTTAGATCTTCCGATAGCCGCCTTCTGCTGCTTTGGGCCACCGGAGACTCCGGGTCTTTTTTCGAGCCATCTATCCGCTTGGATCCCTGAGCCAAGGGTTGGACTAGAAGACCTCCAAGGTCCCTTCCAATTTTGTTACTCTGTTATGAGTTTGGACAGGAGCTGACTGGCGGTGGAGGCCATTTCCTTCTCGGCTGCTGTATGGTCAATTCTCCAACTGCGTGGTTCAGGCAGCTTTAGGATTCTTCTAGAAGAAGGACAAACCCACGCTGACCGTTGATCCTAGTTTAGCGAACGGGTTCAAGAGAACCCAGTTAACAGCTGACCCCAGATATTATCAGCTCCTGGACAGGAGTTCTAGATTAGCAATAAAACTCTGTTCACCCCCAAGTAGACCGTTAGTCCTTCATGATAGATCAAACTAAGAAAACAAAGCCACACGGATCAGACCAACAAGGAGTCCTCGATTTACATCCATTTAGTGACCGTTCAAAGTTACAACTGCACGGAAAAAAGGACTGTTTTTCACAATGACCGTCGCAGCATCTCCCGTGGTCACGTGGTCAAAATTCAGACGCTCGGCAACGGGCTCATATTTATGACGGTCGCAGTGTCTCCCGGGTTATGGCTAAGTTGAAGACTAGCTGTTTTTTTGGGGTTTTTTGCCAGCTTAAAAGGCCAGCAAAGGGGCCGTTCGACTTGGCCCCGACCTTGGAGAAAAATAAGAAATCTCTTCCCCTTCCTGTCAGATTTATGATTTGTAATTTGCAAGCTATTCCAGTGGTTTCGCTTCTCGAAAATCTCTGGATTTTAACAGCCAGAATCATTCCATCCGTCTGGTGTCCAGTCATCCGAGGGATCTGGGCAGTCCGGGCCGACGAGCACAAAATGTGAAGGTCACTAAGTGCCCACGTCACGGTAGGAATATGAAGGGCGTCCGAGAATCGGGCCACCGCGTGGCGTGACCTTGTTTGAAAACGTTCCAGACGGAAAGCAAAACTTTCAAAAGAAAGGAGGGGAAAAAAGGGAATCCACCAGGAGACGGTGAGTTCTAGTTCTCCTTTAGTCAAGAAAGCAAGTTGGGTGTCTTTGGGCCAATCACCGGGAGACGGTGAGTTCTAGTCCCACCTTTAGGCATGAAAGCCGGCTGGGTGACTTTGCACCAATCACCAGGAGACGGTGAGTTCTAGTCCTGCCTTAGGCATGAAAGCTGGCTGGGTGTCTTTGGGCCAATCACTGGGACATGGTGAGTTCTAGTCCCGCCTTAGGCATGAAAGCCAGCTGGGTGACTTTGCACCAATCACCAGGAGACGGTGAGTTCTAGTCCTGCCTTAGGCATGAAAGCCAGCTGGGTGACTTTGCACCAATCACCAGGAGATGGTGAGTTCTAGTCCCACCTTAGACATGAAAACCAGCTAGGTGACTTTGCACCAATCACCAGGAGATGGTGAGTTCTAGTCCCGCCTTAGGCATGAAAGCTGGCTGGGTGACTTTGGGCCAATCACCAGGAGATGGTGAGTTCTAGTCCCGCCTTAGGCATGAAAGCCAGCTGGGTGACTTTGCACCAATCACCAGGAGACGGTGAGTTCTAGTCCCGCCTTAGGCATGAAAGCCAGCTGGGTGACTTTGGGCCAATCACCAGGAGCCTGGGAATTCCTGCATTAGACGCAAAGCCAGCTGGGCGCCCTTGGTCACCCTTTCTCTCCGCCCCAAGAAGGAAGCAACGGCAAACCCCTTTGTGCAATCTTGCCAAGAAAACTGCAAGTTCCCAGCCATCCAAAAACCGATTTGAAGGCACACACAAACACACACACACACAAAAAAACCCCTCCTCTAAGGGAAGAAACTCCCACTCCCCACTACTCACCCGGGGGGCTTTGTTTGTCATCCCACCCACCCTCCCCAAAAGCATCATATAAAAATAAAGTCCCCCCCCCCCCCACTTCTTCGCTGTGACCCTTTCCACTTTCAGCCCCCTCTGCCAAAAAACCAGCGTGGGACAGACGGGAGGGGGGCTGGGGGACCCACGCAGCAGACAACTATTCCCTGACACAGCGGAAAAATTGTGTTTCCCCCCCCCCAACACCCCTTCTCTCTCTCTTTTTTTTTTTTTTGGTCTGCAGTTCTGGATTTTGGCTGGCCGAGGGGTTTTGTGTCAATCTGCAAAGGCACCACAACCTCCAAAGCTAGGCTCATGCAGGGGGGGCTAATCCCACCCACCCCCCTTTCCCTCCCTCCCCTGGGCTGATCACACATTCCACCGAGGAGGCATGCGCAGACACACACACAAAATATACACATCCACGTTTCATCCATTGGGGAATCTCCCTGGAGATTCTAAATCAGATTTGGCCGTTTGAGGTGTAGAATAAAGGTGTAGTCCTTGACTTGCGTCCAAAATTTCCATCGCTAAGCGAGACCTTCGTTAAGGTGAGCTTTTGCCCCATTTTGTGACCTTCCTTGCTGCAGTTGTTAAGTTAGCAACAGGATTATTCAGCCAATCCGGCTTCCACATTGAATTTGCTTGGCAGAAGGTCACAAAAAGGGGGATCAGGTGACTCCCCGGGACGCTGCAACCGTCTTAAGTACATGCCAGTTGCCAAACGTCTGGATTTTGATCACGTGACCACGGGGATGCCGCGACGGTCGTAAGTGTGAAAAATGGTATAAGTTGCCTTTTTCAGCACCGTGGTAACTTAGCTCGCTAAATGAACGATTGCAAGTTAACAACCGTAACAGAATAACAGAGGTGGAAGGGACCTTGCAGGTCTTCTAGACCCACCCTCTGCTTGAGCAGGAGACCCTATGCCCATTTCAGACCAGTGGCTGTCAAAATCTTGAAAAACCTCCAGGGATGGAGCACCCCCAACTTCTGGTGGCAGGCCGTTCCACTGGTTAATTGTTCTCGCGGTCGTCAGGAAATTCCTCCTTAGTTCTAGGTTGCTTCTCTCCTTGATTGGTTTCCTTAGCCTCTACGGCTGAGCCCCCCCCCATCCCAGCCTCTCCCCCCCCTTCTTATTCACAAAGGCACCCATTCAAAGAGAAGCTCAGATTTGAATGTCATTCAGCCGCAGAAATTTCCTTGTCGAGAAGAGTTGGACCGGCACCCAAATCCTTTGACTCATGTGGGGGGGGATGTTGGTGGGCTGGCATCCCAACCCCTTGGAGGAGAACAGAAGGCTTTCTCTAGAGACCAGCCTTGAAGGATCTCTCTCAGGAGTGAATTGTCCCACCAACGTTCACCCCCCCCCAGACACTCATCCTCCCCCCAGGGACCGGAGGAACGTCTCGCATGCTTGGGTGAAAGGTTGAGTCACGAAAGACTACGAACATCAGCTGGAAACAGCCATCTGGGGCCTTTTATGTCGAGGCCAGGGGGTCACCAACGGCATCTGAGAAGGCTGCTTTCCAGGCAAGAAACCCTGGTTGTGACTCACGAGGCCACAAGGAATGGGCTTACAAAGAGGTAGGTGACCCAGCTTGTACGGTTGCTGACCAGCTAGGAGAAAAGAAAACTCCTGGGAGGGAGCCTAACGTGAAGCCCCAAGGGAAGGTCAGAAGGTGGCCATGGTAGAATATAATAATAATAATAGAATAGAATAGAATAGAATAGAATAGAATAGAATAGAATAGAATAGAATAGAATAGAATAGAATAGAATAGAATAGAATAGAATAGAGAATAGAGAATAGAGAATAGAGAATGGAAATAGGAATAGAATAGAATAGAATAGAATAGAGAATAGAGAATAGAGAATAGAGAATAGAGAATAGAATAGAATAGAATAGAATAGAATAGAATAGAATAGAATAGAATAGAATAGAATAGAATAGAATAGAATAGAATATAAATTAGAATAGAATGGAATGGAATGGAATGGAATGGAATGGAATGGAATGGAATGGAATAGAATAGAATAGAATAGAATAGAATAGAATAGAATAGAATATAAATTAGAATAGAATGGAATGGAATGGAATGGAATAGAATAGAATAGAATAGAATAGAATAGAATAGAATAGAATAGAATATAAATTAGAATAGAATGGAATGGGATGGAATGGAATGGAATAGAATAGAATATAGAATAGAATAGAATAGAATAGAATAGAATAGAATAGAATAGAATAGAATAGAATAGAATAGAATAGAATATAGTATATATAGAGCAGAGTAGAGTAAAATTAATTAATAGAATATAGAACAGAATAGAATAGAATAGAATAGAATAGAATAGAATAGAATAGAATAGAATAGAATATAGAGCAGAGTAGAGTAAAATTAATAGAATGGAATGGAATGGAATAGAATAGAATAGAATAGAATAGAATAGAATAGAATAGAATAGAATAGAATAGAATAGAGCTGGAAGGGACCTTGGAGGTCTTCTAGTCCAGCCCCCTGCTCAAGCAGGAGGGCCTATACCGTCTCAGACAGGTGTCTCTTTTTAAAAACCTCCAGCGATGGAGCGCCCACGATTTCTGGGGGTAAGCTGTTCCACTGGTTGATCGTCCTCACTGTCAGGAAGTTTAACTGGGACTTGCAGAGAGCATGGCTTTGGGGGATCATGAGGTCTAGAGAGTTATTTTTAAAAATATATATATTATTGTTTAAAAGCTGAGCTTTTCAGGAACTTCGATTCCGCCCTCGGCCATATCTTTTATCATCCCTCGGAGCACCCAGTAATAAAGCTTTGGAATTCCATCGGCCGTCAGGAACCAGCCTGTTTGGAAAGGAATGGGAGAAAAAGAAGGAGAAAAGAAAAAAAACAAGCCTTGCAATTTAGCAATATTTGCTTGACAGCCTGAGGCCAAGAGAATCGGAGTGGCGAGGCCAAATTTAATCCTGCCAGCTGCAAACCTCAGCAGTGCAAAATTGAAATGTGGGCAGGAATTTCTGAGACATTCTCAAGGCCCTTCAAAGCAACGGTCCAACGGTACGATTTGTGGCTTCCCTAGCATCTAGGAGGGGGAAAAAACACACCAAAACCCTGATTTCTCTAACGTGCAACTTGGCCCCTGCAGAGATGCAGGAGGTGACTGGGGCCAGCACGGAGCCTCCAGGCTTATCCTGGGGGAATTGCTTCGCTTTTAAGGCCACCTCCACCGGCCCCCGGATGAATTTCTCTCTGCCACAAAGCTTTCCCGAATGTTGAACAGTGGTGGGTGGTAATTTATGAAGGAGTGGGGGGGGGACTCAGAGGGCTTAGACCAAGTCATGTTTCCCACTTGGGGCACTGAGGATAGAGTGTTTTGGTGTTTCCCATCTCAGAATGGCAAGGATCTTCAGGGTTGGTATGAGGAAAGAGGAAGAGGAAGAGGAAGAAGAAGAGAGGAAGGAAGGAGAGGGAGAATGAAGGAAGGAAGGAAGAAAAAAAGAAAAGAAGGAAGGAGGAGGAGAATGAATGAAGGAAGGAAGGAAGGAAGGAAGGAAGGAAGGAAGGAAGAATATTTGTGTGAAAAAAGAGGAAAGGAATGGAAAAAAGAGATGGAGGGAGGAGGGAAGGAAGGAAGGACAATAAAGAACAATGAAACAATGAAAAAGAAGAAAGAAAGAGAAGAAAAGGTAGGAAGAGGGAGAAGGAACAGATAGATACTCTAGATAGAAAGATAGATGATAGATTAGATAGATAGATAGACAGACAGACAGACAGACAGACAGACAGACAGACAGACAGACAGACAGATGATAGATAGATAGATAGATAGATAGATAGATAGATAGATAGATAGATAGATAGATAGATAGATATGGATGGAATAGATAGATAGATAGATAGATAGATAGATAGATAGATAGATAGATAGATAGATAGATAGATAGATAGATAGATAGATATGGATGGGATAGATAGATAGATAGATAGATAGATAGATAGATAGATAGATAGATAGATAGATAGATAGATAGATAGATAGATAGATAGATAGATAAACAGAAATGATAGAGACAGAGAGAGGGAGGGAGGGAGGGAAGGAAAGAAGGAAGGAAGGAAGGAAGGAAGGAAGGAAGGAAGGAAGGAAGGAAGGACCAATTTAATATTCCTCCAGCACTCAACTTGTCTACCGTGTGCTAGAAAATTCTTGTGTGAAAAGCCCAATGCAGAAAAACATTGATGACAGTGAAGTTTTGATGCCATTAGGAACTTTCATCCCTTACTGCTTAGGACTAGGTCAAGAAATTTTGGTTCCCTTCAGGTCAGTTTTGATGGCTCCAGAACAGGCATCTTTGTCCATGCCTGAAAAGTACAAAGTCACCTTGGGAGAGACCATCCCCACTGTCTCCTTCTGAAGCCTCCAGGTGCTGCAAAACTGGGTGGGCGCTCGCACCAGAAACCCCCTCAAATCCGTTCCTCAAAACCAGGTTTCAAACACTCCCTTGATTTCAATGTTTGCAGGAGAAACAGAGACGATCCAGTCTCAAAAATGATTTGCAATTCCAAGAGTAGCTATGAACATCCCAGTCTTGTCCAGGAGAGCATCTTCTCAAGATGATGAGTTCCTCAGCAGAAACACCCATGGAGGGGGGGGGGGAATATATATATATATATATATTTTCCAAAGGTTTCATAGTTCTGAACAGAAAAGTGATTTGAGCATCATTTAAGGGCTTCCTTGAAGTCCTGTCACTTTTCCTTTAGACGCTGCCAAATGGGACCTTTTGCCAAAACAAGCAACGGAAAATCTGTCTTGGAGATTGTTCATTGCCACCATAAGGAAACACACACACACACACACACACAAAGTCCACTAAGAATTTGAAAGTTCAAAGGGTAAATTCTGCAAAGCCTGTAATTCGGGCTTTCCCCACAATGCAACCGCCTTCAGATGGCTTGGAAGGAAACCCCATCATCCCCAGCCCCCGCGGTCAGACTGGTGGGAAGTGAGGAAAGCGGTAATCTTGGGTCTCTGAAGATAGTCCCAAGACGGGGAAGGTTGAGGGAACTCCAGATGGGGAAAGCGGCAATTATTGGGAAGAAGATCCCACAAAATTCTTGACCATCTGGCTTTCAAGAGGGGCTTTCGAGGGCAACTGAAACCAGGAAGACATTGAAGATCAGTCATTTCTCTCCAACTTGAACTGGGATGGGGAGAGGAGACAGGCAAAGAAACGAAACGAAATGAAACGTTCACCGTTGCTGGACACTCAACTTCAGAATCAATGTTCTACCAACCTCAGCCCTCCTTGGAGGTCGTCCATTGGGCGATGGGAGTTGTTCAACCTTCTTCTGCAGTCATCAAACCGGACTATTTTTTTTCTCCAACACCCTCAATCTTCAGCAGAGGACAAGGGTCTTCCATACCACCTCACTGGACACAGGAAAGATGGAAAACAAGGGGGGGAAATGAACCTGGAACGTCCTAGGTCACCATAATTTGCTATCATCTAACCTCCGGAAGCTGAGAGTAGGGTATGGAAGATTTTTGGAGGGGGGTGGAGGGAAAAAGGGGCTACGATTCATATGGTTTGAACCCAAACAGAAGAGAATAGAAGAACAGAGCTGGGAGGGACCTTGGAGGTCTTCTAGTCCAACCCCCTGCTCAAGCAGGAGACCCTATACCATTTCAGGCAAATGGTTGTGCAATCTCTTCTTAAAAAGCTCCAGTGATGGAACACCCACAGCTTCTGAAGGTCATCTAGTCCAACCCCCTGCTCAAGCAGGAGACTTTATCCCACTACAGAGAAATGATTGTGCAATCTCTTCTCGGAAAACTTCCAGTGTTGGAGCACCCACAGCTTCTGGAGGCAAGTTGTTCCACTGATTAATTGTTTCCACAGTCAGGAAATTCCTCCTTAGTTCTAACTTGCTTCTCTCCTGGATTAGTTTCCATCCGTTGCTTCTTGTCCTGCCTTCAGGCGCTTTGGAGAACAGGTTGACCCCCCTCTTCTTTGTGGCAGCCCTTCAAATATTTCTGCTATCATGTCATCCCTAGTCCTTCTTTCCATTAAACTAGACGTACCCAATTCCTGCAACTGTTCTGAATAGAATAGAATAGAATAGAATAGAATAGAATAGAATAGAATAGAATAGAATAGAATAGAATAGAATAGAATAGAATAGAATAGAATAGAATAGATGGAAATAGGAATAGAATAGAATAGAATAGAATAGAATAGAATAGAATAGAATAGAATAGAATAGAATAGAATAGAATAGAATAGAATAGAATAGAATAGATGGAAATAGGAATAATAGAATAGAATAGAATAGAATAGAATAGAATAGAATAGAATAGAATAGAATAGAAGCTGGAAGAGACCTTGGAGGTCTTCTAGTCCAGCCCCCTGCTCAGGCAGGAGACCCTATACCATTTCAGACAAATGGCTGTCCAGTCTCTTCTTAAAAACTTCCAGCGTTGGACCATTCACAACTTCTGGAGGCAAGTAGTTCCACTGGTTAAATGTTCTAACTGTCAGGAAATTTCTCCTTAGTTCTAGGTTGCTTCTCTCTTTGATTAGATATGTTTTACCCTTCAGTCAAGCAGGAGACCCTATTAACCTTTCAGACAAACGGTTGGCCAATCTCTTCTTAAAAACCTCCAGGGATGGAGCACCCCACCCACCCAAAATTTGTCTAGGAATTGGGTGGAGCAGAGGAAGAGCTGCTCAGAAAAACCAGAAGCTACTATGGTTTTCCCACAGGAGGCTGGTTTAGCCAAGGGGTAAACCGATGTAAGCCAGCCTCACTGAATCCGGTTTCCGTAATAATTGCAAGTGTGAAGTTGTAACGACCGGATGTGGAAAATTCCCACACTGGCACCCTCGCCCAATGGTGTTTTCCAAGCCCGTGGCGCGCCGTTTAATTAAGAGCAGTCGCCTTAGCAGACAGGGTGAAAAATTGCATCAGAGAAATAAAATAAAGGACTTTTTTCTTTTAGGCAATCGGCAACTGTCACTCTGGATGAAAGGGCTTACAATACATACGGAGTCGAGATGGAAAAATCCGGGAATTCTCGAGCATCCCGTCGTTCAGGCCGCATTGCCGCTAAAGAAAAGAATTTCCCTTCGGGGTCCCGGGACACTAAATTGATGATGCCATTTATTTGTGCGTTGCGTTGTTGTTTTTTGTTTTGTCCTTTCTTCCCAGGGTTTGAGATTGTTTTTAGGACGTTGCGAAAAGCCACGCAATCTCTTGACGACACTGGAAGTTTTCAAGAAGAGACTGGACAGCCGTTTGTCTGAAATGATATAGGGTTTCCTGCCTGAGCAGGGGGTTGGACTAGATGACCTCCAAGGTCCCTTCCAACTCTGTGATTCTGTTATTCTGCTATTCTGCTATTCTGTTTTCCTTCCTTCCTTCCTTCCTTCCTTCCTTCCTTCCTTCATCACTGGAGGTTTTTAAGAAGGGACTGGACAGCCATTTGTCTGAAATGGTATAGGGTTTCCTGCCTGAGCAGGGGGTTGGACTAGATGACCTCCAAGGTCCCTTCCAACTTTTTATTTATTATTATTATTATTATTATTATTATTATTATTATTATTATTATTATTATTATTATTATTATTATTATTATTATTATTATTATTATTATTATTATTATTATTATTATTATTATCATCATCATCATCATCATCATCATTATCATTATTATCATTATTATTTTATTATTTTATTATTATTTATTTATTATTACATTTTTTTTCAGCGCTTGTTCTTCGGAGCGTGGCTGGCCTCACCGTTAAGCCAGGGATTGTAATCTCACGTGTGCTGTTTTTTTAAAATAAAAAATAATTTAAAAAAAATAGGATTTTTGCATTTTGTAAAAGGATTCCGTTTACAGGATGGCTGGTTTACCGCGTATTGTCCAGGCACCTCGAAAGGATGAAAAAATTGTGTGTTTTTTTTTTTTTTTAAAGAAAAGGTTAATAAGCAAGGAAATTTGAGATGTTTGCCTGCAGAATGTGGGGCTAAAACCGGCAGGAAGGTCCGCAAAAATGATCCTAGAGTTGGGAGGGATCTTAGAGGTCCTCTAGTCCAGCCTCTGGTTAGACCGTTCTGGAACAAGGGCGCTCTAGAGTCTTTTTTCTTTTCTAAAGAAAATCTCCAGCAATGGAGGACCCACAACTTCGCGACGGTAACAGCTGTATTGTTTCATCGCTCCCGCAGTCAGGAAATTCCTCCACAGTTCAACAAAGTCAACAACTTCTGGGGTTTAGTCCCACAAAGAGTTGGCTCTTTTTGCCGCTCCTCCTTCTGCGCTCCCTGTGTTTGTGTTATAAGCAGAGGAAGACTCCTGCCATCCCACGAGGGTGTGTTTACTCAGCAACGCAGCTGGGATTTCAGAAAACTGCCACAACTAGAGAACAGATTGGAGCTCAGGGTTGAACTGCTGCGTTTGTAGGCTTTTCGGGGCCCGGTTGACCTCTGCAGACGTTTCGTGACCGGGCTAGGTTGCGTCATTATGGAGGAGTGGAGGAGGTGGGTTGTTGTCTACCAGCTTGCTCTGCCCATCTTGGTTCAAGGGTGGTTACTTGCCTGATAGAAAGTAGAAAACAATGGGGGATAGGAATTAGAGGGAGGGAGGGAGGGAGGGAGGGAGGAAGGAAGGAAGGAAGGAAGGAAGGAAGGAAGGAAGGAAGGAAGGAAGGAAGGAAGGGAAGGAAGGAAGGAAGGAAGGAAGGAAGGAAGGATAAGGGAGAGAGAGAAAGAAGGAAGGAGAGGTAGGGAAGGAAGGAGGGAGGGAAGGAAAGGAAAGAAGGAAGGAAGGATGGATGGATGGATAAGGGAGGGAGAGAAAGAAGGGAGAGAGGGGAAGGAGAGGTAGGGAAGGAAGGAAGGAAGGAAGGAAGGAAAGAAGGAAGGAGAGAGAAGGAGATGGAGGGAGGGAGGGAGGAAGGAAGGAAGGAGAGGGAGCAAAAAGGAGGGAGGGAGGGAGGAAGGAAGGAAGGAAGGAAGGAAGGAAGGAAGGAGAGAGAAGGAGATGGGGGAGGGAGGGAGGAAGGAAGGAAGGAGAGGGAGCAAAAAGGAGGGAGGGAGGGAGGGAGGGAGGGAGGGGAAGGAAGGAAGGAAGGAAGGAAGGAAGGAAGGAAGGAAGGAAGGAAGGAAGGAAGGAAGACCCCAACCAAGACTGCCAAAGAAAACTATTGTATCCAAACCACTTCACTCCCCCATACACTGATGATGTTACCTAGCCCGGTCCCAAAACATCCCCAGGAAAACCACCCCGCTCAGAATCCCCCCAGGAAACCCCCAGGTCCACCCAGGCAGAGGCATCACCCCAGACTTCTCCACCTTGGCTCGGACCTTTGGCGAACGCCTGGTCAACGTCCCGGTCGCTCAGGACAGGCCGGATGAGTCAGGAAGTTGCTGAAGGATTCAGGATTTCTTCCTGGGCAACTTTATCGCGGCGATGGTGGTGCATCACGTTGGGCCCGAAGAATGTGAGAACGGGAGTCCAGGCGCCTGATTCACGAGGGAGTGATTCAGATGGCCCAGCACTCCAGTTGAAACTCAATTCCTCTTTTTTTTCTTTCCCCCTCCCTTTCTTCGTCTTTTTCTTCTTCCCTCTCTTCCCAGGGCTGTGCTCCGAGAGCTTTTACAACTGTTTTTCCGAGAAATTCTCATGTCAAGTTTTTGGCCAGGCCTCCAGAGACGTCACCGCTGGGTCTAGCTCTGACCTAGGAGCCCCGAATACGCCTGGATTTGTGCCAAAGCAGCCGAGGACAGACAGGAGGGGGAGGAGAGAGAGAGAGAGAGAGAGAGAGAGAGAGAGAGAGAAGGAAAAAAGCAGAAAGAGAGAGAGAGAGAAGGAAAAAAGCAGAAAGAGAGAGAGAGAGAGAAGGAAAAAAGCAGAAAGAGAAAGAGAGAGAGAGAGAAGGGAAAAAGCAGAGAGAGAGAGAGAGAGAGAAGGAAAAAAGAGAGAGAAGGAAAAAAGCAGAAAGAGAGAGAGAGAGAGAGGGCCATCAATCAAAATGATAAAGAAAACATCGGATACCGGCCAGCCCTATGATGAGAAGAGGCAGAGTCTGATACATAACAGATGTGTAAAAATATTAATTTAAACAGATAAGGGTACAAATTTTTTTGAAAAAAAAATCCTCCAAAATATCTTAATATTTTGGAAGGTTTTTTTTTTTAAAAAAAAAACTTTTGTACCCTGATCTGTTTAAATTAATATTTTTACACGTCTGCTGAGAATGTTCAGTTTTTCATTGTCACCTTAACGAAAATTAAAACTGAAAATTCTCAGTTCAACCAATGGGGGGGGGGAAGCTTTAGGGGGGGCAAATCTATAGGAAGACGATAGTAAAGAACGTATATAGCTAGTCCTCAACTTACGACAGTTCATTTAGTTACAACGGCACTGAAAAAAATCAATAATAATAATAATAAAGTTGGAAGGGACCTTGGAGGTCATCTAGTCCAACCCCCTGCTCAGGCAGGAAACCCTATAAATCGATTTATGACTGTTTCACACTTACAACCATTGCAGCATCCTCCAGGGTCACGGGATCAAAATTCGGACGCTTGGCAACCGACTCGTACTTATGACGGTCGCAGTGTCCCCGGGGTCACGTGATCCCCTTTTTACGACCTTCTGACAGCAAAGTCAGCGGGGGAAGCCCAATTCATTTAACAACCATGTTACTAACTGAAAAACCGCGGTGATTCACTTAAACAGCCTGTAGCAAGGAAGGTCATAAAGCGGGACAAAACTCACTTAGCAACGGTCTCGCTTAGCAAGGGAAATTTGGGGGTCCCGTCCTGGTCCTGAGTCAATCCTCTCTTTTTCCTCCTCTCAAACAGCCCCTCCCCAGGGGAGAAGCCCACCTCCCCAATAT
Organism: Azemiops feae; assembly: GCA_023970755.1. Classification (NCBI taxonomy): domain Eukaryota; kingdom Metazoa; phylum Chordata; class Lepidosauria; order Squamata; family Viperidae; genus Azemiops; species Azemiops feae. The sequence goes on from JALGBA010000761.1 coordinate 494,675, forward strand.
CCCCAGCTGTATCTTAAAAATCAGGGCTGTTCATTTCCCCCCCCCAATTCAAAGCCGCTTGGTTTGGTCTCCTTCGGTAGCCTGTTCTGTCATTATAGGTTGGGCCAGCCAAAGTCATGGGAGAGGGGGGGGGGTTGCAGGAGGCAAGGACAGGATTAATTAAGCTTTTATTTCCATTCAATTACCCTGGCTCCACGCTTCTTCCACAGCCTCCCCGCTTTCTGTCACATTAAAATATACGACTCTAGCCGCCACTTGGGGCAGAGGCAAGGATAATTTTAAAGCTCGGGCACTAAGCTGCCTTCAAACCACCATCCATCCTCTTCTGTTGCTCAGGCTGCCCAGAGGAATGTCGGTCTGAAAAAAACGGTGGCCTCCTCCTTTGGGCTTCTCGTGCGTGTGGGGTGAAATTCTTTTCGTTCGCCTCTTGGAGCTGCCAAAGGAAAAGAGGCAGCTCAAACCTTGGCTAGTCACCGGGATGGATAAACAGACCTAGAACAAAACGTGCCGTTTCCCTCTTGATGCCTCTCGGTGTTCAGGATGGGGCCGGACCATTTTCCAGCCGGCCGGGGCTCAGAACGGCGGGTCCAAAGGGATCCAGGGGGCCTCCAAGTCTGATCTGGGTCTCCCGGGACCTCCCCTCCTGGTTTGCCAATGGAAGTGACTGTAGTAGGCTGTGATTTATTGGGGTAGAAGATTTGCCTATCACAGTGTAATTAAGGGATGAAAACCTCTATCATCTCTCTCTCTCTCTATCTATCTATCTATCTATCTATCTATGTATTATCTCGGTCTGTCTGTCTGTCTGTCTGTCTGTCTATCTATCTATCATCTATCTATCTATATCTATCTATCATCTAATATCTATATCATCTATCATCTATCTATCTATCTATCTATCTATCTATCTATCTATCTATCTATCTATCTATCTATCTATCTATTATCTCGGTCTGTCTGTCTGTCTGTCTGTCTGTCTATCTATCTATCATCTATCTATCTATATCTATCTATCATCTAATATCTATATCATCTATCATCTATCTATCTATCTATCTATCTATCTATCTATCTATCTATCTATCTATCTATCTATCTATCTATCTATCTATCTATCTATCTATCTATCTATCTATCTATCTATCTATCTATCTATCTATCTCTGTCTATCTTATCTATATGTATCACACACACACACCCCTCTCTCTCTCTCATCTAGGCAGCCAGCCAGCCAACCATCTAAACCCAGAGAGCTCACCAGATCCAAAACGACATGAAGAAAAAAAAAAATTGTTTGCATGAGGGGTCCAGGTTGCAGATCCAAGAACATGCATCTCCCTCTGAGGTGGGACGACGCCGTTCGGGCGTTACAAATTCCAAATTTGCAGCCTCCCTGTTCACGACTGCAGAACCCAGCAAGTTCCCATCGAAGCCTTCGAGGGAGAAAACCCCCCATACACACACTCTCACACACACACACACCCGCCAAGCGAGAGGTGGGGCAGAAAAGCTTGGCTCGATCTAAGCAAAATATTTCCGCCTGTCAGGCCGTTTCGGAGAGACGGCGGCCTGCTCCCTTCCCCATCCGTGTGGGGGTTTCAGAAGCTGTTTGGAGACGTGTCAGGAATCCCTTGTCTCTAAGCAGCTCCAGATGGCCATTAAGCCTCTGATCACGGTCATTAAACAGAACGAGCTTGTCGGGATCCGAGAAGGCCTTCCCAGACTGAGGTTACCGTCAGATCAGTGGCTTCTCCGCTCCCCAGTTATTCACCCCCAGCCAAACCAAGACCTGCGGGCCACAGACGAGCCCCCCCAGCACCCCATTTACAGCTCCTTGGTCCTCTCCCCCCCCATCACGCGCCCCAAAAGTGCTGACAAAGGGGAGGATGCTGAGAGCAGAGTTTCCAAGGCTTCGCGGGGCTTGGACCGGTGCCTTTGCAGTCTTGAGGGATGAGGGTGCAAATGTCCCGAGCCAAGAAAACTTGAAGGGAGGGGTTGCATGGATGGGGGGGGCAAGAAAACAGGGGTGCAAGGAAGGGAGGTCTGGAGCCCCCCTCCGGAAGCGTTCTTGCAAACCTGAATTGAGTTGTGCGAAGGCAGGAAACAGGCTTGGGGGTGGGGGGAGGGGGCTTTTCAAAGGCCAGCTTTGAAAAATGCTTTTTTGGCAAACGGTACGGGTAGTCCTCACTTTACGACGGCAAGCGAAGGCAGCACTCCCGCTGTTAAACCAGGCCGTTGTTAAGGGAGCCTGTTTGGGCTAAGGTTGTTAAACGGATCGCTTGTGGCAATTGTTAAGGGCTCCATGCCCAATTTTTACAACCTGTTTTGGCTGTTAAGCGGATCGCTCGTGGCTGTTAAGTGAATCCGGCAATTGTTAAGGGAGTCTTGCCAATTTTACGACCTATTGTTTTTGCTAAGGTTGTTAAGTGGATCGCTTGAAGTTGTTAAGCCAGTCAGGACCCGTTGATTTTGCTTGTCAGAAGCGGCGGTGATTCATTTCACAGCCATGGCTGAAATTGGGTGTAGCTCCCTGTCTTGCTCAGCCATGGAAATCCTGATTCCCAACAGCGGTCGTAAATTGAGGACTGCGTGTAGTGGAGTCTTTTAAGCTGATTAAGTCCTAATAAAAACCTTATTTTTCCTCCCTGAATTGCAAAGTTTTCTTTCCACCAAGCAGGTGGGGAACCAGGCAGAATAAAATAAAAAATCAAATAAAACCGATAAGAGGAGAGGGGGGGGAAAATTCTACCTTCCGTCCCAAACTATGCAAAGCTGCCAAAGCTGGAAATATTACATCTAAAATCTTGGAACGCGGTTGATTAAGAGGGAAGAGGAGAAGAGAGGGAGAACGAGGAGAGAAATAGGTCAAACGCCTTTCAAACGCCTGGCGTACTCTCCCGAAACGGGCTTAGCCGTTGTCAGGTCTTGATAAGCCATCGTTCCAGCGTGCCCGGTGCCTTTGAGCATGCACAGAGTGCCTTCCACTTAAAAGAGCTGGGATCCGTTCTTTATTCAAGGCGGTGTGGTTTGCAGCTTTTTCCCAACAACATCCCATGCCTTTTGGACTTGAGGCAAAGGGGAAAAGCGCACACACACCCTCAAAAAAAGAGCCAAACTTGATGGGAAAAAAAGATTTAGCAAACTGGGATGAATTTCATCCTTTTATTTGCACCCTGGGCTAAAGAAGTGGGGCGAGAGCCTTGGATTGTCCAGTTCATTTACAGAATTGCAGAATAACCGAGTTGGAAGGGATCCTATCCTATCCTATCCTATTGATAGCTTTTTCAGGAGATGCTGGAAGAAAGAAGCATGAAACATGATAAGAACGGAAAAAGAAAGAGACCAAATCTCAATCAGAAATTTTAATAACAGAATCGTAGAACTGGAAGGGACCTTGGAGGTCCTCTAGTCCAACCCCCTGCTCAAGCAGGAGACCCTATATCCCATTTCAGACAAATGGCTGTCCAATTTCTTCTTAAAAACCTCCAGTGATGGAGCACCCACGACTTCAGGAAGTAAACTGTGACTAGTAAAGAGAAAGCAACTCTGGTTATCGGTTAGCGCTTTTAAATTAAAGCTCTCAGTTCTGGATTTTTTTTTTTAAACACACCCTATTCCTGCCAACTTTCTTTTTATATATATATATATATATATATATATATATATATAAAGTTTTATTAATTTTTTTTAAACAGAATTCAATAATAATCGTTCAACAAAAACGTGTTGTCTGAGTATCTTATTCACTAACGCAAATTAAATTCCTAATCCCTAAATCTTTTCTCTAACCATGGATAAAGCAGGTCCCAAGTTTGAAAATGTTCTGTTTCTTCTTTTTCTTTCAACCTTAATAATAATAATAATAATAATAATAAAGTTGGAAGGGACCTTGGAGGTCATCCAGTCCAACCCCCTGCTCAGGCAGGAAACCCTATCCCATTTCAGACAAATGGCTGTCCAGTCTGTTCTTAAAAACTTCCAGTGTTGGAGCATTCGCAGCTTCTGGTGGCAGGTTGTTCCACTGGATAATTGTTCTAACTGTCAGGAAGTTTCTCCTTAGTTCTAGGTTGCTTCTTAAAATAAGTCTGTCCACTTCTGCACAGTCTTACCAACTTTCTCACTTCCCTACCCGCCTGTTCTGCTCACCGACGGCCACCGGCCCCGGGTTCAAATCCCAGCCTCTGTAAATGACTTGCCGAAGCCCTTGCGGCTTTGAGAAGGCCTTTGCTTCTTCGGAGGGGGTGGAAAAACCAGCCTTAACTGGACGGTTTCCCGGGCCTCGGCTTTTGCAAACAAGGAATTTTTGGATCTGGGTGAGATGGAAAAAAAAGAAGAAGAAAAAAGAAAGAAAGAAAAACGGAGGAGGGAGGAGGGAGGAGGGAAAAAAAAAACACCCTCTCTGCCCTTTCCACGTGAGTGGAAATTATACCTATTATGCTTTACCGAGGGGAACAGCCAGGAGGGGAAAAAGGGAAGAATCGGCAAATTTCTTCGCCTGCCCCCGTTTAGCAAAGTCATCTTTTTGGGGGCGAATTAATTCACGCCACTGGTTGGGCAAAATAAAAAAATAAAATAAAAAATGGAGCTTTGCCACGTCTGCAAAAGCAAAGGAGGAACGGAACTGTGGAAATTCCAGAATTCATAACCAGGGTTTTCTTCCATTCTTGCCCCCAATTTCCGTGAAATCCAGCCGGCACGGAAGTTAGGACGATGGTGCGCCTACGTTCTGCCCCAAACATCTCTATTCTGACTGCCAAACCCGAAGATAATTCCTTAGGGAACCAGCAGTGAGACCTCTCCTACTTCTGAGTAAGCCACCAAGGTGCCCAGTTGTGGGGTTGATTCTCTGCCCTCTAGTTTAGCTCCAGAATTTACTCACGAGGCAGGTTCTAAAATGTGAGAAGGGAGACTGGGAATCCGAGCTACTTCCTCTGATCATCTCAAGGACTTCCAAGCAGGGCAGTGCCTGATGGGGCTCGGGCTTTAGTTCCCATGGTTCCCTGGTTGGCATGGTCAAGAGGTCCAAAGGTATTGGGATGCAGGGAGAGGTTTTCTGGGATGAACTGGAGGAGGGCACCCCAAGACAATTTTTCAGGAGGCAACTGGACTTTCTCGTTTTCCAGTTGTCTCCTGAAAAAGTGCCTTGGGACCAGCATGGCCTGGATGGCTGAGAACTTCCACAGATATGGAGGAGGGCATAAAATTCATGGGTCCATCGTTTTGATCTTGTCATGAGGTAGGGAGATGCGCCACTTCCACGGAAGGAGTTTTCCCGTCAGCTTTTATGGGAGGTGGCCATCGGTAAGTCTGCCTGTCACAAATCTCTATCGTGGAGAAGGAAGGGGAGGAGGAGATGGACAAGGAGGAGGAGGAGAAGAAGAAGGAGAAGAAGAAGGAGAAGGAGAAGAAGAAGAAGAAGAAGAAGAAGGAGAAGGAGAAGGAGAAGGAGAAGGAGAAAGAAGGAGAAGGAGAAGGAGAAGGAGAAACTCTTGCAGTAGGGAATTCCACAGAATAATTATTAACATTCATACTAAACATTCCCCCCCACAGAATTAGGTTCTAGCCCCACCCTTACATTAACACGCAAAGTTTGAACATCTGAAAAGCAATTTGGCCTTCTCCAAAAAAGGAGATTTTCAGGCTGTTCACTCTGGACAGCTAGCTGTGCCCTGATTCTGCTTCTTCTACAACAGAGCTTCTCAAACTTGGTCCCGTAACCATGCGTGGACTTCATTGCCCAGAATTCCCCAGCCAATCCTTCTCCTCCTCTTCTAGGTCTGTCCACCATCAGCGCCTGTTGACTTGGGAACCCACCCTGGAGATCCACCTTGGTGGATCTCCTAACGCTTTGGGTCCTCGTCCCCTTGTTGACGTCCTCCAGGGAAATGGATGTCACTCTTGTGTTTTTTCCGATCGCGTGGTGCAACCTTCCAGATTCTCCAACCAGTGACTACAATGTCCTTTGATCTCTTTCATCTCCAGGAGTGACCGATGTATGCGGTTGCCTGCAATCGTGACTCTTCTCGACTTCCTTTTTCTTCAGAGGAAAAGGTGCCGTCACTGTAACCTCATCCAAGCTGCAGAAGGCATCATGCAGAAGATGCTTCCTTCAGCCCCAGTTATGGTGAGCTGTTTCTACTCCGATTTCCTAACTCACCATATAAGGAGAAGCAGGCCAGTGGTTTGGAACAGGCACACTCGAAAAAGAAAGAAACCACCCCAAAAAATGTGTACAAATCAGCCTTACATGCACCAGAGCATCCCTGACAGATATTCATCTAATCCACTTTTCGTGCAAACAGCAAAAGAGAAGGAATATATAATATATATTTAGTTATGGCCACAAAGAAGAGGGAGTCAAGCTATTCTCCGAAGCGCCTGAAAGCAGGACAAGAAGCAATGGATGGAAACTAATCAAGGAGAGAAGCAACCTAGAACTACGGAGAAACTTCCTGACAGTGAGAACAATTAACCAGTGGAACAACCTGCCACCAGAAGCTGTGAATGCTCCAACACTGGAAGTTTTTAAGAAGAGACTGGACAGCCATTTGTCTGAAATGGAATAGGGTTTCCTGCCTGAGCAGGGGGTTGGACTAGAAGACCTCCAAGGTCCCTTCCAACTCTATTATTGTTATTGTTATATTATTGTTCTCACTGTCAGAAAGTTTGTCCTTAGTTCCAGGTTGCTTCTCTCCTTGATGAGTTTCCATTCGTTGCTTCTTGTCCTGCCTTCAGGGGCTTTGGAGAATAGGCTGACCCCCCTCTTCTTTGCGGCAGCCCCTCATGTCACCCCAAGTCCTTCTTTTCACTAGACTAGATATACCCAGCTCCTGCAATCATTTTGCCCAGAGAAGTAAGCAACGGGAGGGGACCATACAGAATACAAAATAACAGAGCTGGAAGGGACCTTGGAGGTCTTCTAGTCCAACCCCCTGCTCAGGCAGGAAACACTATCCCATTTCAGACAAATGACTGTTCAATCTTTTCTTAAAAACTCCCAGTGTTGGAGCACCCACAACTTCTGGAGGCAGGTTGTTCCACTGGTTAATTATTCTCACTGTCAGGAAATTTCTCCTTAGTTCTAGGTTGCTTCTCTCCTTGCTTCTCTCCATGTATTTGATGATCTTCTTCTTCTTCTTCTTCTTCTTCTTCTTCTTCTTCTTCTTCTTCTTCTTCTTCTTCTTCTTCTTCTTCTTCTTCTTCTTCTTCTTCTTCTTCTTCTTCTTCTTCTTCTTCTTCTTCTTCTTCTTCTTCTTCTTCTTCTTCTTCTTCTTCTTCTTCTTCTTCTTCTTCTTCTTCTTCTTCTTCTTCTTCTTCTGCTGTTGTTGTTGTTGTTGTTGTTGTTCCTAACCATCAGCAAACTCAACCTCTTCTCCCAGTGATGGGCTTCAAATACGTGAACAACTGGTTCTCTGTGTGGATGTCGCTTCCGGAAGTCCGTTAGCTACCGGTTCTGCTGAAGTGGTACGCAACTGGCTGAATCCCACCACGGTCTTCTCCCCTCTGGCCGAGGGTCCCACCAAAAGGGGGACCCTTGTGGTGTGAAACTGTGACATCCAAAGAGAACACCTGCCCGACCGTGATGGACCACGTTGTAGGATGCCGGCTCCTGCGAAATTTGACCGTTATCTCCTGAGCAGCTGTGCTAAAGGGCTTCATCTCGTCCCCTATTGAGTGGGAAGCAGGGCTACAATGGACAACCGGCCTCGTTCGGTGGAGTCAGAGATGGCCAAGCTGTCACTGCCAACAACGGAGTGAAAGGACCATTGTTGGCTCCATAAATGGTCGCCGGCTGGCACCGGATGCGTTGTGGGATGGCGTCACCACCGCTTTTGTTTTCCTCCCGAGAAGTCCAAAAAGGTTCTTTTTTCACGGGTGCGAATTTGCCTACTGAGTGATGTCTCCTCCGTGTACGACCTTTGCTCAAGATACCACTGGGTGTGTGTGTGTGTATCATGTTGTCTTCTGCGGCCGGAAAGGAGAAGAATTGAGAAAAGAAGGTTCTTCTTTCAAAGACGTGGAGGTTGCTCCTTGCCTTAGACATCCATTGCAATAGAACAGAACAGAACAGAACAGAACAGAACGGAACAGAACGGAACAGAACAGAATAAAGAATGGAATAGAATAGAATAGAATAGAACAGAGAATAGAGAATAAAGAATAGAAAATAGAAAATAGAAAATAGAAAATAGAAAATAGAAAATAGAAAATAGAATAATAGAATAGAATAGAATAGAACAGAGAATAAAGAATAGAAAATAGAATAGAATATAGAATAGAATATAGAATATAGAATAGAATAGAATAGAATAGAATAGAACAGAATAGAACAGAGAACAGAGAATAGAAAATAGAAAATAGAAAATAGAATATAGAATAGAATAATAAAATAGAATAGAATAGAACAGAATAGAACAGAGAACAGAGAATAGAAAATAGAAAATAGAAAATAGAAAATAGAAAATAGAATATAGAATAGAATAATAGAATAGAATAGAATAGAACAGAGAATAAAGAATAGAAAATAGAATATAGAATAGAATAGAATAGAATAGAACAGAATAGAACAGAGAATAGAGAATAAAGAATAAAGAATAGAAAATAGAAAATAGAAAATAGAAAATAGAAAATAGAAAATAGAATAGAATATAGAATAGAATATAGAATATAGAATAGAATATAGAATAGAATAGAATAATAGAATAGAATAGAATAGAATAGAATAGAATAGAATAGAATAGAATAGAATAGAACAGAGAACAGAGAATAGAAAATAGAAAATAGAATAGAATATAGAATATAGAATATAGAATATAGAATATAGAATATAGAATATAGAATAGAATAGAATAGAATAGAATAGAAATAATAGAATAGAATAGAATAGGAATTGGAATAGAATACAACACAAGAGAACAGAAATAGAAATAATAAGAGAATAGAATGGAATACAAAATAGAAATAGAAATGAAGGGGAGAAGAGAAGAGAAGAGAAGAGAGAAGAGAAGAGAAGAGAAGAGAAGAGAAGAGAGAAGAGAAGAGAAGAGAAGAGAAGAGAAGAGAAGAGAAGAGAAGAGAAGAGAAGAGAAGAGAAGAGAAGAGAAGAGAAGAGAAGAGAAGAGAAGAGAAGAGAAGAGAAGAGATGTTTCTTTGGCCAAATGTGGTTAGACACACAAGGAATTTCTCCCTTTGCCCCTCCACTGCAGGCTGAGCCCCTGGTCTCTGCTCTAGGAATATCCCCCCCCTTCCCTTGTCCGAAATCAGTGAACCTTGTCCACCCCCCACGCCCCAAATCTCTGCTTGTCCTTTCCTGCCCCACCCTTGATAAGCCATTTCCGCATCATCCCCTCGGCCCGGCCCAAGCGGAAAGGGTCTGAGCTGGGACAGGAAGAGCTGGAAAAATCTCCTGCTGTTATAAATGTGTTAATTTCCTATCCGGCGAGATGTTTCACCTATTTGGCGGGCACAAAAAGACCGGCCGGTTTCTCCGGGAAGCGCTGTGCTGGGTCACGGTGGGAAAGTTGACCCTCCTTTCAACCCGTCCCTTCCACTCCTGCTTCCAATAAAGGGCCTTAATTCTCATTCTGCTGGGAATTAAAACAGCTGGGAATCTTCCCCCTCCAAGGGGTGGTTGTGAAACTGACTGGGTACCGAAGCCTGAATTTGGCAGACGTACGAGAAGACGGAGAGAAGATGGAAGAATAAGGGTTCTCAAACAGCGACTGACGAAACCAGGATAGGGGGATGAACGAACCAGACTGGGCTAGGGGTTAAAGCAACAGGTTAGAAACCAGCAGGTTGGGAGTTCTAGTCCTGCCTGAGGCATGAAAGCCGGCTGGGTGACTTTGGGCCAATGACCAGGAGACTGTGAGTTCTAGTCTCACGTTAGGCATCAAAGCTGACTGGGTGACTTTGGGTGGATCACCAGGAGATGGTGAGTTCTAGTCTCACTTTAGGCATGAAAGCCAGCTGGGTGACTTTGGTCCAATCACTAGGAGATGGTGAGTTCTAGTCTCACTTTAGGCATGAAAGCCAGCTGGATGGCTTTAGGCCAATCACCAGGAGACAGTGAGTTCTAGTTCCACCTTAGGTGTGAAAGCCAGCTAGGTGACTTTGGGCCAATCACCAGGAGACGGTGAGTTCTAGTCTCACTTTAGGCATCAAAACTGACTGGGTGACTTTGGGCAGGAGACGGTGAGTTCTAGTCCCACCTTAGGCATCAAAGCCAGCTGGGTGACTTTGGGCCAATCACCAGGAGACGGTGAGTTCTAGCTCCACCTTAGGCATGAAAGCCAGCTAGATGACTTTGGGCCAATCACCAGGAGACGGTGAGTTCTAGCTCCACCTTAGGCATGAAAGCCAGCTAGATGACTTTGGGCCAATCACCAGGAGACGGTGAGTTCTAGTCCCACCTTAGACCCGAAAGCTGAACGGATGACTTTCCACACCCCGCCCTTATACGATTTACTATCTCTTCTAATCATCAAACTCAGATATCATAACTGTCAGGGTCTGTCTCACCCCAAAAGGCAATTCCACCATCATATCTGGAAAATAAATTTCCCTGTTTTTTTAAAAAAAAATTTCCTAATTTTCGCTCCGTCGGTGACCCAAACTGATTTTGTTAAAAACCAACATAGGTAAAGGCAGGAACGAAGTGAAAGCATCTGACATAAAAGATTGTGAGTTTGCGGGTCCGTTTTAAGGCACGGTTTTCTCTGCAGGATTTCGTTCCTTCCGTAAGGCTCTGAATCACCTCTCCTTTTTTTTTGGTTCAAAAATGGAACAAGCTCTGTGTGCGGAACAGGCGGAAGTGAGGTTTGGTTCTGGAACGGATGGCCAGGGCTTCCTTTCGCAGCTGCGTGAATAATCAGATTCCCCCCACACCACCCTCTCTCCTTCCTTTGCAAGACCCGGGGGAGAAGCCGACTGGAAGGATTCTTCCAGATCCACTTTTCCAGACCCAGATTCTGTTCCAAATATAGGCCAATAAAATAAGACAGAACGGTAGCGAGCGGCAAAGTTGAGAGAGCTTAGTTCAGGGCCGAAATAATGCAGGTCATCCTTGAGTTACGGCCACAAAAATGTCCGTCGCTAAGCGAAACCTTTGCGAAGGGAGTTTTGCCCCGTTTTACCATTTTTCTTGCCGCCGTTGTTCAGCGAATCCCTGCATTTGTTAAGTGAGAAAGCTTCTCTCCTTGATTAGCCTCCATGCGTTGCTTCTTGTCTTGCCTTCTGGAGTTAGAATCACAGAATAACACAGCTGGGAGGGACCTTGGAGGTCTTCTAGTCCAACCCCCTGCTCAAGCAGGAGACCCTCTACCATTCCAGACCAACGGTGGTCCGATCTCTTCTTTAAAACCTCCAGGGTTGGAGCATTCACAACTTCTGGTGGCAAGCTGTTCCACTGGTTAATTTTTCTCACTGTCAGGAAATTTCTCCTAAGTTCTAGGTTGTTTCTCTCCTTGACCAGTTTCCATCCGTTGCTTCTTATCCGGCCTTCTGGAATTAGAACCACAGAATAACAGAGTTGGGAGGGACCTTGGAGGTCTTCTAGTCCAACCCCCTGCTCAAGCACAATAATAACAGAATAATAGAGTTGGACGGGACCTTGGAGGTCTTCTAGTCCAACCCCCTGCTCAAGTAGGAAAATAACAGAATAACAGAGTTGGAAGGGACCTTGGAGGTCTTCTAGTCCAACCCCCTGCTCAAGCACAATAATAACAGAATAACTGAGTTGGACGGGACCTTGGAGGTCTTCTAGTCCAACCCCTTGCTCAAGCAGGAAAATAACAGAATAACTGAGTTGGACGGGACCTTGGAGGTCTTCTAGTCCAACCCCTTGCTCAAGCAGGAAAATAACAGAATAACAGAGTTGGAAGGGACCTTGGAGGTCTTCTAGTCCAACCCCTTGCTCAAGCAGAATAATAACAGAATAACTGAGTTGGACGGGACCTTGGAGGTCTTCTAGTCCAACCCCTTGCTCAAGCAGGAAAATAACAGAATAACTGAGTTGGACGGGACCTTGGAGGTCTTCTAGTCCAACCCCTTGCTCAAGCAGGAAAATAACAGAGTTGGAAGGGACCTTGGAGATCTTCTAGTCCAACCCCATGCTCAAGCAGGAGACCCTCTACCATTCCGGAAAAGTGTCTGTTCAATCCCTTCTTTAAAACTTCCAGTGTTGGAGCACCCACAACCTCTGGAGGCAAGTAGTTCCACTGGTTAATTGTTCTCACTGTCAGGAAATTCCTCCTTAATTCCAGGTTGCTTCTCTCCTTGATTAGTCTCCATCCGTTGCTTCTTGTCCTGCCTTCAGGCGCTTTGGAGAAGAGGTGGACCCTCCCTCTTCTTTTGGGGGGCAACCCCTTAGATATCCCAATTTGCTTCTGGATATCTAGACCTATTCAAAAGGGAAGAGCCACCTTCCTTGCCTCAATCCTTTGGCTCGGCTTCAGATGGCGCTTATGTTACCGGTCTAAGAGGTGGAAAGTTGGATTCGGGAACATCCAAAGTCAGGGGCATCGATTTGCCTGATGCAAAAGTGGATATAATTCAACTGGAAAGAAAACGGAGAAGCAGCAAGGCTGCGAATTTCCAAGAAAGGAGACTTGGGCAAAAGCTGTGGTAATGAGATTGGCAGCCCGGGTGCCAAAGCATTCCCGTTCCCCACCGGGAAAAGAGTTTGCTTCGGGATCCAGATTGCAACAGGATCCTTCTCTTCGTTCCTGTAGGTCCAGCTGAGCAAGAAATAAATTAAAAAAGTTGAGGGAGGGGAAGAAGAGGACCTCTGGGCTGTGGGAACAGATGGGGTGGGTGGCACGCAGAGGAGCCAAAGGAAACACTTCTGAAACAATTAGCCAGGAGGTTGATAGATCGGGGAGGGGGAGGGGAAATGAAGTAGCAGAGAAGAGGGAGGGGGAGGAGGTGAAGGAGAAGAGGGAGAAGGAGAAGATGGACAAGGAGAAGATGAAAAAGGAGGAGGAGAAGATGGACAAGGAGAACATGGAGAAGATGGACAAGGAGAAGATGGGAAATGAGAAGGAAGAGAAGGAGAAGATGGAAAAGTAGGAGAAGGAGAAGATAGTCAAGGAGAAGATGGAGAAGGACAAGATGGGAAAGGAGAAGGAGAAGATGGACAAGGAGAACATGGAGAAGATGGAGAAGGAGAAGATGAAAAAGGAGGAGAAGATGGACAAGGAGAAGATGGAGAAGATGGAGAAGATGAAAAAGGAGGAGGAGAAGATGGACAAGGAGAACATGAAGAAGATGGAGGAGGACAAGATGGGAAATGAGAAGGAAGAGAAGGAGAAGATGGAAAAGTAGGAGAAGGAGAAGATGGACAAGGAAAACATGGAGAAGATGGAGAAGGAGAAGATGGGAAATAAGAAGGAAGAGAAGGAGAAGATGGAAAAGTAGGAGAAGGAGAAGATGGACAAGGAGAACATGGAGAAGATGGAGGAGGAGAAGATGGGAAATGAGAAGGAGAAGATGGACAAGGAGAACATGGAGGAGAAGGAAAAGAAGATGGAAAAGGAGAAGATGCAGGAGGGGGAGAAGAGAAGATGAAGAAGATGAGAAGATGGAGATGGAGAAGTAGGCAGAAGAGAAAGTGAAGGTGAAGATGAAGATGGATAAGATGGAGATGGGGAGGAGAAGGAGAAAAATGGACATGCAGGAGGAGGAGGAGGAGGAAGAAAAGGGGAAGGAGAAGATGGAGATGGAGGAGGACGAGGAGAAGGAGGATCGGAAGGAGAAAAGGGTGGAACATGGGCAAAGAAGATGAGACCACCGTACTGGACGTTGATGAGACAATTATGCAGATCCTTGATGCAATTTTGGCAACAGGGCCTGCTCAGAGGGGTACACAAAAGGCCCAGTTCAGAGGACCAACCCTAGTCATGGTCTCCAACAGCCCTGCAAGGGAGGCCCTCGGAACCCAGCTGGAACAGAAAGAGGGGATGTGTCAGGGGTCAGCGGAGGACAACGAGGGAGAAACAAAGGCGAGAGGAGACAGCAGCCCAGCGAAGAGCCGCACCACACGGATCTTATTGTGATAGGAACTTTGTTGAGTATGTGAGTCATTGCTGAAGCATCAGCCCAACCTCACGGCAACAGAGCCGGGGTCTCGTGAATGCCGGGCTGCGGTTTCAGCTGTTTGGGGGCCGGAATCTCGGAGGGAGGGGTGGCTTGGAAAGGATCCACCCTCCCAAAGTGGGTCTCTTCTCAACACGGAAGGATCTACAGGTGGTCCTCCACTTATGACCACAATTGAGCCCCAAATTTCTAGACATTTGTTAAGTGAGTTTGGCCCCGTTTTACGACCTTTTTTGTCATAGTTGTTAAGTTAGTAACACGGTTGTAAAATGAAGGAAGGAAGGAAGGAAGGAAGGAAGGAAGGAAGGAAGGAAGGAAGGAAGGAAGGAAGGAAGGAAAAGGAGGAGGAGGAGGAGAGAAAAGGAAGAAGGAGAGGAAGGGGGAAGGTGAAGAGGGGTAAGAGGAAGAAAGAAAGAAGGAGAGAGGGAAGAAAGAGAGAGAGAGAGGAAGAAAGAAAGAAAGAAAAAGAAAGAAAGAAGGAAGGAAGGAAAGACAGAAAGAAAGAAAGAAAGAAAGAAAAAGAAAGAAAAAGAAAGAAAGAGAAAGAAAGAAAGAAAGAAAGAAAGAAAGAAAGAAAGAAAGAAAGAAAGAAAGAAAGAAAGAAAGAAAGAAAGAAAAAATAAATAGGAGGAGGAAAGGAGAAAAAAGGAGGGAAGAAAGAGAAAGAAAGACAAAGAAAGAGAAAGAAAGAAGAAAGAGAAAGAATGAGAAAAAGAAAGAAAGAAAGAAAGAAAAAATAGGGAAGGAGAAGAGAGAGGAAGAAAGAGAGACAAAGAAAAAGAAAGAAAGAAGAAAGAAAGAAAGAGAAAGAAAGAAAGAAGAAAGAAAGAAAAAGAAGAAAGAAAGAAAAAGAAAGAAAGAAAGAAAGAAAGAAAGAAAGAAAGAAAGAAAGAAAGAAAGAAAGAAAGAAAGAAAGAAAGAAAGAAAGAAAGAAAGAAAGAAAGAAGAAAAGACAGCTGCCAAAGCTCAAGGCAGACTTTTCCCTGGAGCCCAGCCTGCTCCTCCTCCTCCTCCTCCTCCCAAGGTCCTCAACCTCTGGAAACAGCTGCCCTGGGATCCGGGCTTGGCTTGGCCTCCTTCCCACTTCGCTTGGGAGAGCCCAGGGAATTGTGAGAAAGTGGGACACTCTGTTCCCAGCAGATCCATCCCGGTTCTGGGCAAGGTAGGAAAGAGCTGTCGAAGGAAGAGACGCATCCCTCCCATTCCCACATCTGACCAGAACCGTCTGGGACGGGTCAGAATCCCCAATGACGGAGCTGATGTTCCATAAGGCACGTCACACACACCCGCCACGTCACTGGGGGGGCCACGTCACCCAGAACCGCGAAAGCACAACACCGAAAAGCCTGGAAAAGGATTCTCACAAATTTTCCCCAGGCAAGAAAATCGACATTAATTTCGATGACGACCCGAAGAGCGGGAACGTCTAGGACTAGAAGTTCTCCTGATTTTGGAACGATGTATCTCCAAGAGGGATGCCTTGATTTCAAAAGTTTTTACCAGTTTTGGGGTCTCTGAGCTCACTTCTTTTTGCTTTAAGGGGAGAAAACCCTAAGCCAGAACTAGAACTCACAGTCTCCTGGTGACTGGCCTAGGCCCTAAGGTCACTCAGCTGGCTTTCATACCTAAGTCAGAACTAGAACTCACGGCCTCCTGGTGATTGGCCCAAAGTCACGCAGCTGGCTTTCATACCTAAGTCAGAACTAGAACTCACAGCCTCCTGGTGATTGGCCCAAAGTCACCCAGCTGGCTTTTATACCTAAGTCAGAACTAGAACTCACAGCCTCCTGGTGATTGGCCCAAAGTCACCCAGCTGGCTTTCATACCTAAGTCAGAACTAAAACTCACGGCCTCCTGGTGATTGGCCCAAAGTCACCCAGCTGGCTTTCATATCTAAGCCTACATAAAGAATAAGGTTCAAGGCGATGCTTTGCTTTGCCAGGTGCAATTTCCAGCTATCAATCTTTAAATTAAAAACATCTTTTTGTTCAGACTTAGACAAGGAGGAAAAGAACTGGGTGGGTGTCCAGGAGTCAAACGACTTATGGTGTAGATGAAGATTTCTGCTCCCACCTCCTGGAAAAAACCTCCAAAGGTTGGAAAGCTTTCCAGGGGGACCCTTGTGGACTAGCAACTTAAGAAACGTTGAGAGTTTTGCATTCTCCACCGGGGAGCAGATCCACCCACGGGAGGATTTAATTCCCAAAATATTGCCTCTCTTTTGACAATCAAGAATCCTTAAAACGTTGACGGATAGAGGTCAGGGAAGCAGACCACAATTCCAAGATTTCTCTCTCCTTAAGAGATGGGAGATCAAACATTTGTCCAGCCAGGAAAAAAAAACAAAAAACTGCAAGGCATCTAGAGAAAAGGAAAATCCCAATTTACACACACACACACACACACACACACACACACCCCACCACCCCTTCCCCAAAGTGTGTGTCTCATCTCTGCCAGCTCATCTGCAATTCCCATCCTTAAATCATCTTACAGCTCAATAGCAACTCCGCTTATTTTATTTTTTTTTAAACAAAAAGAGGAAAAGATATTTTTTAAAAAAAAAAAAAAAAGGAGGGGAAAAACCCTTCTTTAATCTCTTATTCATAGCATTACGTCTTTCGGCATCATCCTTTTTGACTAAGCCCTGCAGCCAATGAAAACATGGGAAGAGAAAAGAAGGCGGAGCTAATTGCAGAATAATTCAATTCAGTACTCACACACACACACACACACACACACACATATATATATATGGACATGTATACATCCCCACATCTCAAAACTCAGAAAGTTCCCGAGGATTAAAAAACAGAAAGGAAGAAAGGGAGAGAAAACTAACCAGGATCAAGTTGATTCCTTTTTGATCTTTCTCTACCCATTGTTTGATTCTACACTCGTCTTCGTTTCAAAAGGGAAGCAAACTTCAGAGTGACAATAAGGATTTTTTTTCCTGTTGCTTTCTAAGATCTGGAAGGAAGAACAGAAAGCAGCCAGCGAGAAAACTTCGTTTTGCATTCTGCAGAAAACCCAAATCAGCTGCAGGATCGGAGGAGAAAAAAAAAATAAAGGGGAAAAAAAAATATTCTATTTTTCAATTATTTCTCCCGGCAACTCAACTCAAAATCTCTTCTCCTTTGATCTGATGATTATTTTTTCTTCTCCTCCTCTTGGGGGAATAAAACTTGCTTAAGTTTTACCAACTTCGGGTTTGCAAACGGCAAAGAGAAGAGGGGATTACGGTGTCCTTGATTCTTATTTTTATTTTTGTATTTGTATTTGTCCCTGGGGCAATTTTAATACGACCGGGGGATTTCTTGATTTATCCCTGGTTTTCTCCGACAAGGGAGAGAAATTTTGGGGGTATCCCTTCCTTTCTTCTGAAGTTAAATTTAAAAAAAAAATTATCCATGTTTCTTCTGCTGCTCATCCTCTGTTTTAACCCGGCTCGGTCAGCAACCCAAAGGGGTCCTTTGAGCAGATACGATGAAGAAATTGTTTATCCTGAAAAATTGAATGCCACTTCAATTTTGGGAGGTCAAGACCCGCCTGGCACATTTGACAATGAGAATTCCCTCGATTATAACATGGATTCGGACCAACATCTCTCGTTTCGGCTGCAGATGTTTGGGGAAGAACTGACCCTCAACTTAGAGAAGGACCCCAGTTTTTTCTCCAAGGACTTGACCGTCCAATATTTAGGTAAACTGAGGCCGGAAGTGGACACTCCAACCGAACGTGGCAACTACTACACCGGGACAATCAATTCGGATCCGGAATCCATCGTGGC
Organism: Azemiops feae; assembly: GCA_023970755.1. Taxonomy (NCBI): domain Eukaryota; kingdom Metazoa; phylum Chordata; class Lepidosauria; order Squamata; family Viperidae; genus Azemiops; species Azemiops feae. Next base: position 512,559 of record JALGBA010000761.1, read on the forward strand.
AATGAGTTTTGACGGGGCCTCTCTGATTGGGGTGCTGCAGTATGGGGGTACCGAGTATCACATCCAGCCTCTGAGAGGGGGGACCCCAGACATGGCGGGAGGAACCGAGGCCCACGTGGTGAGGAAGAAGATGTTGGACAAAGGGGACGGGCCCATGTGTGGGGTTGGTGCGCAGGCGCCGGAGGGCGCGCCCGGCAAAGAAGGAAAGCTATGGGAGAAAATGGATGCATCTCCCAGGAGAACCAAGGTAGGTAGATAAGTCCACCAGCTTCACTAAGGGGTGGTTGGTGAGGATGCTCAAGGTTCCTCAGGTGGGTTGGGGTCTCGGCTGGGTCTTCTGAAGGAACATTCATTCTCAGAGAGTTTTCTCTGGTGTGGAGTCCCACATTTGGGGTGTCAAAGGTTTCTTGGTGTCTCCTCCACCCCATGGACCCAGTTTACTGGGTGTTCCTCCCACAGAGCACCAGTGTCACTGTCAGACCTGGTGGCCCATGGCTGGTGCTAAGGTTCTCCCTCAGGTCCAGCAGGAGCAGGGTCCTGTCCCAGAAGGCTGTTCAATTCAGAAAGCCAGCTATGGACTTAAGGAGGAGATAAAAAACCTACGATAGCCAGAGATAACAAGGACTAAAACAATATATGGCTGAAAGGAAGACTGAGGGTGACTTCTCATCACCCAGCTAGGTAACATTGAGAGGAAGGGGTTTGTACTGATGACATTGCCTAGTTGGGTCACCAGATGTCTGCCAGAAAACCACCAAGCTCAGAGAGCCCCAAGGGCCCCACAGTCTTCTTCTTTCTTCTTTCTTCTTTCTTCTTTCTTCTTTCTTCTTTCTTCTTTCTTCTTTCTTCTTTCTTCTTCTTCTTCTTCTTCTTCTTCTTCTTCTTCTTCTTCTTCTTCTTCTTCTTCTTCTTCTTCTTCTTCTTCTTCTTCTTCTTCTTCTTCTTCTTCTTCCTTCTTCCTTCTTCCTTCTTCCTTCCTCCTCCTCCCAGCAAACCTCTGTCCCTCTAGCACTGATGATGTTACCTAGTTTGGTCATGAAATGTCTGCCAGAAAACCACCAAGCTCAGAGAGCACCGAGGGCCCCAAACTAGCAAATCTCTCATCTCTGGAAAGCAGCAGAGATAGAAGGCGAATTCTTAACACTGACTTGAGTTTCCAGGAGGGACAGAACCAAACCAGGGCACCCCAAACCAAGATTTGCAGTCATGGATGACTTGGAAAAGAATCTGGGAACTATGTTTACTAGCAAGTTGGAGATCTGAAGCTGAAGACAAGGCCCTCAGATTTATTAGGCCAGTGGTTCATATCAAAGAGTCGGTCTAATGGTTAAGACGCCAGGTTAGAAAGCAGGAGACGGTGAGTTCTAGTTCTATAATAGCCATGAAAGCCAGCTGGGTGACTTTGAGCCAGTCCCTCCCTCTCAGCCCAACCCTCTTCACAGGATTATTGTTACAGGGAAAGCAGGCGGAGCAAGGAGCATAAGCCAGGTTCCCTGCCTCGAAATGTTTATAAAAACCTAACAAAGGCACAATATAAGCAAACGATCAAAATAAAAAAATAAAGACGCACAAAAGGGGGGGGGGACACTGTTTTCCAGGCTGTGCGCGACCTCAACGGTCTAATCCAACCACGATCCTACAGCCTGAACCCCAACAGCTTGAAACCTTTGCTCCATTTGGGGGGTTCGGGCTCTCCCTCTGAACCCTCAACCTCCACACCCCCCCCCCCCCAAAAAAAACACACGTTGGACTGGCAAATGCAGCTGTACCTTTTCTCGTAGCCTGTCGGGGAAAAAACCCTCATTTTTGCCCGGAAGCAGGAACAGCTGGCCTCTGGTTTGAACGGTTGTGTGAACCCTCTCCTCCGGGGTTTTGCCTAGTCTGGCCCTGGCCCCAGCTACGCCCGGCTCTTTAAGGCAGAACAAATTTTTTTCCCAAGGAAGGAATTTCTCTCCTCCCCAAGCGAGGCAGAGGCATCTGGAAGGGGAAAAAAAAAACAAAAAAAACCCCCCAAACGGGGTGGAATTAGGTTTTTCACGACGCCCGACTGGTTTAAAACAATGTTTTTAAAACTCCTGGGCTTGGTCAAACTGGCCCCAGCGTGGGAATTTGGGTCTGGTGTTAAATGCACCGTTAAGAGATGGCTGCAGAAGCTTGGGGAAAGAATTTGGGGGGGACAAAACTCCGAGTTGGGTTTTTTTGGGGTGGATTGATAGCCCAGGAATTGGGTGGCATTCACGCAACACAGCCAGCTCCCCTGGAAATGCAGCTGTGGCCGGGCTCACAATGCTGTGGGGACCTCAGCCCCACACCGGGCCTTCTGTCGAGCATCTCCCATGCCTGTCCTCCTGGTGTTTTTGAGAATTTCGGGGCTTTGTGCCAGCCACAGAGACCGTCCCGCGCCCTTTCTTGGCTGGGGAAAGTCGCAGCACTGCAGCCAACTTGGGCTGCCTCGAAAGCAGCAACTCAGATTTAACTCTCGCAAGGCTGGGCCACGTTTAGGGGAGTCAGAGAAACGGCTAAACGGGAGATGGTTTGGGCTGGGGGACGAACCAAGTCAACTTGTGGGAATTCCGACGTGGGTTGGAAACCGGCGCGTCATCCTCAAAGTGTCCCTGTTCTTGAAATAGCCCTGGAAAAGGTCTGAAGCTAAAAAAGATCTCCTCCCTTCATGCACTGATGATGTTACCTAGCTGGGTAATAAGTCTGCAAGAAAAGAATCAGGGAGCACCAAGCACTCCACAGTTATTGTCTTCCTCCTTCCTTCCTTCCTTCCTTCCTTCCTTCCTTCCTTCCTTCCTTCCTTCCTTCCTTCCTTCCTTTCTCCCTTCTTTTCCTCCTCCTCCTCCCTCTCCTTCCTTCCTTCTTTTCCTCCTCCTCCTTCCTTCCTTCCTTCCTTCCTTTCCTCCTCCTTCTCAAGTCTACCCATCTTAAAACATGCTGGCTGGGGGATTCTGGGAGTTAAGAATTCTTCAAGAAATGATGACCCCAATTTGATGTCTTCCCTGCCTTCCTGTTTTCTTGCTTCCTGGTCTTTCTTGGGAAACAACAACAACAACAACAACAATAATAATAATAATAAATCCAAGGTCCAACAGACTTTCCTCCTCCTATATTCCCCATGACAACAACTCTGTGAGGTAGGCAGGGCGAGACAGAGGGATTGGCTGAAGGTCACCCAGCTGGCTTTAGTGGCTAAGGTGGAACTAGAACTCACTGTCTCCTGATGATTGGCCCAAAGTCACCCAGCCGGCTTTCGTGGCTAAGGCAAAACTAGAAGTCACCATCAGCTAACGATTGGCTCAAAGTCACCCAGATGGCTTTGGTGGCTAAGGCAGAACTAGAACTCACCATCGCCTGGTGAAATGGCGCCTTAACCCCTAGGCCAAACTGCCTATACTCAACCTTTCGTGCCTTCCTTTCTCCCCACAGCGCTTTGCGTCCATCCCACGCTACGTGGAAACCTTGGTGGTGGCCGACGAAGAAATGATGCGCTTTCACGGCGCCGGGCTCAAACCGTACCTGCTCACCATCATGGCAGCCGCTGCCAAGTTCTTCCGCCACCCGAGCGTCAGAAATCCCGTCAACCTGGTGGTGACCAGGCTGGTGGTGATCGGAGAAGCCGAGGACGGGCTGAGGGTCACCTCCAACGCGGCCGAGACCCTGCGCAATTTTTGCAGCTGGCAGAAAGGGCTGAACAAGGCCAGCGATAAAGACCCCGAGCATTTCGACACGGCCATTCTCTTCACCAGACAGGTGAGAAGCGACACCTGTCCCACCTCGCAGGCATCTGAGTTGGCTAAAAACAGGTCTTGGTCTTTGGAGGGCCAGCGGGAACCTGGAGGGGGAGGGTCTTTAAAGAGCATCTTGTAGGCGCTTTCACAAAATGGGGAACGGGAATGGCCAGCTGGAAAAGATTGATTTCCTAGAAGGAAATTGGAAGAAAAGCTCACTTAAGTTCCTTCTAGGATGGTGTTTCTCCACCCTGGCGACTTTTCAGACAGGTGGACTTCAACTCCCAGCATGCCTCTGGTGAATTCTGGGAGCTGAAATCCACACAACGTAAAGTAAGCTGGCTGAGGAATTCTGGGAGTTGAAGTCCACCCATCTTCAAATTGCCAAGGCTGAGAAATGCCGCTCTAGGATATTCTTGACCAACTTCGATTGCTTTAATAAAAAAAAAAGGCACTTCCAAACTCTGAGTTGCAGCAATTGGCCAGTTTCAATTCCCTAGAATTCCTGCAATTACAGATCCCCCAAACCAGCTTTGGAAACAGAAGTTACGCCGCTGAGCTTTGAAAGAGTGTCAGCCTCCCGCTGAATTCTTATTTTTCATGAAAAGTAGGTTTCTTTCATCAGGGCTGACCAGACACCGGATGGCACAAATGTTAGGAACTTAGCCTCACCGAGGGGAAAACAATGTTTACAATACACGTTTATCTCTTTGCTGGCAGGATCTCTGTGGACGCTCCAGCTGTGGCACCCTTGGCATGGCAGATGTGGGCACAGTCTGTGATCCGGCCCGCAGTTGTTCCATTGTCGAGGATGATGGGCTCCAGTCAGCCTTCACTGCGGCCCACGAATTGGGTAAGTGGGATCAGATCTTGAATCTGAACAATCCGAATCAACTAAGCAGCTTAACTCCCGTTAAATCAAACGGAAAGAAACGAACAAACAAACAAAAAAGGGCTGAGTTTCCATATCCTTAGCCTCAAATCGGTTGGCCAAGTCAGCTAATGCAAAGTCACCCTGGTTGTGATCAGGCAGAGAGATCTGGAGGGTGCAAAACTAAAATCGTCCTTCTCTACTCGCAGGCCACATCTTCAACATGTTGCACGATGACGACAAACACTGCAAGGAGCTGAACCGTCACAGCAGCACCCGCCACATGATGGCCTCCGTCATGTCTCCCGTCAATCCCGACGAGATGTGGTCCCCGTGTAGTAGCCGCTTCATCACCGATTTCTTGGACAACGGACACGGTACGATTCCGTCTCTCTTTCTTCCCGTCCGTCTCGCGTACATTCGCGGCCGATAGTCTTCCTTAACCTGCCTTTTCCTTTAGAGGAGATTTTTTTAAAAAAATAATAATAAAAATAAAATACAGGTATCCCTCCACTTACGACCACAATTTCCACTGCTAAGCGAGACGCTCGTTCGGCGAGCCTTGCCCCGTTTTACGACTTTTCTTGCCACTGGATCACTGCAGTTGTTAGTCACACGGCGGTTCAGCGAATCTGGCTCCCTTACTGACTTGGCTTGTCAGAAGGTCGCAAAAGGGGAACCCCGGGGGACACCACCCCCATCGTAAGTACATGCCAGTTGCCGAGCGTCTGAATTTTGATCCCGTGGCTGTAGGGAGGCTGCAACGGTCGTTAAGTGTGAAAAATTGTCCTTTTTTTCAGTGCCGGTCGCTAAACGAACGGTTGTAAGTGGAGAACTTCCTGTGTTTCTAAATAACGTACACCGGAAAAAAAGAGCTTCAGTTTGAAAAACGGAATTTTTCATGCCCAAGAAATCTGGCCGAGCTTTATAAACGTTCTTTTTTTTTCCTTCTCCGTCCAGGCTCCTGCCTTTTAGACAAGCCCCACGAACCGCTGAAGCTGCCAGCTGTCTTCCCCGGCAGCAATTACAACGTGGACCAGCAATGCCAGCTCAGCTTCGGCACCGAATCCCGCCACTGTCCCAACACGCACTCACCCTGCTCCTCGCTCTGGTGCACCGGCCAGATCAACGGGCAGTTCATGTGCCAGACCAAATATTTTCCCTGGGCGGACGGGACCCCCTGCGGGGAAGGGAAGAGCTGCATGAGCGGAGAATGCATCAGCCACACGCAGCTGAAGGCCTACAATGTAAGTGTGTAAGATTGATTATTCTGTTCTGTTCTATTCTATTCTGTTCTATATTCTATTCTATATTCTATTCTATTATTTCTTATTTTATTATATTCTATTGTTATTCTACTCTATTCTATTCTTTATAATTGTAAATTCTATTCTAAATACTAATTCGTAAATTCTATTCTAAATACTAATTCGTAAATTCTATTCTAATTATTCTACTATTCTATATTCTATATTATAATTCTATTCTATTCTATTCCATATTTTCTCTATTCTATTCTATTATTTCTTATTCTATTCTATTATTCTATTCTATTCTATTCTTTTAATTGTAAATTCCATTCTATTCTAAATACTAAATCGTAAATTCTATTCTAATTATTCTATTGTATTCTATTATAAATTATTCTTCTATTCGATTCTATTATTCTTCTCTTCTCTATTCATTCCTATTTCTATTCTATTCTATTCTATTCTATTATTATTCTATTTTCCATTCTATTTTCTATTCTATTCTATTCCATGTTTCCTTATTCTATTCTATTCTATTCTATTCTATTCTATTCTATTCTATTCTATTCTATTCTATTCTATTCTATTCTATTCTATTCTATTCTAAATTGCTTTGCCACTGTGACGTTCACTTAACGATAGCAAAACGGTCGCATAATTTAAGTAATTGCAAAAAGGTTGTGGAAATCAGCTCAGTCACATCCCCAGCCCATTTTATGACCACCCCAACTTAACAACTGCAATGGGCAGGCTCCTTTACGGTCGTTAACTCGAGGGCTAGCTGTATCGCCACTCTGCAATTCGGATTTAGAACGCAGGATCCGAGATGGCTGTTTTTTTTTTTTTAATCCTCTCGTATATTAGGCCCCGTTATCTTCACTCAATTTCCTCCTTTATCCTTGCAGATTCCGACCCACGGAGGTTGGGGCTCCTGGGGGCCATGGGGCGACTGTTCCCGCAGTTGTGGCGGTGGGGTCCAGTACTCGACCCGGGAATGCAACAAGCCGGTTCCCCGGAATGGGGGCAAATACTGCGAGGGGAAACGAACTCAATTTCGCTCTTGCAACGTGCGGGAGTGCCCAGACGGAAACGGTAAGCTTAGATATATATATATTTTCGGCCGTTTTCCTATTTTTATTTGCAGCCGAGGTGCTTTGTTTATTTCCCCTAAAAAAAAACAGATCTCCGAGGGGATCTGTGATCCACCTTCACCTTTTTTTGATGGACACAAACAGCTCATCAAAAAATGTGAACAATGGAAGGGTGTGAGCCAGGGAAAACAATCCCGAAGCGCAAAAGGGTCAGCGGAAGGGAGGGTCCCCTTTTTCTGATTTATGACCAGCCATGAATGTGAGACTGGAGCCAAGATATGCTCTGGCAACATCTGGCAACAGATGTTTGGGCCAAACCGGGAATGAATTTCAGAGCGAGATTCCAGAACGAAACATGCTTGGCTTGCTAGAGTGAAAAAAACAGATTTCTGTCCTACAGGGGTTAGTAATCTTGAATTGCAGGGGAAGAGACCTAAAATAAAATACAGGTAGTCCTCGACTTACGGCGGTTCGTTTAGTGACTGTTCGAAGTTACAACGGCACTGAAAAAAGGGACTTACGACTGTTTTTCACACTTACGACCATTCAGCATCCCCCACGGTCGTGTGATCCAAATTCAGATGCTCGGCAACTGACTCATATTTATGACAGTTGCAGTGATCCCCTTTTACGACCTTCTGATAATCAAAGTTACTAACCATGTTACTAACTTAACATCTGCAGGGATTCAAGTGAGGCAAGGAAGGTGGTAAAATGGGGCAAAATTCACTCAAGAAATGTCTCGCTTAGTAACAGAAATTTTGGGTTTAATCGAGGTCGTAGGTTGAGGACTACCCATAAAAGTAATCGTCGACTTACGACGGTAAGAAAAGTAGTCGTTGACTTATGACGGGGCATTTTCCCCCCGTTTTTCCCTTCTCAAAATTGATTCTAAGGTGGGATTTTTTCTTTTAATTTTCGTCCAGCTCTGACCTTCCGCGAGCAACAGTGCGCCGTGTACAACCACCGAACGGACATGTTCAAAGATTATCCCGCGCCCATGGACTGGGTCCCTCGTTACAGCGGTGTGGCCAAGCGCGATCAATGCAAGCTGACTTGTCAATCCCATGCTTTGGGCTACTACTATGTGCTGGAGCCAAGGGTAAGTTTTAAGCCAGGAAACAGCAACTTCGGTCCTGACCGGAGACGAGCATTTGAGTTTCTTCCTTCAGACGTGCTTCGGTGGTCGCCAACTTATCAGCCGGCGGCCGCGACATCTAGAAAGTGGCAGATCGAGGACTAAAACAGGATTCCTCCTTTGTTCTAGGTAGCTGATGGGACGCCCTGCTCGCCAGAATCTACCTCGGTCTGTGTCCAGGGACGCTGCATCCATGCTGGCTGTGACCGCGTTATCGGGTCCAAGAAAAAGTTTGACAAATGCATGGTGTGTGGTGGAGACAACTCGCAGTGCACCAAAGTCTATCGCTCCTTCACCAAGCCTCAGTAAGTGGCCTTTTGGCTTGAGATGTTGAAAAGATAGTTTAAAGAGAGCTTGGAGAACCATTCGTCTGAAATGGGATAGGGTTCCCTGCTTGAGCCAGGGGTTCGACTAGAAGATCTCCAAGGTCCCTTCCAACTCTGTTATTCTGCTATTTTCTTTCTTTCTTGCCACCGTGGCGGCAAAAAAAAAAAAAGCTTGTAGAATCGGGCGCTGTTCTCTCAACAACCGCCTGGCTTAGCCACAGAAATTCCCATCTCAACTGTACTCGTAAGTCGAGGACTGCCTGCATTGGCAGCGTTGACCCCCAACGGCTGTAAGGTAGCCTTAAGATGCTCCTTGTGAACGCCTGTGGTGTTTGCACCGTTCCACCCTTAGCATTTTGCAGCCACGCTGAAACACCAAACCGGGTCCATGTTTCCCCCACTTTTGACCCGAGTAATTTTATTCAAGCCCGTTTCCCCCGAGAGGATTAATCAAGTTTTAAAGCAAATGGCTGGAGCTTTCCAGCAGCCCGAGAAAAAAACCAGGCTGAAACATCTGGATTTTCCAGATGTAAGACACTTGGATCTCCTGTGATTTCAAAGCTCTTTCTCTTTGGTTTTCACCCAAAAATCTCCTACAAATTGCAAATTGTGAGTCACCCTCTCCTATCCTGCGAGGGTTGTTTTGTTTTTTTTTGTCCGGCAAGTTAGCCTGCCCAGCTGCCAAGCTAACCACTCCCTTCTGTATACTTATTTTTTTATAAAACTCGATGCCACGTGTACAAGGAGCTTGAGCGATTAAAACTGTGGCCAGTCTTAGTGACTCTAGAATAACGGGGCACGTTGAAAGATCGATGGTTCCCCCCAAATCGTGACTTCCAATATTCAAAAGGGAGCCAACAGGGGCTGAATGTCGACTCTTTTACAACGCTGTTTTAATTTTGCAATTGTTGTTGGCTCTGGCTTTTGTGATACACGGCTGAAAGTCCTCAAGGATCGGGGTAGGTAGGCTGTAAGCGTGAGAAAATAAACAGATGGAAAGGGAAAGCTGATGGTTTTATGTATTGATATATTTCAAATTTCTGCATCGCCCGTCTCGCTGAATTTAGTTTAGAGCCAGGAATGCCACTTTTAGTGGCATGGTGAAGGTGCTGGTTTAGAAATCAGGAGACGGGGAGTTATAGTCCTGCCTTACACATGAAAGCTGACTGTGTAACTTTGGGCCAATCATGAGGAGATGGTGAGTTCTAGTAGCGCCTTAGAAAAAGGAAAGCCAGTTGGGTGACTCTGGGCCAATCACCAGGAGAGAGTGAGTTCTAGTCTCGCCTTAGACAGCAAAGCCAATTGGGTGACTTTGGGCCAGTCACCAGGAGAGAGTGAGTTCTAGTCCCGCCTTAGACAGCAAAGCCAATTGGGTGACTTTGGGCCAATCACTAGGAGACAGTGAGTTCTAGTCCCAGTTTAGGCATAAAAGGCAGCTGGGTGACTCTGGGCCAATCGCCAGGAGAGGGTGAATTCTAGTCCTGCATTAAGCATGAAAGCCAAATGACAGACGTGGAGCCAGGACCTCTTTCTCAGCCCAACCCACCTCGCAGGGTGGATGTTGAGGGGAACAGGAGGAGGAAGGCGTATTTAGTATGTTCACAAAACAGCTGAATCTTGGTCCCTTTCAAGGCCAGCCTTTCACCTTTCTGCATCTTGTCTCTCCAACCCACAGGTACGGCTACAACGACGTGGTCACCATCCCCGCCGGAGCCACCAGCATCCTGATCCGCCAGATCAGCAGCTCGGCGACGGCCAGCGACGGCATCTACCTGGCCCTTCGCCGGCAAGACGGCTCCTACGCCCTGAACGGCAACTACATCCTGATCCCCTCCGAGCAGGACGTTCACCTCCGCGGCGGCGCCACCTTGCGCTACAGCGGGGCCACCAAGCCGATGGAGATGATCACCGGGCCGGGACCCCTGAAGGAGCCGCTCACCTTGCAAGCGTTGGTGGTGTCCGATCAGAAGGCCCCCCGCCTTAAATACACCTTCTTCGTCCCCAAGCCCACCAAACGCCTCTCCAATCAGTGGCTGAAGCAGAAAGCCCGAATTTTGGAGGTGCTACAGAGTCGGCGAGGACGCAAATAGAACGCCTTGGATAGGAGGATGTGGGGCAGGGGTCTCAGACTCTTCCCGTTCCCCCTCCCCATCTCATGGGAAAGGGGGAAGAGGTTTGCCCCTGCCTGTATTTGCTAAGAGGACCCCCTCCCTCCCGTTGCAAGGGACCCAGGGCCGAAAAACTCAAAACTGCTCGGCAAAGGCTGGAATTAAGGGAGGGGGTCTTTCTGTTTCTCGGCTCGCCACGGACAATTGGTTTGGATGTTAAGCGAAGCAGGAGTCAGATCTGGGACCAGGGAAGGAAAGGCTACGAACCGGCCAGGAATTGCGGCGACGGGGCTAAATTTTTTAGCACTGATTTGTTAGGTTGAAATAATTCCCTCCGGAGAGATTCGTGGGGAGGAACGTGGGAAGAATGGACGGAAAAGACGGACGGGGAAAAAAATCTTTTCAAAAGCCCAAAAAAAGGGGAGGGGGAGGAAAAGCCACTTTGGGATTTGGTGGAACAAAAATATCGAGAAGCCGAAGAAAATGGAGACCGGACTTGCAAGGTCGTATCCGAGCATTGTCGTGGATCAATTCCGTGCAGCAACTGGACTTTTTTTGATGGTTTGTCTCCGGCTGTTCCTGTAGTATATTTATTATTTCATCTATTTATTTGTCCTTCTGGGGAAGCAGAGAGGAGATTTGGGGAAGGGGGAGAGGCGATCGGCCACGCACATTTTTGAGAATCAAGCAGGCGGCATCCCGGTTCCTTCGCTTTTCTTGCGCGACTTGCTCGGTGGTCCTCGACTTACAGGCGCAATTGAGACCAGCATCTCTGCGGGTCTAAGCAACGTCCGGCGAGCGGCATCCTATTTTACGGTCTTTTTGGCCAGGGTGGATGATAAGCAGACCCCTGCGGTTCTTAAAGTGAATCAGGCGGTCGTTAAGCAAATCCTGCTTCCCGCACGGACTTTGCTCGTTGGAAGGCAGCTGATGGCGCTCACGTGACTCCGGGATGCTGCGACTGTCGTAAATATATACCGGTTGCCAAAAGCACCCCAATTTTGATCGTGGAGATGCTGCGACATTCGTTATTCAGCGCCAGGACTGGTTATAAGTCACTTCTTTCACAGTGATGTTATAACTTGGAACGGTTGTTAAAGGGATCGTTGTAAGTCGAGGACCAACTGTATTTTACACCCACCCGTTTCTCGGGACGGCCAGCAAAGGCGTCTCAATCTACTTTGTCTACCTCATCCTTGGAGAAATTCTTCCTCTTTTCATCTCTTCTCCTGCTTCTAAGAATGTTATTGTGTCCTCGGCTGGTGGGCGCCCATCTTTTCAAGGTCTGGCCTACATCTAACTTCTCCTGGGCACCAGAAAAATTGCAGACCTGGGGTAGGACATCCCATCCCATCCCTTTGAGGAGCAAGGGTTTCAATCACGCCATTAATGGAGGTCCTTCAACCCTACCGTGCTCTCCAGACCTGGTTTCTCAACCTTGGTACCTTGAAGATGGTCATCTGACTTCAAGACTTCACCTCCCAGAATTCCCCAGCCAACCTGTGTCCTCTTCTGGGTCTTCATAGCCAGCTGTGCCTGTTGACTTGGGACCCCGCTTTGGAGGTCAGCTTGAGTCGAGCTTCATTCTGGCTCTACCTCGTTGACGTCCTCCAGGGAAATTCTGGGAATTGACGTCCCGCCCTTCTTCAAGATGGTCGAGGTTGAGGAAGACGGATCCAGGGGGCTAGGCGGAGATCCTTTGCACCATTGATCCAAGGGGTTGGGTCTTGGGAGGGCCTCCAAATTGTGGGAGAGCAAACCAATGGAACATCTGGAGAAGACCTTGAATGGAGGGAATTAGCTTTGCAAGGCCAATGTCCTTTGCTCAGATTAGAAGAATTCTGGCAGTTGAAGTCCACAAATCAATCTTGGCAGTTGACCATGCCCTAGGTTGTCTACCTATTTCTCACCTCCTTCTCCTGGAGCCAGAACTTCTTCCTAGGAGGGTCTGGTGCTTCTAAAAAAAGGAGGGAGTCTCTTCTCCCCATTTTTTGGGGGGGAGCGATAGGGCAGGACACAACACCTTTCCTAGTTCTCCAGCTTTCCAAATTCTTCTCCTTTGCTAACCGCTCTTCAGCCTGACTTGATCTTCTCACGGTGATCCCTATCCCAGAGAATCTCCCCAAAATTTCCCCCCTGGAGGGGTGGATCTATTTAAACCCTCTGTAGAATCAGAGGGGAACCTTTTCAATGGAGCCCTCCAGTTTTCTCCCGTGGCCAAAGGGATCGCTGACCGAAGTTAATTTAATTAAGTTATAATTTAACGGGCAGCAGCCTAAAGTCTCCTGAAGCCCCGAGGCGAGTTCCCCGGGCCAGGAGGCAGGGCCTGTGTATCCATTGGGTTAATAAGCATTATGTTAATATTATTAATGATGGTTTATTAATGGTTGTTGTTTTTTCTAAAAAGCAATAAAATGCTGCCGGTTTTATTTATTTAAGGCGATTTATAAAGTCACTCCTGGTGCCGCATGGTTCTTTATGGGGGTGAAAGCCAGGTTGAGGCAGGAGGGGGGGGGGATGTTAGCAGAAAATGTCACTTGGTCTGGTGGCTGGGGAATTCTGGGAGTGGAAGTCCACCCATTTTAAAGCGTGCTGGCTGGGGAATTCTGGGAGTTGAAGTCCACACACCTTAAAGCGTGGTGGCTGGGAAATTATGGGAATTGTAGTCCACACATCTTAAAAAAGGCTGGGTGGGGAATTCTGGGAGTTGAAGTCCATCCACAAGTGTGCTGGCTGGGAAATTATGGGAATTGTAGTCCACACATCTTAAAAAAGGCTGGCTGGGGAATTCTGGGAGTTGAAGCCCACACACCTTAAAGTTGTTGAGAAACACTGATCGTGGGGGGGGGGAGTAGAGACCCACCGAAGAGGCAGCAGCAGAATCTTCCTTTAACGGGGAGCCTCGACCTTTGACGATCTCCTGTCCAGCCCAGTATGGAATTTCATTTTTGGGACGTTCAAGGAACCGAGCCGTGATAAGTCACAAAAACAGATGTTGGGCAGGAAGGATGCTTGGAAAAGAGGTTGATGGGATTGACAGCTGGTCTCTGCAGCGGGGGGGGGAGGGGGAAATCAGCTGCCTGCTTTATGGCTTCTTCAGATCCCCACCCACCTCCTTCCTCAATCCAAGCGGGATGGCTGGCGTCCGCCCTTTTCCCTTTTCCCACCATGCCGCAGCGGTTTTTAAGAAGAGACTGGACAGTCACTTGTCTGAAATGGTATAGGGTCCCCTGCTTGAGCAGGGGGCTGGACTAGAAGACCTCCAAGGTCCCTTCCAGCTCTATTCTGACTCTTGATTCTTTAAGACTGCGGAGTGAGGCCTGGAAGCGATCCGATGATGCATTCCTACATTATCTCATTGCAGAAATCAAAGCTTCCCATCTCCCCGATAGTTACAGCAGGTGTTTTTATGCAAAATTGCCCAATTCTAGCTTTTCCTGAATTTCTCTTGCCACACACAGGTGCTGAGATAAGAGACACGGAGACAGAGATAAATGTTTGTAGGGGTGTATTTTTCACCTCCACCCATCGCAGACCAAGCCCTGAGAAACACACCTGGAGTAAAACATCCCCAAATTACGTGGCACTGGAGATTCGCTATCATCCAAGGTCATGGCTGTTCCAAAAGTGTTTCCTCCCCCCCACCCCCCCAAAAGGCAACTGGACTTTCTTGGGGGGGGGTGTTTCCCCCCTTGAAAAACGTTTCGTTTCTTCTCTAAGGAACGAACCGAAGAAGCTTCCTGGATGAGAAGTGAAACATTTTCAACGGACCCAAAAAAACCAACAAGAAAGTCCAGTTGCCTTTCGGAAAAAAAAACTTCTGGCTTCCCAAATGAACCCACGCCAAAAAAATGTAAGCCAGGCACCCATTTTCGGGGTCTCCCCAATTCGTCCAAAGGTACAATTTGGACACAAAGGACGGGGCGGACTACATTTTGTTTAGTGACCGTTTGGAAGTCACAACAGCGCTGAAAAATGCAACTCGTTGAATATTTTTCACGCTTATGACCGTGGCAGCATTCCCCCAGGGTCACGGGATCAAAGTTCGGACGCTCGTCAACTGACGGTTTCCGTATCACGGGGTCACGTGACAAGCCAAGTCCATGGGAAAGCCCAATTCCCTTATGTCTCAAATTTGGGCCTCGGTCGTTAAATCGAGGACTAGCTGCATACTGAATTTGGAGACGCTGAATTCATTCATTTTTCTGGGGTTTTGCAAAAGGCCGGAAGTTAACGAAACGGGGAAAGTTTGCACAACCGGCTAAGCAGCCGAGTCAACCGATGCAGCTGTTGCTTCCGACAGATGTTCCCGCAAGCTTAAGATGTGCTTTCGCAACTTGCAAACTGGATAAGCCGACTTTAAAAAAAAAACACCCCCCCCCCCAAAACAACAAACTCCCTGTTCTCCAAAATCTTTTCCATCTGAGCTCTCCCTGCCTTTTTTTTTTTAAAAAAAAAATAAAAATAAAAAAATCTGCAATTAGGGTTTCTCAATTAGGGAAAGGAAGGGCAAGATTCTGACTCGGGACGTATCTTGATGTCAGATGTTCGCTCGGAGGAGTAAAGCGTGTGTAGTTTGCACAACCGAAGCCTGCGCTTTTGTGGATTTGGTGGGGGGTTTTTCCTTTTCACAAATTGTCCGTTGCACAATCTTTGCACATGGAGGGTCGTTCTGGATGCAACTGAGGGGGGGGCGTCGTGAAATTTGAGTGGAATTGGGGGGTTTGGATACTTTATGGTTATTATCTTTTATTCTGACCTGTATTTGCTCAAAGCTCAGCCTTGCTACTCCGGAGAAATCCCATATGGGCCTTTTAAAAAGGCAGGGTGACCAGGCTGGGGTGCGTCTTTCTGCGGTGCAACAGGATAGAGAGGGACGCTTTTCATCCCAGCTCCCGTGCATCTGCAAGCATCTCGGTTCAGTGTTGCTGGCTGGGGGATTCTGGGAGTTGAAGCCCATCCCCACTTAAAGCAGGCTGTCTGGGAACGTCTGGGAATTAAAGTCCATTTGTCTTCAATCAAGCCAGCTAGGGAATTGTGGGAGTTGAAGTCCACTTATCTTAAAGCCTGCTGGCTGGGGGAATCTGGGAGTTGAAGAGGGAGTCAAGCTCTTCTCCAAAGCACCTGAAGGCAGGACAAGAAGTAATGGATGGAAACTAGTCAAGGAGAGAAGCAACCTAGAACTGAGGAGAAACTTCCTGACTGTTAGAACAATTAACCAGTGGAACAACCTGCCTCCAGAAGCGGTGAATGCTCCAACACTGGAAGTTTTTAAGAAGAGACTGGACAGCCGTTTGTCTGAAATGCTATAGGATTTCCTGCCTGAGCAGGGGGTTGGACTAGATCAGTGGTTCTTAACCTTTTTGAACGAATCGCCCCCTTGAGCCAATGAGGAAGTTGTCATCGCCCCCCTCCCCCAACATAACCTCTCAATCACAACATAGGAAATAATTCTTCAATTTATGCAAACACTTTTTTTGTTTTCTTTAAAATTGTCATCAGGACATATCGATGCAAATAATTTATTTCCAGTCTTTTTCCCATATCTCAACTGTGTGAAAAAATTTGGTGCCACCCGTCACTTTATTCCCAAACTTCGTGATACATGTATTTCATTATTATCTTATTTATTCAAGACACTTAAATGTAATGACCACTGAAAAAAAATTCAATTGCAAGAAAGTGAAATGCCCGAAAAGAAAAACTAAGAATTTCAAGACGAAAACTCTGAAACTAAATTAAGATTCGAGGAAAGTATATATAGTCACGCACACTGTAAAAAGGATTAAAAAGACACAAAGAAAATATAATGTCACAGGGGACAGCCACTCAGCATGCAATGTTTTGAAAGAAGCGCTCCCCCCTCCATCACTGCCCATTCTGGCCAATGGCGCGCCACTGTATGGATAGAGGCTGCTGCGCAACGCGCATGAAGATAAGTGATGCGTATTCACATATGTACGGCGTTCTATACTGAAGCTAGCTGGAGGAACATTTGAAAACACAATTCAATCCACTAATAGCGAGTGATCTGATGTTTTTGTATGACAGATATACAGCGATTCACTGTACGAAAAAGTCTCAAAAGTGTCCCCAAAACTTCTCGCTCCATCGCCCCCATATCGCCCCCTTTTCGTTCCTTCGCCCCCGCATCGCCCCTTTTCGTTCCATCGCCCCCCTGAAAAATGAAATCGCCCCCTGGGGGGCAATATCGCCCAGGTTAAGAACCACTGGACTAGATGACCTCCAAGGTCCCTTCCAACTTTATTATTATTATTATTAAGTCCACTTATCTTAAAGCTTGCTGGCTGGGGGATTCTGGGAGTTGAAGTCCATCCATTTCAAAGCTTGCTGGCTGGGGGATTCTGGGAGTTGAAGTCCACCCATCTTAATTCAAGCTGGCTGGGGAATTCTGGGAGTTGAAGCCCACCCATCTTAAAGCATGCTGGCTAGGGGATTCTGGGAGTTGAAGTCCACCCCTCTTAAAGTGGCCCAGGCTGACAAACACTGATCTAGCTATAATGAAGCCCAGGTTCTATCAACCCCAGGAATCCAGATCAGGGAAGGAAGGGCCAACAGTCGCCCGATTCGAGCAATGATGGTTTATTCCTGGGAGACTTGGCTTCAAACAAATCTGCTGATGGACTGTTAACCCGTTTGCCTTTTTTCTTTTAACCGCCAAGGAGGCAGTCTCAATAAATAAAGTTAATAAATAAGTCTATTTACAGGTATACAGGGGCCCTGGGAATGACTTTGGAGGAGGCAGGAGGGAAAAATTCTGGATAAAAGAAGCAAAATGAATCCCACTCCTGGTTTTGACTACAGGGAGTCCATGACTTACAACAGCTCCTTTAGTGACCGCTCAAAGTTACAACGGCACTGGATAAAGTGACTTAGGACCGTTTTTTCACACTTACGACCGTTGCAGCATCCCCAGGGCCACGGGATCCAAATCACGTGGCCGTACGCCGAGGACTAGCTGTGCTGAAAGCGGGCCGGGGTGGCGAGCGAAAAGAGAAACAATTTTGGCCTTCCCTACCTATTGGATCGCCTGTCTGGGGCCAGGCAGCAGCTTAGTAGGACAAGGTCCCCGTTAAGAGGAATCGGGCGATCTCCCGAGGACCCGAATGATCCTGGGATCCCTTGTTCTTGGAGGGCAGGAGATCCGGCCTCTCGGGAGGGTTGACGGGATGAAGGGATCAGCTCAAAAGAGACCGCAGCCTCCTCACAGCCCTACTTCTCTTTTGCGGTCCCAGCGGTTCCTAAACGAGACCGCCCTGCAGGGCTGGCGGTGAAGCCCGGACGCTGTCCGGAGAAAAACGCACCGCGGGCCGGGAGTTCCGAAAGAAGAGGCGAGAAGGTGCCGAGATTCGAACGCCGGCCCGCCGGCCACACACCTTCCGCCTTGGGCCGAGCCGTTCCAGCTTGGGTCACCTGGCCCGGTCCGCGTTGCCTTCTTGGGCCCGGGGGTGAGGTGGGGGGCTGAAGCCAACGCTCCCCCCCCCGAGAAAGAGAAGCAAGCGGAGAGGGACGGGCCAGAGGCCGGTCAGACGTCGTAGTTGGGCAAGTAGCTGTAAGACGGGCCGCTGGCCGAGGGCGAGGCGAGGTTGCAGGGGAAGAACCAGCAGACGACAAAACCTGGGTGGGGAAAAGAGCGGAGGAGAGGTCTTGGGTGGGGCTGGGGGCGCAGATTTCGCCTCTCCCTCCACACCCGAGCGTAAAGGAGGAGGAGGGAGGAGAGGAGGAGGAGAAGAGCGGGAGGAGAGGAGGAGAAGGAAGAAGAGAAAGAAGGGGAAGAGGAGGAGAGAAGGAGAGGAAGAGAAGGAAGAGAAGAAAGGGAAGAGGAAGAAGAGGAGGAAGAGGAGAAGGAAGGAAGAGGAGGAGGAGAAGAGGAGAAGGAAAGCAGGAGGAGAGGAGGGAAAAGGAGAGGAGGAAGAGGAAGAGGAGAAAAGAGGAAGAGGAGAAAAGAGGAAGGGGAGGGGGAGGCAAAGACTTGGGAAGGTCCCCTGACCCACCTCGGCCGAAGACCTCCCGCAGGAGGGCGATCTTGGGTTTGCGCCTGTGGCTCCCTGCCCGGGGAGCCTCTTTCTGGAGCCGGCTGCGTAGCTGCTCCACGGGGGTCTCGTCGGTGATGATGGAGACCACCTGGGAGGCAGACAGGGGGGGCAGAAGGGAGGGGTGAGAAGGTTTGAGGGGGGGTCTCAGGCGACAAGCTTCCCCAACCGGCCTCTGAAAGAGGTCTCACCTCCCCCCTGCTCCGCTTTACAACCTCACCTGGTCGTAAAATATCACCGTGACGAACAGGCCGAAGAGGATCGACTCCACCAGTAAGATGATCCGGTGAGCGCTGGGGGGGGGGGGGGGGAGGGAAAAAGCAGAGAATCAGCGATTGGTTGAAGAGTCATGGAGATGGGGGAATCCATCCGACGTATTCGGATGAGGAAGAGATGGGGGGGGGGTTAGGAGAGGGGGGGCCTGAAGCAGACCCTGGGGGGGGTCTTCACCATAGGTCCTGCAGGCCCAAACTGGAAATCCCTGGGGGGGGGAGAAAGACCCTCCTGTAGCTGAAGGGGACCCAAGCAAGGGCCACTGTAGAAGTGGGGCACACAAAGCAGAGGCAAGCATTTGTGCTCACGGCAGTTCCTTCTGGGACTTCAGTTCCCAGAGTTCCCCAGTCTGCCACGCATTTCCGATGTTGGCTGGGGGATTCTGGGAGCTGAAGTCCACCCCTCTTAAAAGCATGCTGGCTGGGGGATTCTGGGATTTGAAGACCATCCATCTTAAAGCATGCTGGCTGGGGGATTCTGGGAGAGGAAGTCCACCCATCTTAAAATCTGTTGGCTGGGGAATTCTGGGAGTTGAAGTCCAGCCCTCTTAAAGCATGCTGGCTGGGGGATTCTGGGACTCGAAGTCCATCCATCTGAAAGCACACTGGCTGGGAGATTCTGGGAATGAATTGAAGTCCACCTGTCTTAAAAAGTGGCTGGCTGGGGGATTCTGGGAGTTGAAGCCCACCCCTCTTAAAGCACGCTGGCTGGGGGGATTCTGGGAACTGAAGTCCACCCGTCTTCACGAGTGCTGGCTGGGGGATTCTCTTCAATCAACCAGGGGAACGACTCGCCCCCAGAAGTCGTGGGGGGCTCCATCATGGGAGGTTTCCAAGAAGAGGCCGGACAACCACTTGTCTGGAATGGGATACGGTTTCCTGCCTGAGCAGGGGGCTGGACTAGAAGACCTCCAGGGTCCCTTCCAACCCTGCTATTCTGCTGAAAGCAGAAGCAACCTCCGCTTCCGTCCACATTGCCAGCCCCAGCAAGCGCAGGAGGAGAGGAATCGGAGAGAGATCGGCTGTTCCTTCAAGGCCAGCTTGGCTGATCTTTCTCTCCCGACTCCCAGCCAAAGTTCTGGCGCTCCAGTTGCTCTTGGCCAGGACTCGGTGACATGGCCATTTTCTCTGACTGTATTTCTTTTTTCTTTTCTTTTTTTTTAAGCCCGCTTGGGAAGAAAAGAAAGCGGGAGGACTTACATTTGGATCGGGCTGCCCGGAACGCCATCTTGGTATCCTTCGGGTCTGCTGGCCCAGGTCCTGTCCAGGGGCCACACCCAGGTGGTCAAGACCAGCCCCATGGCGTAGAGGCTCGCCAAGCCTGAGGCCGGGAGAATTAGGTCAGCCGACGACGCCAGGGAAATTGGAGAGGGGGAAGGAAGTCTCCGAGCCAAGTCTTTCCCTCTATCCCTCGTTAATCCTACAGGCTCCTTCTCGTCCGTTCCCACCGCTGATGGGCGGGGTGGGGTGGGGGAAAGGGTTCCCCCTGCAGTCTTGGGGGAAGCCTTGGGGTCTAATGGTTCAGGAGGTTTTCTAGCCCTCCTCGGAAAATCGGTGGAATCAGCGGAACGGTTCGCCTCCTTCGCTGGAGATTTTTAAGAAGAGGTTTTATCTGGGACAGTATAGGGTCTCCTGCTTGAGCAGGGGGCTGGACTAGAAGACCTCCAAGGTCCCTTCCAACTCTGTTATTCTGCTATTCTTTTTTTCTTCCTTCCTTCCTTCCTCCCTCCCTCCCTCACCACTGCAGGTTTTCAAGAAGAGACTGGACAGCCATTTGTCTGAAATGGGATAATGTTTCCTGCTTGAGCAGGGGGTTGGACTGGAAGACCTCCAAGGTCCCTTCCAACTCGGTTATTCTATTATTCTTTCTTCCTTCCTTCCTTCCTTCCTTCCTTCCTTCCTTCCTTCCTTCCTTCCTTCCTTCCTTCCTCACCTCTGCAGGTTTTCAAGAAGAGATTGGACAGCCATTTGTCTGAAATGGGATAGTGTTTCCTGCTTGAGCAGGGGGTTGGACTAGATGACCTCCAAGGTGCCTTCCAACTCTTGTTTCTCTGTACAGGGAATCCTTGACGTATGACCACAATGGAGGCTAAAATTTCTGCGGCTAAGCAAGACAGTTAAGAGAGGTTTCCCCCCATTTTATGACTTTTCCGGCCACAACTGTTAAGTGAAGCCCTGGGGTTGTTAAGTCAGTCACCCGGTCATTAAATGAATCAAGCTTCCTGATTGACTTTGCTTGTCAAAAGACCCCAGGAGACGCTGTGACCGTCGAAAATACGAGTCGGTTGCCAAACGTCTGAATTTTGATCCCGTGACCGCGGGGGATGCGGCAACAGTGGTCGTAAGTGCGAAAAACGGTCCTAAGTCACCTTTCCCCCCCCCCCGGTGCCGCTGCGACTGGTCGTTAAGTCGAAGAGTACCTGTACTACAGAGTGTAAACCCAGTGTAGCTTTTGGAGGAGATGGAGATGTAAGGGAAGACAAGTGGGGTTAGAGCAGCCTCTAGTGGAGGAAGGCTGCAAGTGCACCTCCGATTTCAAAAAGCAAAACTCCATTTGGGATTAAACTTCCTTCCTTCCTTCCTTCCTTCCTTCCTTCCTTCCGTCAACATTTTCATTTTTTTTCTTCTTCCATGTATCGCTTCCATCCTTCCATTTTTCCTTCCTTCCTCCCTCCCACCCTCCCTTGTCAATTTTTCCTTCATTTTTTCTCCTTTCTTCTATGTATCGATTCCTTCCTTCCTTCTTCCCTCCTTCCTTCCTTCCTCCCATCCCCCTCCTTTGTCAATTGTTTCCTTCCTTCATTTTTCTCTCCTTCTTTCCTGTGTACCAATTCCTTCCTTCACTCCTTCCCTTCCTCTCTCCCCTCCGTTTTCTTTCTTTCTTTCTTCCTTCCTTCCTTTTCTTTCTTTCTCTTCTTTTCCTCTTTCCTCCCTCCCTTCCTTCCCCCTTCCTTCTTTCCTATCTTCCTTCCTCCCTCCCTCCCTCCCTCCCTTCCTTCCCCACTGCAGGTGAGGAAACGGTACCTGTGTAGAAGAGGAACTGGATGAAGTATTTCTGGTTAAGTTCTCCCACACAGTTGTTGATCCTGTGGAAAGAAGGAATGATCGCTTTAAAAGAAACCCACGCCAACGTCAAAAATCCACGGCAAGCAGTCCTCCATTTACGGCCACCACTTGAGCCCAGAATTTATGCTGCTAAGGGAGACATCTGCTAAGAGAGCTTTGCCCCCTTTTACGACTTTTCTTGCCCCAGCGGGTCAGTGTACCGCTGCAGCTGCTAAGCGGGTCACGCGCTCGTTACGTGAATCTAGCTTCCCGGCCGATTCTTGCTTGTTGGAAGGTCGCAAAAGGGGACCGCGTGACCCCCGGGACGCGGCGAGCGTCGTAAACATGAGTCAAGCACCTGACTTTTGATCAATGGGCGTTAAGAGTGAAAAACAGTCCTTCAGTGCTGTTGTAACTTCGAGTGGTTACTAAATGGATGTTTGTAAGTTGAGGACGATGCGTAAAAAGGGGAAACGATCTCTGACTTGAGCAAAGGGAAGGCCTGGCGGAGTCTGTCGTTCGGGAAGCGAGTGGGAAACACGGTGCCTCATCCCCAAACCCAGCCCTGCCACAGGCTAAGCAGCTCAGGGCCAACGGGGGCCTGTCTCTGCCCGAGCCACTCAAACCTTGAACCTCACCAAGGGCAGTGATGATCCATCCAGCGGACGCAACGGTGACAAATGCGACAGTGATGGGCCCGGGGTGGCCGGTAGGTCTCGCAACGGTTGCACACGGTCCAGTCCTCGTTATTCTAAAAAAGATCGATCAATCAATCAAAATAAAATCAAAACAGAACAAAGGAACACCTGCATATGGAATACTCCTCCAAGTTCATTGAGTTCAATGGACTTCAACTCCCAGAATTCCTCATCCAGTAGGCCTGCCTGCATGAAAGCCAGCTGGCTGACTTTGGGCCAATCCCCAGGAGACGGCGAGTTCTAGTCCCGCCTTAGCCATGAAAGCCCACTGGGTGACTCTGGGCCAATCCCCAGGAGACGGCGAGTTCCAATCCCGCCTCAGGCATGAAAGCCGGTTGGGTGACTCTGGGCCAATCCCCAGGAGACGGCGAGTTCCAGTCCCGCCTTAGGCATGAAAGCCCACTGGGTGACTCTGGGCCAATCCCCAGGAGACGGCGAGTTCCAGTCCCGCCTTAGGCACGAAAGCCGGCTGGCTGGGGAATTCTGGGAGTTGATGTCCACCTATCATAAACTTGTCAAGGTTGGGAAATCCCGGTCTAGGCGGATACACAATCATATCAATAAGGGAAAACGAAGGAAATAATATCCATTTCTCTCTCCCCCCCCTTTGGCCGGAGATTCAGGGCTGTCCATAGACCCACTGATTTCACAACTCACACGGCCGTTCTGATGTGCGGCGTTGTTGCTGTTGCTGCTCCTGAGATCAGAGAAATCCAGGGCGGTGTCGGGAAGCGGGACCACGCCTGGGGAAAAAAAAAAAAGGTTCCAAGATCTTGGGTAAGCCGAGTTTCACCTGGGGCATGGGTGGCTTCCCTACGCTTTGTCAATTTGTGGGTTTTCCCTCCCGTTGGTTGAGAAGCAAATACGAAGATTGAGATTTAAATAATATTTAAATAAATCCGTGTAAATAAGTCCTCGCCTTATGAAGAAAATTGAGCCAATACTGTCATGGCTGCACCTGAAGGCAGGACAAGAAGCAACAACGGATGGAAACTAATCAAGGGGAGAAGCAACCTAGAACTAAGGAGAAACTTCCTGACAGTGAGAACAATTAACCAGTTGACCTCCAAGATCCCATCCAACTTTTATTTATTTATTATTATTATTATATTATTATTATTATTATATTATTATTATTATTTATTTTATTTTATTTATTATTTTATTTTATTTATTTTATTATTTTATTTTATTTATTTTATTATTTTATTTTATTTTATTTATTTTATTTTATTTTATTATTTTATTTTATTTTTTTATTTTATTTTATTTATTTTATTTTATTATATTTTATTTTATTTTATTTTATTTTATTATTTTATTTATTTTATTTTATTTTATTTATTTTATTTTATTTATTATTTTATTTTATTTTATTTTATTTTATTATTTTATTTTATTTTATTTTATTTTATTTATTTAATTTTATTTAATTTTATTTTATTTTATTTATTTTATTTTATTTTTTTATTTTATTTTATTATTTTATTTTATTTTATTATTTTATTTTATTTTATTATTTTATTTTATTTTATTTTATTTTATTTTATTTTATTATTTTATTTATTTTATTTATTTTATTTATTTTATTTTATTTTATTTTATTTTATTTTATTTTAATTTTATTTTATTTTATTTTATTTTATTTTATTTTTTTATTTTATTTTATTTTATTTTATTTTATTTTATTTTATTTTATTTTATTTATTTTATTTTATTTTATTTTATTTTATTTTATTTATTTTTTTATTTTATTTTATTTTATTTTATTTTATTTTATTTTATTTTATTTTATTTTATTTTATTTTATTTTATTTTATTTTATTTTATTTTATTTTATTTTATTTTATTATTAGATGCAAAGAAAACCATCCAATAGTGCTTTGACACAACTTGTGGGGTTTTTTGTCGTTGTTGTTTTCTGGATAGCCCAGATTACTTACTTAATTTGGGGATCCTAAACTCTTCGGATCAGTTCAGTTACACAAGCAGCCTGCCGTCTCTTCAACACCGGTGGCTGGACAAGTAGGCCTTGTCTTACAACCATTTGTAAACCGTTTGTAAGCCGGTTTGCAACCATTCGTTTCACGGCTTGTAACAGCCCTGGGGGGGGGGCAGAAAAAGTGACTGACGGCCGCAACAGTTGTTAGTGTGAAAAAGGGGTCGCCAGCCACTTTTTTTCAGTGATGTTGTGACTTTGAACGGTCACTAAATGGAACGTTGTAAGTCGAGGACCATTGTTTGACTTCTCTGGTCACCCAACCAGTCTGACACAGCTGCTTTTCTCCAGGGGAGGGGAGGGAGGAGGCGGCCCAGAACGCCAGACTACCTTACCCATAATCCCTGCCCTTTTAGCCGCACGGGTGGCAGCCAATGGGAGCTCGAGTCCGCCCTGCTAACGCTTGACCAAAGACACAATTGTGAGCAGGACAAGGCAGAAATGAAATTAAAGATAAATAAAACAGATGGAGAGACCTAAACAAGTCTAGTGGCCCGAAATAAATTGCTCAGATTTTGTTCTTTTCTTGCACACACCTTTCACTCTCACGTTCCTTTCTTCATCACAAACACCCCCATTACATTCCAAATCCATTATTTCCCCTTTTTTTGAAAAAAAGAAAAGACTTCTTCCTTCTCTAATAAAAATAATAATGTCTTCCAGATGAATATCTATCTGTCTGGGTTTGGGCCAGATCTGCCAATATATCAGGGGAGGGGTCTCTATCAATTACACACACACCCCTCCACTCCCTCCTTTATTTTCCTAATGCTTCCTGGAAGAGGCAATGCCGATCTTTTCTAAATCCAAGGACATCTTTGGGAGGACAAAAAATTATGGGAAAAGCGGTGGCTTTTACGTCAGGGGCCTGTTCTTGTTCTGTTCGGCAGCATCTGTTTGGCCAGCGTTCTCGTTTCGATCTCAGATCCCATCCAGCGAGGCCATTACTACATCTTTGAAGCAAACAAATGAAGATCAAGCCAGCTCTCGGTGGAGAAGGGGGGGGGCAGAGATAGACTCATAATCTCCCCCCCCCTTTCCGTTCGTTTCTTGCAAAAGCCTCTCTCCAAAAAAACAAGAACAGAACAAACTTCTGACGGTGGAGGATTACTCAACCGAGATGTTCTCCTGGCAGTGACGGCAGCTGAAGAATTTCGGCTCGATAAATATTTTGATTTGGGATCCCACGAAGGCAAAAGAGGCTGAGATTTCCATAAATCAATCTCGGCAGTTTGGACTGCAGATTTATTTATTTATTTTAAAACAAACATTTTATAAAGAGAGGCGCAAACTGAAGTCAAGTTGCCCAAACGACAATAAATCCGTAAGTGACGCTCCCCCAAAGGGGACACCAGCTTCAACTGGATCCCAGGGAGAGCAGCGAAAGAAGAGCAAAAAAATAAAATAAAATATTGCAATGCAGATTTTATTTACTTAGTGCAGGGGTCTTCAAACCTGGCCCTTTTATGACTTGTGGGCCTGGCTAAGGAATTCTGGGAGCTAAAATCCACAAGTCATAAAAGGGCCAGATTTGAAGACCCCTTAGTGCATCTTACATTATTTAATGCATCTTGACATTGACAGTGCTAAGATGGGTGGACTTCAACTCCCAGGATTCCCCAGCCGGCATGCTTTAATTAATACAGTTGCATGCAGGCTGGGGAATTCTGGGAGTTGAAGTCCACGTATTTTAAAAAAGTGGCTGAGTTTGGAAAAGGCTGCGCTAAGCTACGGACTGGAGGGAAAGTCACCACTGGTGAGTTTTAGGCCTTATACAGGTAAGTCCTCGGCTTACGACCACAATGGAGCCGAAAACTTCTATTGCTGAGACAGTTGTTAAGTGAGTTTTGCCCCATTTTGCGAGCTTTCTTGCCATGCTTGTTAAAGTGAATCACTTTGGCTGTTAAGTTAGTAACACGCCGGTTAAGGGAAATATAGCTTGAAACTGGGATGCCAAAGGGAATGGAGGAGTGAGTCACCTGGGTCAGCAAAAACAGCCCTCGTGTGACAGATCAGGAGCATCAGAACGACAAGGTTAAAAGCTACAGCATGGAAAGGACACCAAAAGCTGGAAATAAATAGAACGGTTATTAAAATTAATATTATAAGATCGTGCACCTATTGCAAGTTCTTTAGCAGCCCCCCCCCCCACCCTCCGGTCAATATCTTCTTTGAACAGATGTTAAATATTAAAATAATCCTCCAATAATCCTCTTTATTACCCAATTGCAGATTGGACACTAGGACACTTTTACCAACCTGGCTGATTTGAGCTTCTTTGCAGAAATAAATGTATTTTTTTCCCCAAGGTGTTTGGGCGAGTTAAAAGAGGGGGAAAAAAAACCTGGTGATTTATTGGTAAGAATTAAGGATATGGGAAGCCAGGAGGTATGGAGAAGAAAAAGCACTGCAGTCATTTTATTTTTTAAAAATTGCAACTACAGGTAGTCCTTAAGACCACAATTGAGCCCAAGATTTCTATTGCTAAGTGAGACGTTTGTTAAGCGAACCCCTGAGCATGTACAGAGAGCTCCTTCCGCCTGCTAGGTCACTGAGCCTCTGAACATGTGCAAGGGGCATCTTCCTCCTCTTAGGTCAGCCAGCTCCTTAACATGTGCCGAGAGCATCTTCCTCCTACATCAGTGAACCCGAGCATGTACAGAAGGCTCCTCCCTCCTGATAGGTCGCTGAGCATGTGCAGAGAGCATCTTCCTTCTAGGCCACTGACTTTCTGACCACGTGCAGAGAGCATGAGGCTCATACCTTCCTCCTGAGCCGCCGAGCCCCTGAGCATGTGCAGAGAGCATCTTCCTTCTACCGGGGGTAGGCAACCTTGGCTCTTTTATGACTCGTGGACTTCAACTCCCAGAATTCCTGAGCCAACCATGCTGGCTCAGGAATTCTGGGAGTTGAAGTCCACCAGTCATAAAAGAGCCAAGGTTGCCTACCCCTGTGAGAGCATGAGGCTTATACCTTCCTCCTGAGCCGCCGAGCCCCTGAGCATGTGCAGAGGGCTGGAAACCCCTTCCCACACCGTTTGGAAAGCAACCCAGCCGCCAAGCCCGGCGTTCCTGAGCATGTGCAGAGGGCCGGAGGGGGCGGGCCTACCTGTCCCGGAAGCCCGGCTGGAGCAGGACGTGCTCCAGGATGACGTAATCGGCGTAGCCCACGCTCAGGTAGGTGAGCAGCAGGCAGACCCCCCCGCAGGGGTCCAGCCGGGCCCGCCCCTTCCCGCCGCACCGGCATCGGGCCCCGCTCGCCGCCGCCGCCGCCCCCATGGCAACCCCGGCCGCCGCTTCCGGTCCCGCCCTCCCCCCGCCGCTCGGCCAATCGGCGCGCGGGACGCGGGCGGAGGGGAGGGGGGGAAAAAGAAGGAGGCGCGCGCACCCGACTGGACATACTCCCGTCGCCATGGCGACGGTGCCTAACTGGGGCCCCCCGCCGGCTTCCCGCCCCCGGCTTCCCCGCCCCGCCCGTTCTCTCTCCTCCCAGGCGAGCCTGCCTGGCAGGGCTGTTGTGAGGGCCTAATTAGAGGCTCAGGAAGCACCCCCCGAAGCCCTTTCCTTATATCTATAGCTCAGTACAGCCCTGGGCTGCCGAACACTAATAAATAACAGGCCTGGGTGGCAGGAGAGGGGCAACATCTGGAGGGTGTTCAGATGTTTCCTCTCTCCCCTTTTCCATTGGATGGGATGGGCTTTTCCTAGCAATTCATTCATTCATTCCCTCTATCATCTTGCCTGGCATTAAGGAAATCCACCAGCGACAAAAGGAAAGCAAAAATTAATAATAATAAATAATAAAGAATCTGTAGCAAATCCGCAATTTTCAATGCAGGACATCTGCAAGCACCACTTGTGCTTGTGTCTACGCTGAGAGCTTCTGCACCGGAGACAAATTCCTTGTGTTCCCATCACCACTTGGCCAATAAGAATCTATTCTATTCTATTGTTTCTGTTTTTTCTACCTCTACTACTTCTACTTCTGTTTCTATTCTCTTCTAAGTCTCATTCCCGTTTCTGTTTCTATAAATATTTCTATTTCATTCTTATTCTATTTCTATTCTATTCTATTCTATTTCTATTCTATTCTCATTCTATTCTATTCCTATTCTATTCCTTATTCTATTCTATCCTACTCCTATTCCTATTCCTATTCTATTCTATTCTATTCTATTCCTATTTCTATTCTATATTCCCTATTCTATCTATTTTCTATTATTCTATTCTATTCTATTTCTATTCTATTCTATTCTATTCTTTCTGTTCTGTTCTACCTCTACTTTATTCTATTCTATCTCATTCCTGTTTCTCTATTCTATATTTTCTGTTTCCATTCTTATTCCATTCCCTTCTTTTGCTTGTCTGTACGCGGAGAGCTTCTGCACCGGAGACAAATCCTTGCGTGTCCAATCACACTTGCGCCAATCAAGATTCTGTTCTATTCTAAATAACATGAAAAAACCAGCCTAACACCTTGCAGAGTAAAATAAAATAAAATAAAATAAAATCCTCTTCCTTGTGCATTAAGTGCGCTTTAAGGGGCGGGACGAGAGGGGAGCCGCCCGCCCCCTTTGTCTGACGTCACAAGCCCCGCTCTCGCCCCGCCCCCTCCGGAAGCTGTACCTGCGTGAGGTGATGATGATGGTGGCGGCGGCGGCGGCGGAGATCAGGTCCCGGGGCGGGGCTGAGATCCGGGGCTCTTTCACACGTTCAGGTACCCGTGTCGGGTCAGGCCCGAGGAGGAGCATCTTGGGGTGCACCCTGGGTCCCCCACCGCCTCTCTCCGCAGCGGGCCCCCCGCCCTGCCTGCTTGCAAAACCTCCAGCTCTGCAACCTTTTCTTGCAACGGCTGGCTGGGATGATGGGAGCTGCGATCCCCAGTCCCTGGAGGGGGAGAAGCTGCAATCAGCCAGCCGGGCGCGGAAGCCAAAGCCTATAGCTGGGGGGGGGGGGGTGTGAGGGGGGGGATATGGAGTTTCCCACCCGAGTTAGGCACCCTTACTCCCGTGCAAAAGGATTTAGGGGGAAGGGGGAATCTGGACACGGGTTTTTCCCCCTTCCTGGCTGCATTCACACGACCCCGTGCAGGGTGACATTCTTTGCAGATTAGCAGGCGGTTCAGCGCTGGATTGCAGGTCAGGCTTTGCAAGCCACGATTCAGGGGCCAGGAAGGATGTTGCCGTCTCGCTTGGGGTTCTGAAACTCGGGTTTGGGGGTGTGTGTGTAACTTTGAACGGTCACTAAATGGAACGGTTGTGAGTCTGCCATCCCTTCCTATTTTCCCCACTTTTTCCCTCCCTCAATTTCCACCTGGGGTGTTATTGAGGGAGCAGAAGGGAGGGAAAAACCACTGTAAGTTTCTCCTCTATTATCTGGACAGCCCTTTGTCTGAAATGGTATAGGGTTTGCTGCCTGAGCAGGGGGTTGGACTAGATGACCTACAAGGTCCCTTCCAACTTTTTATTGTTATTGTTATTGTTTGTTATTGTTGTTGTTGTTATTATCTCACAAATTTCCCTGCGCTACTCAGGGATTTTGAAGAGCCGAAGGAACTCCTGAGCCCAGGTTTCAACAAGAAAACGACTTTTATTTTGATCAAAACAGAGTCGGGGGTGTCCTCCTCCCTTTTGGTGGCTGCTTAAAGGGATGAAGGCGCACACACACACAGAGAGAAAAGATTTCTTCCACTTTTTATACCTTTGCAGACCAAAGAGACTCTCAAGTCTCTGTGCCAGGAGTAAAGAAGTACAGAAAAAACAAATTACAAGTGGTGATTCATATACATCAATCCAGGTTAGCTCATTTCCCCCCCCTCCCTATTTCCTGGGGCATGATTCTCACCTTGCTCCTTTCGTGCCTCTGTATATTTAGCATGAGACATTTGCTTTTATGTAAATAATTTCCCAATATAAGGCACCTACCTACAAGGCTACTTGCAGATAAACAAAGTTATATATATATATAACTTCAAGCTAGGGAGCTTGAAATAGCTATACCAGCTTCCCTTTAACTCTTTGTTAGCAATCCAAATTTAACACACACACACACACACACACACACATATGATGATCACAAAGTATCACTACTAACATCAGTATAAAGGGGTTTCAAAATACCACGACTAATATCAAGCTTAAGCATAATAAAATCATAAACACAATAAAATCCCTTCACCACCCTTCCTTTCTTTTGATCTTGCTGGCTTTGAACCAGGTGAAACTGGGAATCACGGGTGCCGCTTTCGGAATTTACACCGGGCTCTTCTGCTCGTCTGGGTTTGGGAGCTGGGAAGCAAGGAAGGAAATTGGGGGGTGGGGGGAGCAGAAAAAAAAACAGGAACGGGTTACAGGTAGTCCTCGATTTACGACAGTTCATTTAGAGACCGTTCAAAGTTGCAACGGCGCTGAAAAAAGGGACTTATGACCGTTTTTTCCCCCCTTATGACCATGGCAGCATGCTTGGCAACTGACTCGTATTTATGACGGTTGCAGCGTCCCGAGATCACGTGACCCCCTTTTGCGACCTTCTGACAAGCAAAGTCAATTTGGGAAGCCAGTTTCACTTAACAATGGTGGGAAAGAAGGTCTTAAAACGGGGCAAAACTCGCTGAAGCAATGTCTCACTCAGCCCCAAAAGTGTCGGGCTCCATTGCGGTCGCACGTTGAGGACTATCTGTATATGTTGTCATCTGGATGACATTTCTGATGTCCGTTCCGGAAAGCAGATGGGATTATGTTCCCTAATTCCGGCCTTCGCTTGCGGCCGCCTTGGGATAATCTGGATTTAAGGCTCAGCTGCTGGAAAACGCCATCCGGCTGCCTTCCGAGATTAATCCCAGTTTTTTTCCAGAGCCTGTATCTGGAATCCGGAGCTGAAACCGGGCAGAGTCATTGTCTGAAGTCTCCTCTGTTTATTTAATTTAATTTGGATATATTACATGTATGGGCCTTCCCCGTTGCCCTCTCTCCCTATGTGGGTTTCACAATAAAAATGGGGAGATTTGCAGGCTGCCCGTAATGAGATTGCCTATACAAGTCGTCCTCTATTTAGAACCACAATTTCTGTTGTTAAGGGAGTTTTGCCCTATTTTACGACACTTCTTTTCACAGTGGCTAAGGGAATCACTGCGGTTGTTAAAGTCAGGAACCTGGCTGTTAAGTGAATCTGGCTTGATCACGTGACTAGAGGGATGCTGCAACAGTCCTAAAAAGTATGAAAACTGGTCATGTCACTTTGTTTAGTGCCGTTGCAACTTTGAACGGTCACTAAATGAAATAATAATAATAAAGTTGGAAGGGACCTTGGAGGTCATCTAGTCCAACCCCCTGCTCAGGCAGGAAACCCTATATACCATTTCAGACAGATGGCTGTCCAATCTCTTCTTAAAAATCTCCAGTGATGAGGAAGGAAAGAAGGGAGGGAGGGAGGGAAGGAAGGAAGGAAAGAAGGAAAAAAGAATAGCAGAATAAGGGATCTTGGAGGGGACCTTAGAGGTCTTCTAGTCCAGCCCCCCTGCTCAGGCAGGAAACCCTATACCATTTCAGACAAATGGCTGTCCAGTCTCTTCTTAAAAACCTCCAGTGATGAGGGAGGGAGGGAGGGAAAGAAGGAAAAAAGAATAGCAGAATCACAGAGTTGGAAGGGACCTTGGAGGTCATCTAGCCCAACCCCCTGCTCAGGCCGGAAACCCTATACCATTTCAGACAGATGGCTGTCCAATCTCTTCTTAAAAACCTCCAGTGATGAGGAAGGAAGGAAAGAAGGGAGGGAGGGAGGGAAGGAAGGAAGGAAAGAAGGAAAAAAGAATAGCAGAATAAGGGATCTTGGAGGGGACCTTGGAGGTCATCTAGTCCAACCCCCTGCTCAGGCCGGAAACCCTATACCATTTCAGACAAATGGCTGTCCAGTCTCTTCTTAAAAACCTCCAGTGATGAGGAAGGAAGGAAGGAAGGGAGGGAGGGAGGGAGGGAGGGAGGGAAGAAGGAAAAAATAGCAGAATAATAGAATCACAGAGTTGGAAGGGACCTTGGAGGTCATCTAGCCCAACCCCCTGCTCAGGCCGGAAACCCTATCCCATTTCAGACAAATGGCTGTCCAGTCTCTTCTTAAAAACTTCCAGTGTTGGAGCATTCACCGCTTCTGGAGGCAGGTTGTAAGTCGAGGACTTGCCTGTAATTAAGAGTTTAAATTCTGCAAAATATTATGCTGGTGAAATTCTGCCAGTTGCCCTTTCTCTTTCGAACGCCGCTTTTCTTTGATCGGGTGGCCTGGGAAGTACTGTAAATAAAGGATATATTGTATGTTATTCTTCATTTTGCAGAACGCTCCTGCTGCGGATGGCTTGCCAGCAAGTCACATTGGGCGTTTGGGGAGGGTTGAAATAGGAAATTCAGAATTTGCTGGTTGGACGAGAGAGAAAATAGGAACTGATTTTTGCCAGTTTGTAGAGGGTTTCTTTTTGTTTTTTAAAAACCTGCATTTTGCTTGTGGGATGGGGCGGAAAGATTGCTATCACGATATCGCAGCAGGCTTTGTAAATTAAGGCTGCTTAAAAAATAGGATACGAAATGACGGCATTTTTGTGAGAGGGCCAATCCGTGTGTTTTGGATATTTGCTGCGTATCGGGAAACCAGAAGGAAGCAGAGGTGGAAAACTTTGGGGTTGAGGACTAGAAACTTAACAAGCCCACACACCAAACAGGAGTTGCCGGCCTCCAACATTCCTGAGCGTTGACTCAAATACCGGTATATCATCTTTGTAAGGCAGGCCAGTCTCCTCCTTACAGTCTGATCTTGGCAAAGTCTGTGCAAAGCCACAAATGTGACTCTTGTGTGTGTGTCTGTGTGTGTAATAGAGTCTCTCTCTTCACAATGTGACTTTTGAGATGTTGTGTTCTCTCAGCCTAATTGAACGTTAGGGAAAAGGCGTAAATATAAATCCTTTAACAGGTCCTCCTTGACTTAACGGCCACAAGGGAACCCCAAATTTCCGTTGCTAAGCGAGGCAGTCGTTCAGTGAGGTTTTTTTTTTTTTGCCACAATTGTTAAGCGGATGTTACGCAAACCGTGCAGTCGCTAAGCGAATCAGCCTTCCCCCATCGACTTCGCTGGTCGAAAAATTACCGGTCGCAAAAGGGGGACCATGTGACCCCAGGATACTGCAACCGTCATAAACACAAGCCAGTTGCCGAGCCTCCGAATTTTGATCACGTGACCACCTGAAGCGTGGAAGCCGATCCCGAGACGCATTTTCCAGCCGCCTCGTAACTTAACAAATCGTTGTAAAGTCGAGGACTAACTGGGTCCCATCGGCAGGCTGATTCCTTTGGGACTAGGAACGAGGAGGAGGAGTCCCCCTGGGGGACTTTGGACCCGTCGTGCTCGATCGAGCCCACCTGGCAGGGATGTTGTGGGGGAAAAGTAGGAGGGAGGGGAAAAGCAGGATGGAAACGGGAGGAAAAAAAAATCTGCTTTTTGCGACAGGCCGTGTCTCACCCTTCCTCTCCCCGCGACAGAACCCGTGTCCCCGGCTGATCCAATGCTCCGGCGCCATGCTCCGCCGATTCCTGGACCGGCCTTGCACCCTGGCTCTCCTGATCGGCTTCCAGTTCCTCTTCATGGCCTACTTTTCCTTCGGCGGCTTCCGCAACCTGGCCTCCATCTTCGGCCGGGACACCAGCCCCTCCTTTGACTACTCCCGCACGCACGACGTCTACACCAACCTCAGCCTGGTCTTCCAGCTGCCCCCTCGGCCCAGCACCAGCAGACCCCTGCCCTACTGCCCGGATCGGTCCCCGCACCTGAGTGAGTAGGACGGACCTTCCTGCCTCCGTGTCCCCAAAAGTCACTGGCGAGGATCTCCAATTTGAAGGCTATCTATCTATCTATCTATCTATCTATCTATCTATCTATCTATCTATCTTTATATCTATCTATCTATCTATCTATCTTTATATCTATCTTTATCAATCTATCATCTCTTTATAACTATCATCTATATCAATCTATCATCTTTATCTCTCAATCTCATCTCTTTTATCTATTTAAATCTATATCATTATCTATATATCATCTATATCATCTATCTTTATCATCTATCTTTATATCTATCATCTATCTTTATCTGTATTATCTATCTATATCTATATCATCTATCTTTATCAATCTATCATTTCTTTATAACTATCATCTATCTTTATCAATCTATCTTTATCTATCATCTCTTTATCTGTCAATCTATCATCTATCGACCTACCTACCTACCTATCTTTATATCATCTATCTTTATCAATCTATCATCTTTATCTATAACTATCATCTATATCTATCAATCTATCATCTTTATCTCTCAATCTTTATCTGTCAATCTCATCTCTTTATCTATTTAAATCTATATCATACTCTATATATCATCTATATCATCTATCTTTATCTATATCTATCATCTATCTTTATCTGTATTATCTATATCTATCATCTATATATCATCTATCATCTATCTTTATCTATATCATCTATCTTTATCTGTATTATCTATCTATATCATCTATCTTTATCAATCATTTCTTTATAACTATCATCTTTATCAATCTATCTTTATCATCTCTTTATCTGTCAATCTATCTACCTACCTACCTACTGTACCTACCTACCTACTGTACCTACCTACCTACCTACCTATCTTATCTATCTATCTATCCTGTTGGTTCCTTTTAGTTGGCCCTTTGATGGTGAGTTTCAGCCAGGTGCCCACACTGGAGAAGATTCAGGAGAAAAACCCGGCCGTCGAATTAGGAGGCAGATACCGTCCTTTCAACTGTGAGTCCCATTCCCGGACGGCCATCATCATCCCCCACCGCAATCGGGAGACTCACCTCCGACACCTGTTGTACTACCTACACCCTTTTCTCCAGCGCCAACAGCTACATTACGGAATTTATATTGTGCACCAGGTATGTGATGTACGAAAGCAAAGGAGACGTGGCTTAGCATGGAACAAACGGCCATTTTATGACCAGGCGGGTGGCAAATGAATGTCATAATTTAACGAGGGCACCGATTCCCTTAACAAATGTGGCCAGAAAGATGAAACAGGGCAAAACTCACTTAACAACATAAGCTTTGGGGTCAGTTTGTGGCCGTAAGTTGAAGATTACCTGTATTCGTTGTATGCTAGATTCACGCATGATTTGAGCTCCTTCGTGGAAACGAAAGGGGAATAAATCTGTCTAAAGAAAAGGAAATAATTTATCTCCTTTATTGCACGCATTCCCTTTATTTTATTCTTTATTTATTGCACGCTATCCAGAGTCGCCTGTTTGTGGGATGGGCAGCTATGCATAAATTGGGCAAATATTGTAAAACTTTGAAGAAGTTCCTCAAATACAGGAAGAGATTTTTTTTTGCCTTGGTGTCCTCAGCAGAATTCAGGCACTTCTTCTCTTCCTGTTGGGGAAATGCCAATCAAAGAGGCCTTCTCAGTCTTCTGTCTGGTCCTCCAGCAGCTTTTCTCATCTGTTTCTTCTTCCTGAAGGAGATAACCAGGACTTCAGTTGCTCCAAAGTTGGTGACTTCACCCTTTTCCCCCCTAGGAGCTTTTCTTCCTTCCTTCCTTCCTTTCTCCTTTTTTCCTTCTTTCCTTCCTTCCCTCTTCTCTCAGTCTTCCTGCAGTCTGACTCAGCCCTGTCCCCACCGCCTCCGTTTATACTTTCCCTCCAAAGCAATTCTCCACCCGATTGGCTGCAGGGCTTGGCAGCTGGACTTTTCATTGGCTCTTAGCCTGGCTCTTTCATTGGCCCTTAAGCACAGACTAGAGACCAATAGGGGCGCAGGCGTCAGAGTCAGCTCCTCATTGGTGGAAATTGAGACACTTCTGAGCCTCAGGTTTTATATGGAAGAGGCAACCTAAGCTCTCCTAGGCTGACCATGGACAGTTTCCGCTGTTATTTATTTGATTTATGTGTGACATATGACCCCAGTTGAGCCCCCGACTTCTGTCGCTAAGCGAGATAGTTGTTAAGTGAGTTTTGCTGCATTCTATGATGTTTCTTGCAGCTGTTAAGGCAGGGGTCTTCAAACCTGGCCCTTTTTAGGACTTGTGGACTTCAACTCCCAGAATTCCTCAGCCAGCAGGCACGCTGGCTGAGGAATTCTGGGAGTTGAAGTCCACAGGTCCTAAAAAGGGCCAGGTTTGAAGACCCCTGGGTTAAGGGAATCCCTGCAGTTGTTAAGTTAGGTACACGGTCGTTAAGCGAAATCTGGCTTCCTTAACAAATTTGTCACTTAGCGACAGAAATTTTGGCCTCGACTGCGGTCGTAAGTCGAGGACCACCTGTAATTTGGTTTTAGGCGTTTGTCTGTTGTTGCAGGTAATTCAAATGATCAAGGTTGCCTCTTTTCCCGCAGGCCGGGAACGCCACTTTCAACCGGGCCAAGCTTCTCAACGTGGGCGTGAAGGAAGCCCTGAAGGACGAAGAATGGAACTGCCTTTTCCTTCACGACGTGGATCTGATCCCGGAGAACGACCACAACCTCTACATGTGCGATCGTTGGAACCCGAAGCATGTCTCCGTCGCCATGAATAAATTCAAATACAAGTGAGGGAAGAGAGCGGGGAAGTCTAGAGAGCAGGGGCCCCCAACCTGTGGGCCGTGGCCTGCTACCGGGCCGTGGCCAGTGGGCTGCGGTACAGGCTGGCCAGGGCACATACGTGCGTGCGCGCGCTCACCCCCACTCGCAGTAGTGCCGCTGACGCTACGCAAATGGGCTCCGCACGGCAAAAACAGGGCGCCGTGCGGCGAAAACAGGGCACCGTGTGGTGAAAATGGCTCGCCGTGTGGCAAAAACGGGGCGGTGCTAGCGAGGGTCACGCGGGCGCTAGCATCGCCCTGTATGCATCACGCATGCTCGCGGCCCCGTTTGCACGTGTGCACGCATGCGCGCGTACAATGCTTCCCCCTCCCTTTCTCTCCAGTCCGCCAGAAAGGTTGGAGACCTCTGGTCTAAAGGATGAGAAGGGGGTGGGATTTACCTGCCACTCCTTTGATCTACAGGGAGTCCTCGGCTTACAACAGGCACGCTGACTGAGGGATTCTGGGAGTTGAAGTCCACAAGTCATCAAAGGGCCACGTTTGACGACCCCTGCCTTAAGTAAACCCTGTTCATCTCTGTTTGCAGGCTCCCGTATTTACAATATTTCGGTGGGGTCTCAGCCTTGACCCCAGACCAGTATCTGAAAATTAATGGTTTCCCCAACCAGTACTGGGGCTGGGGCGGGGAGGACGATGACATCGCCATGAGGTGAGTTCCTGGTTGACCTTCTTCCCCTACTGCCTCTTACAGGTAGTCCTCGAATTATGACCGTTTATAGACTTACTACAGCCCTGAAAAAAGGGACTTGGGACCATTTTTCACACTTCACAAATGTTGCAGCATCCCCCTGATCAAAATTCAAACACTTGGCAACTGACTCATATTTATGACGCTTGCGGTGTCCCGTGATGATTGGGAACAATAATGTTATCTCGTGGACACCTGTCAGCCTGTGTGTCTGTCTTTTTTAAAAAAATAACTTTATGATTTCTGTGTCCTGTTTCTACGTCCCCCCGGTTGTCTGGTTGACTCTCGCCTTGCATGTAACCTGTGGTTTGTTTTCACTTTCTGCGTCCAGCATTTTTTTTTCCGTTCTTCCATTTCCAGTTTTGCAACTTGAGTGGCACCTGTCTTCGCCTTTCCACCGTATCGTCATCTCTTTTCTCTGCTTTCCTTCCTTCTTTCTCTCTTCCTCCCCTCCCTCTCTCCCTCCCTCTTCCATTTTTCCTTCCTGCCTTCCTCCTTCCCTCCCTTCCGTCAATTTTTTCCTCCCTCTATTTCTCCTTCCTTCCTTCCCTCCCTCTCTCCCTCCGTCTTCCATTTTTCCTTCCTGCCTTCCTTCCTCTTTCCTTCCTCCCGTCAATTTTTTCTCCTTCCTTCTATATATCGATTCTTCCCTTCATCTCCTTTATGTCAATTGTTTCCTTCCTTCATTTTTTCTCTCCTTCTTCTCTTCTCTATATCAATTCCTTCCTTCCAGTCCTTTCCTCTTCTCTCCCTCCCTCCCTCCTTCCTTCCCTCTCTCCGTCCCTTCCCCCTCTCCTTTCCTTCCCTTCCCTTTCCTTCCTGTATCTTTCCTCCCCTCCCCTTCCCTTCTTCTTCCTTTCCTTTCCTTTCTTTTCCTTTCCTTTCCTCTCTCTCCTTCTTCACCTTCTTTTCTCTCTCTCGTGAAGCCCTGCATGCTCATTTTCCTTCACACCATGTAACAATTAGAGGCTGTGCCAGCCAGGTAAGATTTTGGGGTTTTTTTTAAAAAACAAAACAACAAAAAGAAAGATATCTCAGCAACCCTCAAAGGCAGATCATCCTTCACCTCTCCTTCTGCAAGGCTGCACTCACTCACTGATTTGAGCCCCGATGACGGGAAAAATTCAGTTCCCGAGCAGGCCAGGCTAAATGTCTGTACTTGGGCACCTTTTGAGGTTTTAATTTGGAAAAGGCGAGCTGAGAAACCTCTCGGGCTTTCAGACGAAATGGTTTTGAGGCTGGGCCGCTGCATGTTGAGCTCAGAAAAAAAAATATTCGTAATCAACAGGACATTTTAAAACAGCGGCTCTTCAACGGAAGCGAAGCCAGGCCTCTCCCGAGGGAGAAGAGCAATTTGGGACTGCTAATTGCTTTTTTGGAAGTCAAGGCTAGTCCAGGCTATTGTCAAAACACAGAATCTGTATTTATTTATTTTTATGGAGGCTCTAATTTTATCCAAGGCTTGGAACAGGGAAAATTGGGCCAATCGGTTTTTAAGACCTACTGTTTTTAAAAGATCTAAAGATCTCTAAAGATCTAATCCACAGCCTCTTGGATTGATGCTACCTTTGATTCATGGCTTGTTTGCTTGATTTAGGAGACCCGTTGTGAATAATTTAGCTTCCCTATATGGTTCTTTTCAAATGGGTGCATGCTGGCTGGGGAATTCTGGGAATTGAAGTCCACCCCTCTTAAAGCATGCCGGCTGGGGAATTCTGGGAGTTGAAGTCCACCATTCTTAAAGCAGGCTGGCTGGGGAATTCTGGGAGTTGAAGTCCACCCCTCTTAAAGCCTGCTGGCTGGGGAATTCTGGGAGTGGAAGTCCACCCCTCTTAAAGCAGGCTGGCTGGGGAATTCTGGGACTTGAAGTCCACACATCTTAGAACATGCCGGCTGGGGAATTCTGGGAGTCAAAGTCACCCCATCTTAAAAGATGCTGGCTGGGGAATTCTGGGACTTGAAGTCCACTCTTCTTAAAGCAGGCTGGCTGGGGGATTCTGGGAACTGAAGTCCACCCATCTTAAAGTTGTCACGGTTGAGGAACAGCCCTTCTGGTCCGATCCCACTTTTCCAGGGTGCGCTTCCGAGGGATGAAGATTTTACGGCCACCGGTGTCCGTCGGCCATTATAAAATGGTGAAACACGAAGGCGATCAAGGCAACGAGCAGAATCCGCACAGGTCAGTATGAGGTGGGGACGTAATCCGAGCCACGACAAAAGATCCTGCCCTTTTGGGATAAACACAACAGTGTGCAGGCTGAGGAGGAGAGCTTTGAACAAATGGCTGGTTTGTTTTTGTCGCCATGATATAAAAAAAACTCTGCATAGAGTGCAGAGAAGAGTAACAAACGTGATTAGGTGACTGGAAGCTAAAACATGCAAAGGATGGTGGCAGGACTTGGGTTTGGCTAGTCTTGAGAAAAGAAGGACCAGGGGGGACATAATAGCATTATTCCAATATTTGAGGGGCTGCCACAAAGAAGAGGGGGTCAAGCTATTCTCCAAAGCACCGGAAGGAAGGACAAGAAGCAACGGATGGAAACTCATCAAGGAGAGAAGCAACCTAGAACTAAGGAGAAACTTCCTGACAGTTAGGACAATTAACCAGTGGAACTACCTGCCTCCAGAAGTTGTGGGTACTCCAACACGGGAGGTTTTTAAGAATAGATTGGACAACATTGGTCTGAAATGGGATAGGGTCTCCTGCCTGAGCAGGGGGTTGGATTAGATGACCTTCAGAGGCTGTGGGTGTTCCAACACTGGAGGATTTGAAGAAGAGACTGGACAGCCATCTGGCTGAAATGGGATAAGAGTTTCCTGCTTGAGCAGGGGGTTGGATTAGAAGACCTCCAGGGTCCCTTCCAGCTCTGTTATTCGGTTGTGGAACCCAGCCCTCTGAGCTAGTGAACTACACAAAGGGAAAAGGCGTGTTATGCAAAATCCAGAATCCACTCATTTCAGATGTCGCAGGAAGTCCTTACAAGATTGTCCGCTCGGGAGGTTATCTAAATTTCTACCTTCGCGCCTTGCAAAGGCGGCCAGTTGCAACTGAGGCAACAAACCATGGCTAACACCCTTCTCAGCTTAGTCCGGTGTGTGAATCCCAGTCAAGAGAGGATCAGGTTTAAGCACCCGCAAGATTTTCAGAACGATTTTTTTAGCCTGTAGGGTACGAGCGCTGATCGCTCTCCGTCTCTTTGTCTTCCCAGGTTCGATCTGCTGATCCGGACGTACCGGACGTGGTCCCAGGACGGCATGAATTCTCTCTCCTACAAGCTCCTGTCCAAAGATTTGCTGCCCCTTTACACCAACATCACCGCCGACATTGGCACCAACCCCAAGGCCACCAAGACGGGAAAGGGCTCCTTGTCCAATTTTGGCGGGAGGGACTATCCGCGAGACAGCAATCACGATTTTCGTCAGGAGATGCTCCGTAAGACCCCCTTTGCCAAACTTTCCCAAGCCATGGGATGGAAGGACCCCCCTCCGGTGACAGAAAAAAAGGAGGAGAGCCCAGCCCCAATCTCAGCAAACCCCAAACCGAGCCCCGGAGCCCAAAAGTGGGAGAAAGGCTCTGTTGCTTCAACCTACAACGAGATGGACGCTACCCTCGAAATATTTAGTGAGACCGTCCACAGCCCGGAAGTCGCCAAACGAGTTTTTGAGGATAGCACAGAGAACGTCCGACCAGAACGAGCAGGCCCAGCTTCGCCGCAACCCTCAATCGGACACACCGCGCAGCGCTCGGCTCCCCGACCCGACTCTACAAATCACACGGATGCTTAGAACCGGGGATTAAAAAAATGATGACAGGCCAATATGTCAACGAGAGGTCGAAATTTAGAATTATTCTCTCGTTCCCTGCTCGGAGTTTGGGGAGGATCCGTCGTAGTTCCTCCCCAGGCCAACGGAGCCAAAGGACCGGACGGAGGTGAAGTGGACAAAGAAAGGGGCAGGTGAACGGGGAAGAGGTAGGACGGCAACGGGAATCTGAGAATTTGGTTCCCGTAATCTCTGAATGCCGGCCAATTCTTCCTTCCCGGATGCAGGTAATCTACCAAGGGTCCCTTTTTCTATCTCGCGCTTCGCAGGACTGGATCCCGCTCGGAGGTGACTGGTAGAACAGGAGTGATCGACTTGTGTGTGGGGGGGGGAGGAGAGGGCACTTCTCGTCTCCGAGATTTCTGTGGGTGCATTTTTTTTGGGGGGGGGGGAAACTCTGCAGTTTCCCTGAATAGCGGTCCGATCAAGCCCTCGCCGTCCACTTTGCACCCTTCTTAAAAGGGGAGGAGGGCTGAAGCTTGTGCCCCTCCCTCCAAGCACCAGGAAAGCATAACACGCTTTGCTCAATTTCAGCTCAATTTTTTTTCTTCTTCGTCTTTTCCCTCCTTGTGAAATTGGGATGGGGGGGAGGAAATCTACTCCCACTGCAACGGTGCCCTCCCTCCCACACAAACGAGCCAGCCAGGATCAAGGAACGGAGGGGGGAGATTTTGTGATGGAAAGAACCCCCCCCCCCCGGGCGCTCAGCCTCTTCTCAGGTGCAGGAAAATCTCCTCTACCCCCCCCCAATAGAAGGAGAAACAGACTAGACATTGAAACAGCGTCAAAGCTATGCTGCTGTCTGAGCCGTTCGCTTGTACAATCTTTGTCACTAAACTATTTCTTCTTCTCCATCTCTTCTTTTTCTTCCTCACCTCTTCTTCTCCGTCTTTTTTCTCTCCATTTCTTGTCTTCTTCTTCCTTCTTCTCCATCTCATCTTTTTTCTTTCCCTCCTTTTCTCCATCTTTCTTCTCCTTTTTTCATCCTGTTCTCTCCTTTTCCCTTTCATCTCTTCTCCATTTTTTCTTCTCCTCCTTTCTTCATCTCTCCTTTTTCCTTTTTCATTTCTTCTCCATTTTCTCCCTCCTCCATTTTCCTTCTTCTTCCTCCATTTCTTCTTTCTTCTGCTTTCTTCTCCTTTTCTCCTTTTTTGCCTCTTCTCCACCTTCTTTCTTCTTTTCATCCTCTTTTTCATCTTTTTTCTTCTTCATCTCTTCTTCACCATTTTTTTCCTTTTCTCCTCCTCCTGCCTCTCCTCTTCCTTCTTCTTCATCTTTTCCATCTCTTCCCCCCCCCTCTTCCTCCTCCTCCAGAGGAAATTTTAAACTCTTTAAATAAGCTATGGAAGCCGAGTCGTATCAAAATTCTCTTTTAAGAGTACAATCCCGAGCGAAAGCTTTTAAGAGTCGTTCTCTCAAAGACGGCCGTCAGATCTGCTCACTGCCCGTTCCAGAGGCTTGGAAGGACTGATGTTTATTACTATTCTCCCCACCGGACTGATGTTTATTACTATTTTAGCTGCTGGACTGTTTTGTAGGTTCCCTGCACCCAGCCACCCAGAAACGAAAAATCAGAATAATAAAAAATAAATCGCCACACGAACAATTATCGTTCCTTTACCCAACTTGCCTTCCCTAATATTTTGGGTTTTTTTTTCTTCTTCTTTCCTTTCAGGCTGGTCCCAGCCTGTTCCCTCAATCCCCAACCAGGATCAGGGCTCCCCACCGGTTACGCACCTCACAATCTCTAGATACTGCCAATGACGTGTAATTTTATTTATTCTATTTATGTAGCCGTCAACCCCCTTTGCGGTAGTGGTGCCTTTTTCCTCCTTGGTTTTGATATATATATATATATATATGTATATATATATATAGTTAGTTTTTTTTACAAAAATAAATATTCCCCCACCCAATGAAAGAGTGAGCTGTTCTTTCCTCTACCGACGGCTGGCCAAGTTAACCAAGTGTAACCATGGTTTGGTTTTATTTTAAACACATTTACCTCAAAACTGGTGGTCTTTTCCGCTTGGCCTCCCGCCCGCCCGCCTGCCCACCCACTTCCCAAAGCCACACGATATATGTCCTCCAGCCCGCTTCCTCACAAAGTCCGGCATCCAAAGGCGGCTCAAATCCCGCGAATCCAGAACTCGGCTCATGCTCAGGAGACGCTGCCCACCAGCCGAGCCACCGCCGTCCGGGCGCTGAAGATGCAATCGTTGACGGAGACCCCGGCGTAGGAAGCCCCCACCAGGCTGAGGGGCAGCTTCTGTTGCTTCAGTTGAGAAGTAGCGCTTTCTGGAGAAAGGAAACACAAAGCAGTCCTCAGCTTACGACCGGGATTTCCGTCGCTAAGCGAGGCGGTCATTAAGCGAGTTTGAATGGGACCGACCTCCTGCTTGAGCAGGGGGCTGGACTAGAAGACCTCCAAGGTCCCTTTCAGCTCTATTCAGGCTGACATTATTATTATTATTATTTTATTATTATTATTATTATTATTATTATTACACTTACCAATGTGTTTCCAGTGGCCGAGGGTGTACTGGGGAATGCAGGACTAAACAAAAAAAAAGGAAAATTCACAAAGTTAGCTGATTTTGGATAGGGGGGTTAAAAAAAAAAAATTTCTAAAAAAAAAAAAGACTGGAAGCTTTATACTGGCGGTCCTCGACTTAAAACGGAGCCCAGATTTCAGTTGTTAAGTGAGACATTTGTGGCGAGTTTGGCCCCATTTTACGACCTTCCTTGCCACAACCGTTAAGCGAATCAGTGCGATGGGTAAGTTAGTAACCCGGTTGTAAAGACAACTCTGCCTTTGCTTGCCAGACACGGTCGTAAGTGTGAACCAGCTACCAAGCGTCTGAATTTTGATCACGTGATCCGTGTTGGCAGCTTACCCATTGCACTGATGATATTATTCATAATTAAATGTATGTTGTTATTAATAATTAAATGTAATTAAATCTTTCTCTCTCTCTCTCTCTCTAACGGTCCAGCCCAGAGTTAGGATGAGTATTGTTGCTCTCAAAACCCACAATTTTCTTTACTAAATGGCTAGGAAGTAGTAGCCCAGC
The DNA here is from genome assembly GCA_023970755.1 of Azemiops feae. Classification (NCBI taxonomy): domain Eukaryota; kingdom Metazoa; phylum Chordata; class Lepidosauria; order Squamata; family Viperidae; genus Azemiops; species Azemiops feae. Next base: position 557,381 of record JALGBA010000761.1, read on the forward strand.
ATCAACCCACCCTTGATGTGTCCACCTTCTTAACCTGGTGGTCATATTGTCATGGCCAAACTCTGTAAGAACTCAATCGGCGGAACGAATTAATGAATAATAATTAATGATTCATGATGCTGTATCGATGAAGGTTTTTAAGAAGAGACTGGACAGCCATTTCACTTGGAGGGAATAATAGGGTCTGCTGCCTACAGCACGGGGTTGGACTAGAAGACCTCCCAGGTCCCTTTCCAAGCACTAGAATTCTAGGATTCTGTTACACATTTAATTATTAATTAATTATAATTTCCTGGATGGAAGGCATGGAAGAGGGAGTTGTCTGGGGCTAAGAATAGCTGATGGTTGAAGCTACAGTCAGAGGTGCAATCTTGAATTAAGAGAAGAATTGTGTCTCCATCGAGGCAAATAAATCGTCCCAGGCTTGGTAGAACTAACCTTGTGTACTTTAACGATGGAGTGAGCGGGCTCCGCGGAGATTCCGAGGTGCTTCCTCACAGCCTCCTCAGCTCTGCTTAACAACTCACTGTGCGGAATTGTGTCCGGATCACCAAGGTGGGATGTGAACCAGGCGCCACCGAGCATCACCTGCTCATTGGAAACATAAAAACAGCTTTTCCGGAAGTCCACATACCTTAAAGGATGCTGACTGGGGAATTCTGGGAGTTGAAGCCCACCCACTTTAAAGCACGCTGGCTGGGGAATCCTGAGAGTTGAAGCCCACCCATCTTAAAGCATGCTGACTGGGGAATTCTGGGAGTTGAAGTCCACCCCTCTTAAAGCACGCTGGCTGGGGGATTCTGGGAGTTGAAGCCCACCCCTCTAAAAGCATGTTGGCTGGGGAATTCTGGGAATTGAAGCCCACCCATCTTAAAGCAAGCTGGCTGGGGAATTCTGGGAGTTGAAGCCCATCCCTCTAAAAGCCTGCTGGCTGGGGAATTCTGGGAGTTGAAGCCCACCCCTCTAAAAGCACGATGGCTGGGGGATTCTGGGAGTTGAAGTCCACCCATTTTAAAGCACGCTGGCTGGGGGATTCTGGGAGTTGAAGCCCACTCCTCTAAAAGCACGCTGGCTGGGGGATTCTGGGAGTTTTAAGTCCCCCTCCCCATCTTACAAGTGGCCACGGTTGAGAAACAATACTATAGGGAAAAATAAATTAGCCCCAGTTCCACCCTTAGCCTCTCTCCCCTTTTTGGCTGGGCTTCAAATTTAACGGCACTCGTGTTACGCACAGAAAAATCCGACAAGGAGCGAAAAATTAAAACGACCATCCCCTTGCTTCGTACCGTCAGCCGAGTGATGGAGTCTTTGCGACCATTTTGTTCGGGAAACGCCACCGAGTCGTAAACGATGCCCAGTAGCGGACGATCCTCAAACGAAGGCACCAAGTGGCCGAATCCCTGGAGAAATGTTTTAAAAATGAAATTTTATTTTAAAAAAATCACCGCCCCTTATACGTGGTTTGGAAGCCTTACCCAACAGATCCTAAAAGTAACACAGGTGGTCCTTGATTTACGACCACAATCGGGAGCGGAACATTCGTCACTAAGCAAGGTGGTCGTTAAACGAGTCAGGATTTATTTATTTTTTAGTGTCTATTTTATTAGTTTTTATAGGAGTCGGAATAAGGTGGGGTTGGGATTTGGGTTAGGGTTAGGCTTTTTTCAAGTACCATTCTCAATATTTAGCAAACAGCATAATGTCTGGGTTCATGAGTTTACAGAAAAAAAGCCAATGAGTAAGAGTTAATTATCATAAACAATATGTTAATTAAACGCTCAATGGCCTTCTTCTTGCTAATATATATTCAAAGTTACGTATCACGTTCCTTTCTCTCGTAACTCGTTTTTCTAGCCCTTGATAACAATTATCCCATGTTCTAAAATGCACTGAAGTCTTCTTTCTCTTTCATCTTTAAAGTCAATCTATCCATTTCTGCACACTCTAAAATGTTCTCAATGAATTCTTCAGTTGGTAAATTTTCATTTTTCCAATATTGGGCAAATGCAATTCATTAGATGTTTTTTTTGACACGGTCCTTAAGCAAATCACCATAGTTGTTAACGCGAATTTAGCTTCTTCCCCCGTTTGATTTTGCTTGGGTGAGATTTAGGTCTTTCTCGCTCTCTGCTTCCTCCTTTCTTTGGAATCACACTAGCCGAAAGGTTACCTTAACGGGAAGCTGCACGTTTTCGTATTGTAGATTCACCACCGCCACGGAAACGGCTTGGATAGCCAGCAGATCTTGGGAAAGGGGTTCGAATCCAGCGGGGAGCAAGTCAGCCAGAGCTGGAAGGGGAAAAAAAATAAAAAATAAAAGCAATTTCAGAACCTTTTTCAGATTGGCCCTTGCAAGTTTCCAGTCCACAAGGCTGCACCAAAGAAATCAACCACCTAACATTGCTTCGTCTTAGGTTGGGGGGGTGGGGTGTCATTTCCTGAAAATGTGTATTTGTGCCTGTGTGTGTGTGTGTGTGTGTGAGAGAGAGAGACCCACACTTCGGAACTGCAACGACAACCAGGAGCCATTTCTCCTACCTCTGGCGGGCAAAGCGCTGATCACGTGATCGGCCTCCGTGGTGCCGTCCTGCAAGGCAATCTATGGGGCGTGGGGGGAAAAAAACAACAACCCTCCATCAGCTCTAACATTGTCTGGCCGAGTCACTCTGCTGACATGCCATTCAGGGCGGGGATTCCCTGCAGCTAGAAATCTAGCCTGTCATCAACTGAGCCTGAGAAGCTACATTTCTAAGAACAGGGTTTGGTTTTTTTTGTTTTCTTTTAATCAACACAGAAGGACGACACTGCTTCTATACACAAAATTCACTACATGGAGAGAGACCCCGAAGTCGGGAGAAAAACCAGACCCATCTTTGCAATTCTCCAGCTGAAAATCTCTCAGCCTGGATACTCCTAGGATGGAAGACTGGAAGGTGGTGTGGGGGGGGGGCAAACTGGGAGACCCCCAAATTCCTCTTGGGTCTTTTCCCCCACCTGCCAGGACCCCGAGGTTGTTCTGTCCAGCCGCTTCACCGGGGCGTTGCAGTGGATTTCGACCCCTCGTTCTCTGGAGAAGGAAGCTAAACTTTGGGGGAGGGTCTCCAGTCCGTCACGCAGGGACCACTGGCTCCAGCGTCCTTCCCGGGCCTGGCGGATCAGGCGGCAATCCACCGGAGAAGTTTCTGCTGGGAGGAAAGAGAGGAGAATCTGGAAACGCTGCCTCGGTTGGCCAAACCTCCTTCCCCTCCTCCAGTCTGTTTAACATTGGTAAGTTGGCACCTTGCCGGCAGAGGAGCCTGTACACTTGTGCAGCAGGCAGAAATTCAACAGGTAACTGCTTGGCTTCTCTTTCAGCACCCAAAGCGCCCAATCCTAGCTGCTGAATTTTAGCACACCGCTAAATTCTCGACTTAACAGCCGTAACAGACCGGCATTTTGGTCGTTAAGAGAGGCAGTTTGTTTAACGAACCGCAGCCAATTTTGCGACGTTTTTTTTTTGGGGGGGGCCAGGTGGTTTAAGTTCAGTCACCCAGGTTGTTAAGTGAATCGCCGGGTCGTTAAAACGAATCAATGGCTTCCTCCCGTTGATTTTGCTTGTCTGGGAAGGTCGCAAATGGGAATGGCGTGATCCCGGGACGCGATTGGTTTTATTTATTTTAAAAATGGGGATGTTCTTCTGGGTTAAAAGGATGGATCTGATGATTTTTATTTTTTTCCCTCCCCTTAAAAACTCACTTTTCGCAAGCGCCATGCCCAATATAACGGAACCGTATTTCTGCTCAGCCAGGAATAACGCCGGGAAACAGGAACGGACGCTCAACGCTCGGCAATCACCAGCAAAGACACCCCGGCAAAGACTATCCACGGCTATATCAGCCATCTGAAAAAAGAGAGAAAACACCTCCAAATGAAGAGAAGGACGAAGGGGGACATGATAGCAGTGTTCTGATACCTCAGGGGCTGCCCCAAAGAAGAGGGAGTCAAGCTATTCTCCAAAGCGCCTGAAGGCAGGACAAGAAGCAATGGATGGAAAGAGAGAAGCAACCTAGAACTAAGGAGAAATTTCCTGACCGTGAGAATAATTAACCAGTGGAACAACCTGCCTCCAGAAGCGCTGAATGCCCCAACACTGGAAGTTTTTAAGAAGAGACTGGACAGCCATTTGTCCGAAATGGTATAGGGTTTCCTGCCTGAGCAGGGGGTTGGACTAGATGACCTACAAGATCCCTTCCAACTTTATTATTATTATTATTATTATTATTATTATTATTATTATTATTATTAATAACAATATTATTATTATTATATTATATTATTATTATTATTATTTTACAGATAGTCCTCGATTTATGATCGTTCATTTAGCGACCGTTCCAAGTTACGACGGTGCTGGGGGAAAAAAGGAACTTATGGACCCAGTCCTTGGACTTACAACCGGGTCCTCACCCTTACGACCGGCGTGGCATTGCATTTCACCGTTTCCATCGCCCCATCGTCACAATTCCCTGGGCTGCGGGCTTTACACCTTATATAAAGCTTTTCAAGAGTTTCTTCAGAAAAAGAAAAAAGAAAAAAAAAGTTTTTTAAAAAATGCCGCGGGGTTCATAAGCTGCTCCTAATGGCGAATTCCTATTTTTAGGAAATGAATTTAAGCTTCAGTTTCTAGGGCTGGAATTTGTGCGTGAGAGAGAAAAGGAGTCCAGAATACAAATAAGGAGTCGGGCAACATACACAGTACACTTAATAAATAATAATAATGATTATATTATATTGGCGAGTTTGGTTTCCCCCAGGCTGAAGCCGCCTATAAGTTATTCCACATTTCTGTCGTCTCGCATCATCCCGTACAAAAAGAAAGATTATTTTTTAAGAGAAGCACAGCCTTCCCTGCATCCAGCTGATAAGGCAGAAGGATTCCCACCCTGTTCTTCTTCCCCTTGGCCCCGCCTTTCAAAAGACCAGCCTTAACAGAATATATAAAAAAAGATCCTTTTTTTAAAAGAAAATTTCTTCTCGGGTTTAAGCTTTGTTACAATTCTTCCACAATTCTCTTCTGCTTTGCACAAGGCTGCCCATTTAACCTTGACCCCAAAACCCTGACACCCTAGATTTCTGCATGCAGGGATGGTTTTCCAAGGCAGCACCAAAGGAGGGTATGGTAGACCATCCTGCCTAGAGGACGAAAGTTTCCTAGTTTCTTTGGTTTTTTTAAGAAAAAAATTCCCTGTGTTTGGAAAATGAGCTTCCCAGTTTATTTTCTATGTTTTCCCGCGTTTGGAAAACGAACTTCCCAGTTTAATTTTTTTTATTTTTTTTCCTACGTTTTTAAGACGATGCAGAAACTTAGCAAGTGAATTTTCTTCTGGAAATAAAAAAGGACTTATTTTTTCACAGAAAGCAGAGGTGGAAAGGGAGAAGGGCCGAGCTAAGAGTCGTTTGGAAAACAGGATGATCTCTAAAGCAAAGAGATTTTGGATTGGGCATTAAGAAAGGTTTCGTAGCTCGTGGAAATACCTCCTGGCCAAAACGACGGGCCGCAAAGCCGTGGATGGTCTCATCGGCTTCCGTTCCACGGGTGGCCAACAGTTCCTTCAACCCACTCCAGACAAGAGGACTGGAGAACGGAGGCACTGTCTGCAAAATGCCCCTGAAACAGAAGAAATATTACCGATGGAGGAGAATCTTTGTAGCTCAGGGTTGAAATGAGGGGTCCCTGGTGGTCTCTGAGCTTGGTGGTTTCCTTGCAGATGTTTCATGACCCAACTGGGTAACAATATCAGTGCAAAAAGGGAGTAAGTTTGAGGAGGAGGGGGGGAGGAGGAGGAGGAGGAGAAGAAGCAGCAGCAGAAGAAAGGAGAAAGAAGGAAGGAAGGAAGGAAGGAAGGAAGGAAGGAAGGAAGGAAGGAAGAGGAGAAGAAGGAAGAAGGAAGAAGGAAGAAGAAGAAGAAGAAGAAGAAGAAGAAGAAGAAGAAGAAGAAGAAGAAGAAGAAGAAGAAGAAGAAGAAGAAGAAGAAGAAGAAGCAACAACAACTGTGGGTTGCTTGGTGTTTGCTTGTTTTCTTGCAGACATTTCATGACCCAACTAGGTAACATCCTCAGTGCTAGAACGCTTGTGCTGGGAGTCTTCTAGCACTGATGAGGTGACCTAGTTGGGTCATGAAAAACGTCAGCAAGAAAACCACCCAGCTCAGAGACCACCAAGGACCCCATGGCAATATGATTTGTCAGTGCAAATGAAAAAGGATGCATTTTGGATTTTGTGGAACGATGAACGTACTTAATGCCGGAAGGGAGTTTGTGAAGGCTGCCCCCAACGTAGAGGTAGCGATTTTTCGAGGCTGGATGGTCTCCTGGAACGGGAAGAACCTCGGCTTCCAATCCGAGTTCTGAAATCTAGGGGGGGGAAATAAATCACATTTTCACGGCACTTGCTTGTAAGTCAAGAACGAAAAGATTTTGCTCTTCGCCTAAACCACCTACCATCAGGAGGGTGTTTTTTCCTACAATCCCGGCAGGTCGGATCCCTCTGGGGCCATGTTCAAATACAGCCCCACCTTCCGTCTGGGTGGAATGAATCCAGCCCCCCAAACGATGGCTGCCTTCCAAAAGGATGACCTGTATGGGGGGGGGGGGTGTAAGCCAGGAAAAAAAGAATAAAAAAAAGATAATAAAACTAGATTTCTAGCCCTGATGATGTTGACTAGTTGGGTCATGAAACATCTGCAAGAAAGCAACAAAGCTTAGAAAGCACCAAGGACACCACACTCCTCCTCCTCCTCCTCCTCCATTCCACAATCCCCATTCCTTTCTAGCACTGATGATGTTGACTAGTTGGGTCATGAAATGTCTGCAAGAAAACCAGCAAGCTCAGAGAACACCAAGGACCACACAGTCATCCTCCTCCTCCTCCTCCTCCATTTTTAAAAGTCACTGTAACTTCGGTCACCAAATGAGCTGCGGTGAGTTGAGGACAACCACAATTTCCATTGCTAAGCCAAACAGTTGTGATAATTTGATACTATAGGCTACAGCCTGGATTTTATATTTTTGTAGATTAGATGCGACAGGGGTTATTTTACAAACGTGTTTGAATTCTGCCCTAAATTTGATCGGTCTATAAATCACACACTGGTCTTCGACAGCAATAAATCAGACTGACGGATTGGACGGGCAAGTTCTCACCTTAGATGCTAGCGAGCTTCTGGCCAGGTAGTAGCAAGCTGCGAGACCGCTTACCCCTCCGCCCAGGACGGCCACCCTCAGCTCCATTGGGAATCTGATGGGAGAGAGGATGCGGTAAGGCCAGGTGTCCAAAAGCTGGGTGAATTAATTCCCCCAAATTGGGTCGAAGTGGTTTTTCTTCGGGCGACGGCACACGAACCCGTGACCCAATCAGAGCAGGGACCATGAAATTAAATGGAATTAATTACACTGCCTCCAGGAGTTGTGGGTGTTCCAGCCCGGGAGGTTTTTTTCAGAAGAGACTGGACAGCCATTTGTCTGAAATGGTATAAGTGTAAGGTCTGCTGGTTGAGCAGGGGGTTGGACTAGAAAACCTCTGAGGTCCCCTTGGGGAGAGAGGGAGGGAAGAAGGAAGGAAAAGAGGAAGGCAGGGATAGATAGGAAGGAAGGAAGGAAAAGGAAAGGAAGGAAGGAAGGAAAAGAGGAAGGAAGGAAGGAAGGAAGGAAGGAAGGAAAAGTAGTAAAATCAGCATTAGGCTCCTCTTCCTGCATTGCTTTATTTACTATTTATTTACTATACTATGATTTCCATCTCTTATTCTTAGGGTCTCCCCCTCCCCCCCACCCTCCTTCTGCTAGGAGTCCATTTCACACACACACACACAAAGTCTTAACTCACTTTTCACGGATCTTTCCTTCCTACACCTTGCAGGGTGTGAAGCTTTGGGTTGCACCGATCCTGCATTTATTCCTCCCCTCCCTAATCGTAGATAAGACGCCTTTTTAATCTGCTTTTCAACTCTCCCCACGCTTGCCAGAGGCTTCGATATCCATCTTCTGCAAGCTTTCCTCTCCGCCCCGCTTTTTCCCCCCTGTCCTGACCTCTATTTTGCAAGAAGGAATCCCTCCTGCCTCCAAATCCCGCCTTCTCTAACTCCCGGGTGCATTCACACGACCAGCGATGACCCGCGAGTCGCAGCGACCCCTTTACCTGCTCTTCCCACGCCGAACGAACTCGGGCTTTCAATCCCCCCGTGTAGCTGCGATGCAAGCTCCTCACCCCCGCCGGGATTGGTCGAAACAGGTAATGACGTCACGCGTCGCGGATTGGGTCGATCGCCTCCAATCGGAGGCTAAGGGGGCGTGGCCAGGGCGTGGGCGGAGACTCCGGATTGTTGACGGAAGTGGCGTGGCGCAGCATTGCGCAATTCATAGCTTTCATTCTCAAAATCGTGCCTAAATTACCGTTGAAAGCAAATCGATCGGATCTAATAGGGATAAATTCATGAGGACTAGGATTTTCACTTCCTTTGATATAAGATAGGAAGGTAAACACCACTTAAGATGTGATTGCACCACTCTGCAGGGCTGTTGTGCGGTTTAGAACGAGGCAGTATAGATTAATGCAATTATTAATCATCTGAGTGTCTTGTAATAATTTAAGTTACATTTTGACTCGCAAGAGTTTCCAATGAAACGCCTGCCGTCCCTGTTCAATGAATGCTATTTTCTAAAAAAATACTCTGGGGAGCTCAGGCCTATAGACTTCCTTTGTCACTGGAGGTTCTACATCCTGAGTGACCTCTTTGTGCTAATTTTGTCCCAATGAGGCGGTTCCAGATGGGTCGCAAGGCCTAAATTCAGAATACGGGGATTTTTATTCATTATTATCAATGAAATGACATTAAAAATTAAGTTTTATTAATTTTATGTGCCTCCTGTCTCGCTATCCAGTTTCAGAATTGTGCAGGAATTACTACAAACCCTCCCCACACACACAAACATAGCCATGCACACAAAGAAACACCAGACACACAAACACACACACACAGCCTTTTAGCCTAGAGGAAATTGCAAATTTGCTAAGAGGTGAAAAACAGGTTATAGAGGCAGCGACAGACCTTAAATTAAGACATAGAAGCCTGCATCACCAAACCGCCGGTATTTTTGCTTTCTACCACTTTGACCCCGAGGGAAAGAAATTCAGGTTGTAGACAATTCAGTTCCAGACGTTTTGAAAAGGGGATCATTGATAATTGATGGGAAATGGCAATTCTCGGCGGCTGTTGAGACTTGATGCCTCAGTGGAACCTCCACACTGAGACGCAGTATACCTCACTTCATTAACTCCAGCAGAGCAAAGAGAGTTTGTGCGTTTCACATCTGACTGGAATAGCTCGCACTCCTCAAGGGGTCCCTAACAATTAGGAGGTGTGTTTTTTCTTCTCTGTAAGCATCAGATTATTAGATCAGTTGAACACAGAAATTCTCAGCCCCCCCCCCCCCAAAATCTCCAGGGATCCCACAACTGAAGACCCTTTTCAAAAAGCCGGCCCTTTCGTGGACTCGTATCCCTCTCTCCCCAACAGAACCAAGACAAGGTGGAGTGTTTTTTTCTCTTTTTTTTGTTAAATAAATTTATTCACAAAAAGTTTCAATCTCTTCATTTTCTCTCAAATCATTCTACTGCGTATGTCGAACAAACCCTTCGTTGTGTAGAAAGTTGTGAAAACCAAGCACGATGCCCCAGTCTCTGACTGGGGTGTATATGTGTGTGTGTGTGTCATAGCACACCTTATTTTGGCCCTGAGGGTTTTAGGGGGGAAGGAAGGAAGGAAGGGAAGGAGGCGAAGAAAGGGAAAAAAAAAAACACGGATGCGCAGGCGAGGATAATGCTGCGTCCCTCTCTGAGGTTTCAATCCTCCAATCCTTGTTCTCCTACCAGGTCCATTTTTAGTCATAATAATAATAATAATAATAAAGTTGGAAGGGACCTTGGAGGTCATCTAGTCCAACCCCCTGCTCAGGCAGGAAAGCCTATCCCATTTCAGACAAAGGGCTGCCCAGTCTCTTCTTAAAAACTTCCAGTGTTGGGAGCGTTCACAGCTTCTGGAGGCAGGTGGTTCCACTGGTTAACTGTTCTAATTATCAGGAAATTTCTCCCCCTTATCTTAAAAATTCCGAGCAAGGAAAACCTTCTCCAGAGGCAAAAAAAAGAAAAGAAAAAAAGTTTTAAAAAGCCAAAATAAACCTGGATAAAATTGTAGGAAACGGAAGCGGAGATCCAGCCTGGGGGACGTGGGGCCTTTGGAGAAACAAATCCCACGCGGATATCGTTTGTTGGTTTTATTACAATTTTTCCCCCCTCGCCGCTGCTTCCCCCCCCTCCCCACCACCCCCTTTTTCTTTGAAGGTTAAAAAGACCCAGGTGCGAGTCTCTTGAGGTAAAAGGGGCCTGAGGGTGAAAAAGGGGCTGCCAGTCAATACTTTAAATTTTTTTTTTTTTTTTTTTTACTGTTTCTTCCAGTGGAAGTCATCCAGCTCGTAAAAAAGTACGTAACCTTCGCTGGAGGGGACCTGATTCTCGCTGATCGGTGACACCCTGCGGAAAGAGGGGAGAAATTGGGGAAGGGGCAGGGCGGGGGGGGAAAGGAGAGTGTTAATATGCCTGGATGCATATTAGTCCTCAACTTACGTACCACAACTGAACTCAAAATTTCCCGTCGCTGGGCGAGTCAGCTGATAGGTGAACCCTGCCCCGTTTCACGGCTTTCCTTGCCACCGTTGCTAAGCGAGTCACTGCGGCGGCTAAGTTCGTAACACGGTTGTTACGTGAATCTGGCTTTCCCCCTTGGCTTGTCAGGACATAAGAGGGGATCGCGTGACCCCCGGGACGCTGTGACCGTCATAAATAGGAGTCAGTCGCCAAGCGTCTGAATTTCGGTCCCGCGGACCCTGGGGACGCCACGACGGTTTGACGTGTGAAAAACGGTCACGACAAAGTCCCTTTTTTCCCATGCCGTTGTAACTTCAAACGGTCACTAAATGACACGTCGTTAAGTCGAGGACTAGCTGTAGTAAGGCAAGTCGCCAAGCGGCTGAATTTCAATCCCGTGAGCCACGGGGATGCCGCGACGGCCGTTAAGGGTGTTTCTCCAAAGGCCCCCCTCCCACATTCCCCAGCCCTCAGTCCCTTTTTTCCCGGGGTATTGTAAGGTGGAACGGTCATTAAACAAGTGGCTGTGTGTCAAGGGCTGCCTGTACGGCACAACTGGATGTTGTTTTATGTCTTTCGTTTCTCCACACACCGCTGAGAGCTTCCCCTGAAGTTTCAACGGTTTGTGCGCCGTTTAAATGCACACGCGCACACTTACCGGGAATCGTTAAAAACTCGCCAGCCAGACTGATCCTTGCAGAAGGCTGTGTAATGACCGTAGTGGACGCTTCCGGAGTGATTGCACAAGGCGTAGAGGTTGTATACTGGGGTGCCTTCAAGAGAGAGAAAACGGCATGTCAGGTATGCTGGAATACCCTCCTCTGCTTCCTGGATCCTTAAAGGCCGTCTTTAAAAACGCAGGTTTGATGCTACTATTAAATCCTCCTCGTCTTTCCTAATACCTATTCCTTAAGCATCTTGGGGACTAATCACTTTGTGTTTGTATCTTATGATTTATGACGATTTATGATTATGATCATGATTTATCACTTGTTGCTTGTCTGTACACTGAGAGCTTCTGCACCAGAGACAAATTCCTTGTGTGTCCAATCACACACTTGGCCAATAAAGTATTCTATTCTATTCTATTCTATTCTATTCTATTCTATTCTATTCTATTCTATTCTATTCTATTCTATTCTATTCTATTCTATTCTATTTCTATTCTATTCTATTCCTATTTCCATTCCACTCTACTCTACTCTACTCTGCTTCTATTCTATTCTATTCCATTCCATTCCATTCTATTCCATTCTTCCATTCCATATTTTTCTTTTCTATTTTATTCTATTCTATTCCGTTCCATTCCATTCCATTCTTCCATTCCATATTTTTCTTTTCTATTTTATTCTATTCTATTCCGTTCCATTCCATTCCATTCTTCCATTCCATTCCTATTTCCATTCGATTCCTATTTCCATTCCACTCTACTCTACTCTACTCTACTCTACTCTACTCTACTCTACTCTACTCTACTCTACTCTACTCTATTCTATTATTTATTATTATTCCATTCCAATCATTGTTCTTTTCCGGTCCGCTCCATTCCATTCCATTCCATTCTATTCTATTCTTGTTGCTTGTCTGTACGCTGAGAGCTTCTGCACCAGAGACAAATTCCTTGTGTGTCCCATCACACACTTGGCCAATAAAGAATTCTGTTCTATTCTATTCTTAAAAAAAAAAAAAAAAAAGACACCCCAAAAGAATCATCCCCAATTCAGGCAATGACTTACCGGCCTTTTCGCTGGCAAACTCCTTCAGGCTGAGCTGCTGGAGAGGGAAATCCACGTATACAGAACATTTCTTAATGGAATAGCGGGTGGTGGAAAAGCGGTTGAGATCTGAGACAGCCAGGGGGGTTAAGGAGCGAGTAACGGCTTTGCCAACGTCGGTTTTTCTCCGAGGGACGCACACTCAAGGCTGGGCTGCTTTCCAAGCCACGCTTACAGGTGTCATTTCTTTCGTTCGTTTTATTAAATTTACAGGCAGCCCATTCTTGCTGTTTAGGTGACTCCGGGGGGGGGGGGAGGAAGGGGCTTACAACACGTCGCCTTTCTCCCTCTTTCTCCTGCACTTCTCCACCCCCCCCCCAACCCCCCCCCCCAAGAGAGACAGAGAAGCAAACAACGGGAAAGGATACGTAGCACGAGAACACGGGGGAAGCGCTGGATGGTCAGTTTCTTGGTGCTTCGGGTCCTCTGTCGGCATTTGTCACATACCTTGGCCGAAAAGAAAGAAAGAAAGAAAGAAAGAAAGAAAGAAAGAAAGAAAGAAAGAAAGAAAGAAAGAAAGAAAGAAAGAAAGAAAGAAAGAAAGAAAGAAAGAAAGAAAGAAAGAAAGAAAGAAAGAAAGAAAGAAAGAAAGAAAAGAGAGAGAGAGAGAGAGAGAGAAAGAAAAGAGTGAGTCTGGCTTGGTGTCAATCTTGTAGAGACGATCCCAGGTGGTCCTCAACTTATGACCCCAACGGAGCCCCAAAATTCCCATGGCTCAGCGAAAGCTACGTCAGTTTTGCTCCATTGTCTGACCTTGCTTGCTTGCCCCAGTGAATCGCTGCAGTTGTTAAGGGAGAAACAGGGTTGTTAAGTACGTTTGGCTTCCCCCACTGACTTTGCTTGTCGGGAGGCTGCAAAAGGGGGGATCACAGGACCCCCAGGATACTGCAGCCGTCATAAATACGACTCGGTGGCCAAGCGTCTGAATTTTGATCGCGGGGTCCTGGGGATGCCGCAACGGTGGTTAAGTGTGAAAAACAGTCCCTTTTTTCAGGGCCACTAGATGAACTGTTGTAAGTCGAGGACTATCCATACCCAGACGGAGACCTGCTCCCTTCATTCCTTGGCTGGTTGTTGCTGCTTCCTTCCCTGCGTCGTTTACCAATTTCACCCCCTACCCACAACGACCGAACGAAAGCCAGAGGTCGCAATCAAAGCGAGCCAGCACGACTACATCCCTTAATCTCCTGGGCTGAAATTTCCTGGGCGCCCAGAAGAGGAATCCCCCCCAAGAACGGGAGGGGGGAAAAAATCTTACCGGGGCGTTTTCAGAATCCAGCTCCTCTTCTTTGGTGAAAAGGGTGAAACAGTCGAGCAGGGAGACTTTCCCGCCGGCGAATCCTTTCTGCGAAATGCAAACGAAGCGTTGGGTTGGGGGGGGAAAAAAATACCTCCGGCCTCGCCGTTTGTCAGGCTGAAGCCCGAAGACGCGTTAATAATAATAATAATCAAGTTGGAAGGGACCTTGGAGGTCATCTATTCCAACCCCCTGCTCAGGCAGGAAAGCCTATGCCATTTCAGACAAGCGGCTGACCAGTCTCTTCTTAAAAACCTCCAGTGATGAGGGAGGGAGGGAGGGAGGGAGGGAGGGAGGGAGGGAGGGATGGAGGGAGGAAGGAAGGAAGGAAAGAAAGGAAGGAAGGAAGGAAGGAAGGAAGGAAAGGAAGGAAGGGAAGGAAGGAAGAAGGAAGGAAGGAAAGGAAGGAAGGAAGGAAGGAAGGAAGGAAGGAAGGAAGGAAGGAAGGAAGGAAGGAAGGAAGGAAGGAAGGAAGGAAGGAAGGAAGGAAAACAGAATAGCAGAATAACAGAATCACAGAATAACAGAGTTGGAAGGGACCTTGGAGGTCGTCTAGTCCAACCCCCTGCTCAGGCAGGAAACCCTATACCATTTCAGACAAATGGCTGTCCAGTCTCTTCTTAAAACTTTCATTGTTGGAGCATTCACCGCTTCTGGAGGCAGGTTGTTCCACTGGTTAATTGTTCTCACTGTCAGGAAGTTTCTCCTTAGTTCTAGGTTGCTTCTCTCCTTGATCAGTTTCCATCTGTTGCTTCTTGTCCTGCCTTCAGGCGCTTTGGAAAATAGCTTGACTCCCTCTTCTTTGGGGTAGCCCCTGAGATACTGGAAGGCTGCTATCGTGTCCCCCCTCGTCCTTCTCTTCATTAAACTAGACATGCCCCCAATTCCAGCAACCTTTCCTTATATGTTTTAGCCTCCAGCCCTCTAATCATCTTTGTTGCTCTTCTCTGCACTCTTTCTAGAGTCTCAACATCTTTGTTAGCACGTAGTATTGTGTGTGCTGCTGATAATCACCGTTTTATCCCATCTTTCCCCCCCACAAAAAAGTTTCAAACTGGCAGACACAGTTCTTGCCTGCTCCCATTTTATCCCTGGGGAAACGTGCCTGGGGTAGGCCATCGCTTGGCTGCCGCCCTGGGTGATCCCTTGGAGACTCACCTTGGGGATAGGCAGGGAGAGGTCGCAGAAAACCTCAAAGGTGGTTGACCGGTAGCCGCAGGCCTGACACTTGAGGCAACTCTTCAGCTGGCCGACGAAGAGGTCTGGGGGAAAGAGAGAGGAGGAGGAGAGAGAAGATAGGAAACGAGGTTCTGTTACTACAAGGATCAGGGTGGAACCTTGGGATTAAAATAGTTTGCCTGTTAGACCCGAAGCAACGGTACGGTCAAGTCCTTGCTTAACAACTGCTCTCTTAGTGACTATTTGAAGCGACAAGGATCTCTCCAGGGCTTCTTGACGATGCGTTTGCTGAAGGCCGCACACCCGTAGGTTCACACCTACCTGGCGGTCGTGTGATTATACAGGGAGTCCTCGACTTACAACAGGTTTAATGACCGTTCAAAATGACAACGGCACTGGAAAAAGGGACTTGTGACTGCTTTCCCAACAGTTACGGCCGTTCCAGCATCCCTGTGGTCACGTGATCGAAATTCAGAGGCTTGGCGACCGACTCGTATTTATGACGGTTGCGGCGTCCTGGGGGGGGGTTCCACGGGGTCCCCGTGGACTTCTGACCAAGTCCATGGGGAAGCCAGATTCGTTTTCACAACCAGTTGACTAGCTTAACAGCTGCTGCAGGAATTCTCTTTAACAAGCGTAGCCCAAAAAGTTGCAAAATGGAGCACAGCTCGTTGAACAACCGTTTCGTTTAGCGACAGAAATTTTGGGCTCAGTCGTAGTCGTTAAGTCGAGCACTACCTGTATTTTGGGTGCTCGGCAACCGGCTCGCATTCGCAGGCGTTTGCAGCACCCTGAAGTCACGTGACTGCAATTTTTTTGGGGGGGGGGGCTTTGCCGGTTTCTGTCACTGGAAGTGAGGGTCTACTCACCCACTATTTTGCTGTCTTCTCTTTCTAAGTAGCGTTTCCACATCTGGTTACCTTGTTCGTCGTCACTGGAAGGAGAGCAGAAACCCAAGGGGGGGGGAGAAAAAATTGAGAGAGAGAGGAAGAGGAAGAAGGAAAGTAAGGAAGAAGAAGGAGAGGGGAGAGAGAGTGGAAGAAAAGAAAGAGAAGGAAAAAAGAAAGAAAGAAGAAGAAAGAAAGAAGAAGAAAGAAGAAAGAAAGAAAGAAAGAAAGAAAGAAAGAAAGAAAGAAAGAAAGAAAGAGAAAGAAAGAAAGAAAGAAAGAAAGAAAGAAAGAAAGAAAGAAAGAAAGAAAGAAAGAAAGAAAGAAAGAAAGAGAGGGAGAGAGGGAAGGAAGGAAAGAAAGAAGGAAGGAAGGAAGGAAGGAGAGGGAGAGAGAGAGTGGGAAAGAAAGAAAGAAAGAAAGAAAGAAAGAAAGAAAGAAAGAAAGAAAGAAGGAAGGAAGGAAGGAAGGAAGGAAGGAAGGAAGGAAGGAAGGAAGGAAGGAAGGAAGGAAGGAAGGAAGGAAGGAAGGAAGGAAGGAAGGAAGGAAGGGTGATTGGAGGCCAAAATGGAGTTGTTATTTTGTGTCAACTAAGTCACCCACATTTTTTAAGCAAAGAAAAACTAGCAGGTCGTTTTCTTAGCGTTCACGTTTTGAAGACAAGAAAACGAAAGGCGATTCATTTATTTATTTATTTATTTATTTTAAAAAATAGCAATTTGTTTATTTTAGGACAAGTTTTAAAAAAATAGACAACGATACAAAAAGGAACAGCCGGCTCACTTCCAAAAACAGAACAAGGGGGGGGGGGGAAAAAAAAAAATGTTACGATGAAGTCAACAGACCGTAATCAAATCTATAAAGCTGATACAAAAGGGCAAAGCAGATAGAAAGAAAATTTCACAGGCAAAAAATGTCAAAACTAAACGAAAGGAAGTTTTAAAAAAAAAAACACCAAAAGAAATGAATAACCCACCGCAACAAGGCAAAAAAAAAAGAAAAAAAAGACATTTAAAAAAGCACTGACCAATATATCGAACGGTAAACCATGTCTGAAAAGTTCAGATTTTTAAAAAAGGGAAAAAAATGCCTCTGTTGTAAAGCGTCACAAAATCTGTGCCATGGTGACACCAAGCAATAAATTGAAACAGTTTGAATAATACGCAATGAAATATCCTTTTTTTTTTTGGCCCTGGCTCACCTCAAAGTTTCGGATTCCTCTCGTACCGAGGGCCACTTGGCATCCGAGAGGATGCAGGGACTTTTCCGGCCCTTCCGGTTAATCTCCACGTGGAGCCGATCCATGAGGAACTTCAGGAACTCCTGAGCGTCTTGCTGGCTAGAAGGAAAAGGGGACGAAGGATCACAAGCTGGTGTTATTCTCCAAAGTGTGAGATAACACACCCCTGGACAAAAAGAGATTCACCATTAAATCCTTTTTTAAAAAATTCAGATATTTCATCGCTAGGGAGTACCTGACCTGGCCTGTTAATATACGACAGCAGTGTTTCCCACTTCTTAGCCATTTTAAGCTGGTTGGGGAATTCTGGGAGTTGAAGTCCACCTATCTTAAATAAAGCTGGCTGGGGAATTCTGGGAGTTGAAGTCCACCTATCTTAAATAAAGTTGGCTGGGGAATTCTGGGAGTTGAAGTCCACCTATCTTAAATAAAGTTGGCTGGGGAATTCTGGGAGTTGAAGCCCACCCCTCTTAAAGCATGCTGGTTAGGGAATTCTGGAGGTTGGAATCTACCCAGCTTAAAGCATGCTGGCTGGGGGATTCTGGGAGTTGAAGTCCACTCATCTTAAAGCATGCTGGCTGAGAAATTCTGGGAATTGAAGTCCACCTATCTTAAATAAAGCTGACTGGGGAATTCTGGGAGTTGAAGTCCACCCATCTTAAAACACACTGGCTGGGGAATTCTGGGAGTTGAAGTTCTCCCCTTCTCAAAATGGCTAAGCTAGTGAAACACAGTACTACAGGTTTGTAAGAGTACAGCTTTTGCTTCCAGTGAGCATTCGGGAAAATAGGCGGGCTGTTACACAAGCGGAGGTGACAGGGCACATCTCACCTGTATCCTGTAAAAGATGGGACGTATTTCTGAAAGATGGACTTAAAGCGGCTGGGGTTGGCAGCCTCGGTGGTATCGGGGTGCCACAACGTGGCGATGACGTCTGCAAAGGCTGGAAGGAAGAAGGGGACACACACACTGGTCAGTTTCCCCACCTTCTCATTCCAACTGTCAGCAGCTTGCCCAAAAGCTCACAGCGTGGACTTTTCTATTTTTATACATAATTCACTAGGTCAATAAGTTAATAGACTAAGTCTGCACTTCTGTACATCCTGTTGAGGATTAATTCCTAAAAGCCTCTGCAGTTTGCAGAGAGGAGGAGGAGGAGGAGGAGGAGGAGGAGGAGAGGAGGAGGAGGAGGAGGAGGAGGACTGTGGGGTCCTTGGTGCTCTCCGAGCTGGGTTGTTTTCTTGCAGACGTTTCATGACCCAACGAGGTAACGTCATCAGTGCTAGGAGGGAGTGGGGTTAGATTATATATAAACAGAGAGCAAACCCCACTCCCTTCTAGCACTGAAGATGTTACCTAGTTGGGTCATGAAACGTCTACAAGAAAACCACCAAGCTCAGAGAGCACCAAGGACCCCACAGTCCTCCTCCTCCTTCTTCCTTCTAGCACTGATGATGTTACCTAGTTGGGTCATGAAACGTCTGCAAGGAAACCACCAAGCTCAGAGAGCACCAAGGACCCCCCCCCCCCCGCCCGCCGCCAATGGTTTAATTCATGGCTGAGATATTCTGGTGTTTTCCTTTCGTTGTGGCCTTCCAACAGAGCGGCTGTTGTATCAGGGAACTGGGTGGCAGAGAAATGTCATAAGGAAATAAATCGCCCCCACGAACAGACCCACGGGCTCGGGGACCCTCTGCGCGCAAACACGGCTCGGCAAGCACGCGCAGAGAGCAACGCCCGTCGAATCCCGAGTGGCAAAGCTTCTCTCTGGGCCGTTTGGATGCTTGAGATGGGGAGGTGGCTCTCCAATTTGCAACCCAGAGGCTAAAAACAGCCCCCGGGTGACCCAGGGACAGGATTGCCCTGGCATTAAGGCCTCTTAATTATACCCTCAAGACCGGAGTGCTTATATAATCGTGGCCTGCAAGGCTCGGATTAAGCTTCTCGGGAGACCAATTAAGCTCTCTGGGTGGCGGCAAGCTAGTTAAGTAACCTCCTTGTATTTACGAGGGGGAGGAAGAGGGCGGGAGGGGAACCTGGTTTGCCACTCTCCTTCTTTACCTTCCGTCAGTTCCTGCTGGGTCCGGAGGGTGCATGGCTGCTCCTGCCGAAATTCCCGACGGAGGCAGTAGTCCCGTAAGGGCTTGGTGCTGCTCAGGCATTGTAGCACCGCGTTCATGAAGCACTAGGAGGGAGGAAAAGGGCCAGGTGAGGCCTCCCAACTGCAGCCCAATTGGACTGGATGCTTTTTACTCCAGGGTAACACGACGGAGGAGTTTCACCCTCTCGCCTGCCCTTCCCTCGGCCACCCTGTAAAGGGGGAAGGAGCCAAGCCCTGAACGCCAAGCCACCATCCACAGGCCAGGATGGGCGAATTCGTTAAGGAGGCTCCTTGGTGCTGCTCTGCAGGCGGTCCTCGGCTTAACCAGCCCAAGGTTTCTGTTGCTAAGCGAGACGGTCTTTAAGTGAGCTTTGCCCCAGCCTTGCGGCCTTCCTGGCTGCGGCTAAAAAGGAATCGCCGCGGTTGTTAAGTTAGGAAGACGGCGGTTCAGCGAAGCTGGCTCGCCCGCCGCCAGAAAGGGGTGGGTTTGCAGGACCCCGGGACGCAGCAACCGTCGTAAACACGAGTCGGTTGCCGAGCGTCTGAATTGAGATCGCGTGACCCACGGAGGACGCTGCAACGGTTATAAGTGTGAAAAACGGCCCTAAGTCCCAATTTTCAGTGCTGTTGTCACTTCAGTTACTAAACCAGTACATTGAGGATTGCTTGTATTCTGTTCATAAATACTCAGTGGAGGATGAACAGGAAGAGGAGCGGAGGGAGGGGCAGTTAAGGGGGAGGGGGCCCCTCTAAAATCCTGCCCCTTGGGGACTGACATTTCGGCCGCCCCGTTGGAGGATTCCCCCCATTCAGATCATTTACATAAAAGTGTATTTGATTTCCTGCTTCACGGGTTTGTCCATATTGCCAGGATCTCAAGCAAGAAGCTGACAGCAACAGATTTTGACCCTACACGCTTCAGAGCAAAAATGTATCCGGTGCTCCGTTCCACAAATTATTTCATTTACTTATATATATATATATATATATATATATATTAGCCTCTGCATAGTTTTTGCTACACCGCCGCCCAGAGTTACCCTATATGGTAAGATGGCTGGCTGATAAATAAAATATATTTTCCCTTCCAGCTTCATCCACCTTAGCATGTCCTACAAAAGCAAAATCTCACCTATCCCCAGGTATTTAAGAAATCTTAAGGAAGTGGCAAAGGGAGGGAGGGAGGGGAGGGAGGGGGACACTCCTCACATCTTGCTTACCGTGTTGCCAAGGTTGCGTAGACCTATGTGCCCAGAGCCTAGCAGGAGTGTGTGATGTGTCTAAAGGAAACAAAAACAAGAGAAAATGAATAGATGACAGGTTTGTTGTGACAGCTTGTATAACGAGGTAGCTTGATTCACGTCCCCGTGTTACGTGGACTAAATTCCTATATATGAATAGACAAAAGAGGACGGCCCATGACAGGTGAAGGTAGCTTGTTTGAAGATGCCCTACATCACACTCTGGGATGCTCACCCTTAATTGTTCCTTGCTGAAGCTGCCTCAGATAAAACAGAATATCAGAGTTGGAAGGGACCTTGGAGGTCTTCTAGTCCAACCCCCTGCTCAAGCAAGAAATCCTATCCCATTTTCATGGTTCTTCACTCTCTTCATGAAAACCTCCAGTGAGGGAGGGAGGGAGGGAGGGAGGGAGGGAGGGAGGAAGGAGGAGGGAGGGAGGGAGGAAGGAAGGAAGGAAGGAAGGAAGGAAGGAAGGAAGGAAGGAAGGAAGGAAGGAAGGAAGGAAGGAAGGAAGGAAGGACAACAGAGTTGGAAGGGGCCTTTGAGGTCTTCTAGTCCAACCGCTGCTCAGGCAGGAGACCCTATACTATTCTGTACAAATTATTGTCCCATCTCTTTTTAAAAACCTCCAGTGCTGGAGCATTCACCGCTTCTGGAGGCAGGTTGTTCCACTGGTTAATTGTCCTCACTGTCAGGAAATTTCTCCTTAGTTCTAGGTTGCTTCTCTCCTTGCTCAGTTTCCATCCGTTGCTTCTTGTCCTGCCTTCAGGGGCTTTGGAAAATAGCTTGACTCCCTCTTCTTTGGAGCAGCCCCTGAGATACTGGAACTCTGCTATCCTGTCCCCCCTCGTCCTTCTCTTCATTAAACTAAGCACCTGTCCCTGCAGCGTCCTGTTGCAACTCTCCACCCACCCACCCACCCTAAAAGCCATCAAGCAAACAGCAGCAGCTTCAAGTTCAAGTTTGAAGTTACAACGGCACGTCACACAGACAGGTTTTTTTCCTTCCTCCTCCTCGTCCACTCGACCGATCCCACTCCCTTCTAGCACTGATGATGTTACCTAGTTTGGTACTGAGACATCTGCAAGCAAACAACCAAGCTCAGAGAGCACCAAGGAGCCCACAATCCTCCTCCTCCTTCCCTCCACAAACTCCACTCCCTTCTAGCACTGATGATGTTACCTAGTTGGGTCACGAGACGCCTGCAAGCAAACAGCCAAGCTCAGAGAGCACCAAGGACCCCACGGTTGAATCCTGAGCTACAGAGAGACTCTTCTGGGGTCATTCCTAGCGTTACCTTGCTGGTCATCAGCAGAAGCCCCATCATCGCCGTATGGACGACCGACTCGGAGATGTCCGTCCCTCGGCCATTACCCTTGCACATGGCGCAGAGGGTCCGGTGCAATTTCTGAGGCAGTTCCACCAAGGTGGCACCCTGGACCTCCGGCATGGCTCCAGTTGGCTCCCAGAAGCCGGCTGAAGGCGCTGCTGTGCCTCGCCCCGCTCACTCGGCGCCGAGTGCGAAAGGGCCGCCGAGCCCTCCCCGCGCTCTCTATAAGCCGCCAGCTCCTGAGCCAATCCCCTTTCTCCCAGCTATTCTTGGCAATCCTGGAGGCTCGCCGCCCTGGGATTAATTAGCCGAGCGTGCTACTTTAGGGAGGGAAGGGCGGAGCCGAAGGGGAGAAAAGAAAAGAAAATCAAAACAAAGCAGCACAAACAAACACCGGGAAGGTGGTGATGGCAACCAGGATTGCCAGTTCTGGGGGAACCCACAAAAGAACTCAAAAGGAATCTGGAAGGGCCACAGCAGCCGGCTGCCCAACGTTGGGAGAGAGGGCTCAAAGCAAGGTCTCGTCTCCACAATTTGCAATTTGCCCCAAAGGCAGGCAGACGGTTTTACAGATGGTCCTCGGCTTAACGACCATTCATTTAGTGACCGTTCAAATTAGTTTCCTATTTATGGCGGTCGCAGCGTCCTGGGATCACGTGATCCCCTTTCGCGACCTTCTGACCAGCAATGGAGGAAGGCAGATTCGCTTAACGACCGTGTGGCTAGCTTGACAACTGCAGGGATTCCCTCAACAGGGAATGTGGTAAGAAAGGTCATAAAGTGGGGGGCAACATTCACCTAACCGCTGTCTCGCTTAGCGACGTAAAATTTGGGGCTCCCGCTGTGGCCGTAAGTCGAGGACTCCCTGTAGTGTCTTGGGAATCACCTGCTCTCCATTTGTGACCTTCCCAGCTGGCCTTCTGACAAGGAAGGTCAATGGGGGGGGGGAAAGCCAGATTCGCTTAACGACGCGATTCGCTTAACAGCCCTGGCGAACGTGGTCTTCAAATCGGGCGCCACTCGCTTCCCGGCCTTTAGCAAGGGACATTCGAGTCCCGAGGTAAGCCGTAAGCTGAGGACTTCCCGTACAGCTACACAAGCTGGCAGAAATTGCGAAAGAAGTATCTCTCCCCCCCCCCCGGGGGGAATTAATTAATGGTTACCACCTTTTTGCCAGCACTGGACTCACAAATGAGTTGGGAGAAATAGCTTGGGGGGGGGGGGGGGAGGCAAGGCTTTTCAGCGGGGGATTGTGGATACACAACCGAGTAAAAATAGGGACAACGTCTCCCTTCAGATGCCCCCAAGGGGGGGGGAAACAAACTACAGATGTACAACACATTAAACAGGAGACATCGGAGAAGGCAACTTCTCTTAGACGGAGCCCGTATTTAAAAGGATGATTGGGGGGGGGGGGAAGAGATTTGCGATATCTTACGCGTGTTTCTATGGAAACAATCCACTTTTTTCTTATGTGTGATTTAGCAACCATACCTTCCCTTCCTGCCCTTCCCCAAATCTGCCTTGCGCTTCAAAAACAAAAATCTGGAAAAAAAACAACAACAACAAAAAACGGAGCAATTCCATAATCTGAATTTGGATCGTCCGCTCAGGCAACTAAGGGGTCTCCCGAGTGGGACAGCTAGGATGGAAAGACGGGGACGTCGAGTTAAAAGAAAAAGAAAAAGAAAATAAAGAGAATGAAATTTAGAAAATGTAGGAGCAACGAGGTTCCTTCTTGCAGCCAGGTGTTTTCCCAAAGGCTCCCCTGATCTTCAGCAGATCGTCTGCAGATCATAAAACTAGCAAGAGAGAGAGAGAGAGAGAGAGAGACTCAAAGAGAAAGAATGGAATCAATGAAGGAGAATATTTGTAGCTCAGGGTTGAAATCAGGGGTCCTTGACGCTCTCCGAGCTTGGTGGTTTTCTTGCAGACGTTTCATGACCCAAATAAGTAACATCATCATGGCTAGTGGGATTTGGCTGCCAAAAAGAATTTGAAGCAAAAAATAAAAAAAATGACACACCCCTAAGAAAGGGAGACTCCCACCAAGAGAGGGAAAACCAGACCAATTACAGGTAGTCCTCCGCTTAACAACAGTTCCGTTTAGTGACCGTTCACAGTTACATCATCGCTGAAAAAAGGGACTTAGGGCCGTTTTCCACCCTTACGACCGTTGCAGCACCCCCGCGGTCACACGCGATCAAAATTTAAGGCGCTTGGGAACTCATTTTTAGGACGGTTGCAGTGACCCGGGGTCACCTGATCCCCTTTTGCGACCCTCTTAGACACTGGGGAAGCCAGATTCCCTTATCCGCTGCAGTGATTCGCTTAGCAGCCGTGGCAGGAAAGGTCACTAAATGGGGCCAAACGCGCTTCACCACCGTCTTGCTTAGCAAACATAGCTTTGGGGCTCAGCTGTGGTCGTAAGTCAAGGACTACCTGGGTCAACCCTCTCCTAAGGCCGGAGCCTGGCCAATGTAGCCCCTGGCTGCCCCAAAGTAATTTTTCCAAGCAGCTTGCAAGCCAGGGACCGCAATTTCCCCACCCCGGTGTGACATTTGTCGCCGGGTTCCCGCAAACAGAAACAGCCCCTTACGGTGGCCTTGTCTTCCAGCCTGCTCAGCATCGGCGTCTTGCTGGCAGGCGGGCTTGCCGACATCAGGATATCTTGGGAACGCGCGTACTCCGTGGCCAGCGGGTCTAGGTTGCAAGTCCTCAGGTAGCTTTCCGTGCGGACGGAGAGGAGCGGAGCAGCGGGTCTCCCGTCGAAGCCGGAGGTCACGTTGACCCGCCGGAGCGAAGAGCTCCTCTTCAAGGCCAGGGCGCCCAGGCCCAGCTTGTGACTGCAAGAAGGGCTGTGGTCCTGCAGGGTGAGCCGGCTCAGCATGGCGCTCAGCTGCTCTTCGCCGCGGCTGCCGGGATGGCTCAAGTCACCGATGCTGATGGACTTGGAGCGCAGCAGGTTGCTCTGCCGGCACTCGGCGTCCGGCCCGCCCAGGAGGACCCCAGGAGGCAGGGTGAAAGAGGCGCTGCCGGAGACCGTGCCGGCTTGCGGGCAGCTGGGCACCCGGAGGGCGTGGTCGGCTTTGACGGGACCCCGGCGGGAGGCCGAGGCCCGAGGCGCCTCGCTGCGTTTGGAACTCCTGCCTCGCTCCAGTTCCATTTTCTTGCTCCTGTCCTCCAGGTTGCCTGGCCTGGGCGGCAAAGGCCGGAGTTTGGAGGCGGTGGTGATGGCCACGGTGGTGGAGAGCCCATTGGAGAGGGCGGAAGAGGGGCAGCAGGCACGGTGCTCTTGGCTGGGGGCCCGGGACCCGTTCAGAAGCTTGCTGGTGGCTTTGGGCTGGGAGGTGATGACGGCTTGTTCTCGGGCCCGGCTCAGGCGGTGTTCCGAAGCTTGGGGCATCGTGGAGAGGAGGATGTGAAGAGCCCTGAAATGGAAAAGCAACGTGGTAAGATCTCAGCTTGTGGAGGTGTCCCCGATTCGGATTTTTTTAAACCTACCAAGACCTCTTGCCCCTTATTTACACACGCACGCACATATGTAGCCTTTTTTTAAAAAAATGGATTTTAGGAAAGCAGCATCGCTGCAGCTTCTGACAGCCCAGTCTTCCTCTTTCGTAGTTGTTTCTAGACTCCGTTTTAGAACAGACTTAAAGGAGAGGCAAGTAACCTTTTTTTCAAGGAGTAGAATTTTACCATTTTTAAAAAAAATTTCTGTGCTGCTTTAAGCTCTGTTTTGATTTCCCATGGATGTGCAGGAATTAAACGATACTAATAGGGTGGTGAAAGCTCGGCCTTTCCTTTCATGCAACTCTCTTTGAACGCAGAGGCTCAACCGAGATCCGACATCCAGAAAGCACAACGGGGTCTGTGTGTGTGTGTGTGTGTGTGTGTGACACAATACACACCTCTGGCAAGTGGAGAGTCTCTCAACTCTGCTGGCCCCTCGTTCACACCTCACAGAGGTGGCTGGCTGCACCGGGCTCCCCCTTGGCTGTGGCCCTGCAAAAGACAGTGAGAACAATGAAGCAGTGGAACTACCTGCCTCCAGAAGCGGTGAATGCTCCAACACTGGAAGTTCTTAAGAAGAGACTGGACAGCCATTGGTCTGAAATGGGATAGGGTTTCCTGCCTGAGCAGGGGGTTGGACTAGATGACCTTCGAAGTCCCTTCCAACTACTCTACTCTACTCTACTCTACTCTATTCCAGAAGCTGTGAATGCTCCAACACTGGAAGCTTTTAAGAAGAGACTGGACAGCCATTGGTCTGAAATGGGATAGGGTTTCCTGCCTGAGCAGGGGGTTGGACTAGATGACCTCCAAAGTCCCTTCCAACTACTCTACTCTACTCTACTCTACTCTACTCTACTCTACTCTACTCTACTCTATTCCAGAAGCTGTGAATGCTCCAACACTGGAAGCTTTTAAGAAGAGACTGGACAGCCATTGGTCTGAAATGGGATAGGGTTTCCTGCCTGAGCGGGAGGTTGGACTAGATGACCTCCAAGGTCCCTTCCAACTTTATTATTATTATTATTATTATTATTATTATTATTATTATTATTATTATTATTATTATTATTATTATTATTATTATAAGAGAACAGGACGCGGGGCTCACACAGGGCTGTTTCATGGAGAAATGAAGAGGCATCGAGATTTGGAGGAACGACGCAGAGATGGTTACAAAAACCGGGAGCAGGTTAGGAAGCGACTCAGTTCAGCTCCACCCTAACTCACGGGGCCCTTGAGAGAGAGAAAGGGAAAGCCCAGCCTTTGTTTTGCAAATTCTGTTACTAGAGCCTATAGCAACAAAGAAGAATTCCAGGCAGAGGTTGCTCCCGCCCGACCTAGCCCGCTGGCTGACAAATAACACCCTTCCAAGGGAAAAACAAGTTGTAGCTTAAAGGTAGCTTCTCCAGAGTTCTGGCTGCTATAGTAACAGGGAAGTTTTCTCCCAAACACGCTGCCACCAGCACTGACGGGGCAAGCCACTTGTCTATAAACAGGGAGCAATCCCACTCCCTTCTAGCGCTGATGATGTTACTGAGTCGGGTGATGAAACGTCTGCAAGGAAACCACCAAGCTCAGAGAGCACCAAGGACCCCACAGTCCTCCTCCTCCTTCCTTCCTTCTAGCACTGATGATGTTACCTAGTTGGGGAATGAAACGTCTGCAAGAAAACCACCCAGCTCAAGAGAGCTGGCTGAGCGTGCCTGGCTGTGGAATTCTGGGAGTTGAAGTCCACAAGTCATAAAAGGGCCAGGTTTGAAGACCCCTGGTTTAGACCATCCATCCCTCAATCTTCTATAGTTCTTAACAGCTGATAGATACTTTGCATATTTTTATATCAAAAGGAGGAGCCAAGCGAACAAAGACCAAGTCAAGCACAAGGACTCAATTTTATAACTTAATGTGGGCAAGCAATGTTTGTTTCACTGTCAATACAGAGAAAACTGCACATGTAAATTAACTGAAGCAAAGAAAAATAAATCCTAATAGTCCTTCCAGAATTATTTTAAAAAATCTGCTCACTGCCTTTTTAAAATCAAGCAATCTCCCTACTGAGCAGATGAGTAAAGCTATATTATAAAAAATGGGAAATTCAAAATTTGAGCTATATCAATCCATGAGTAGAACTGTAGAAATGGACAGCAACATGTGCTTCAAGAATAGAGACGGTTTTCTCTAGAAATCAGCCCAGAAATAAATGCTATTTTTAGCTTCAGTGCCAATAAACTGTCCTTAGATCTATCCTTTAGGTCGGATGATCCTTAAAAAGAGTTAATTTGCAATAGCAACCATGGAGGCGCTCTGGATAGGAAACCACACAATCAGCAAGCAATATTGCGACAAATTATGACAATTAACAGACATTCCCCCCCCTCCCCTGAAAAATACACCGAACAGAGCCAGGAAGGAAAATGGGATGAGAAGAGGAATCAATTTCCCATTTGAATCTCACTCCCTAAATACAGTAATCAAAATCTGAATCTAAGTGATCAGATCTAACTGAAAACTCCCTAAATGAACAATGGAGCAGTACAGTAAACAGCTCCAAGGCTGCTTACTAATATTCTTATTAGCAAGCAGATAAATCACATAGAAATGGGGAACATTGAGTGTAAGAGACTGTTAGCACAAAGATTATTTTTTTTAAATAAAACAAAACTTTTGAGCTTACATGCTCTTGCTGAAGTCCTAAGTATGGGGAGGACACTTTGTAGTAGGGGTGCAGGGATGTGGAACTACTGTAATTAACCTAGCTGGGAACAATAGGAATTGTAGTTCCTGGCATCTAAAAACGAGCAAATTGAAGGGAGGCTTATTGGTGTCTCTGGGAGGGAGAGGGAGGATGGGAAGGAAGGGAGGGAAGGAAAAATAGAGGGAGGGAGGGAGAGAGAGAAAGAGAAAGAAAGAGAAAGGAGGGAAGGAAGGACAGAGGGAGGGAGAGGAAAGGGGAGAGGGAGAAGAAGAGAGAGGGAAAGGGAGAATAGATAGATAGATAGATAGATAGATAGATAGATAGATAGATAGATAGATAGATAGATAGATAGATAGATAGATAGATAGATAGATAGATAGATAGATAGATAGATAGAGATAGATGGATGATAGATGACAGATAGATAGATAGATAGATAGATAGATAGATAGATAGATAGATAGATAGATAGATAGATAGATAGATAGATAGATAGATAGATAGATAGATAGATAGATAGATAGATAGATAGATAGTCCTGCACATCTATAAACCATCCCTTATTGGAAGGGGGGGGAACCCACAAGAATAATTCATTTCGGCTCTTCCCCGCCCCCCCCACCCGGGGGTGGGCCGGGGTCTTTTCTCACCCTTCCTTCCCCAACCTGGCACCCGCGGGCTCCTTTGCGCTGGAGACTACCTTTCCCATCTCTCCGGCCCACAGACGGGCCCAAAGCCTTGCAGCCACGATGGGAGTTGTAGTCCTCCGCCTCTGACAGGCTGGGGAGGGTCTCGGGGGTCCCCCAGGCTCGGGGGCAGCGCCTCCTGAGATGGCGGGGACCCCTCCCCATCTTCTACCCGGCGCAGGGGGGGTCACCTGCCCCCCCCCCAGAAATAGGGGCGCCTACCCCAAGGACCCCTCCCCTGAGGCCGAGACTCACCCACCGCCTGCAGGTTACATAATGCCCCCCTCCCTCTCCACGCCCCTCCCCCCCCCGTGTGACACCTATATAATGTATAGGCGGCGCCCTTCCCCCCCCTCCCGCCCCCCACGGGCCTCTCCGCATCCCCACAGCGCCGGGGCACCTCGGTTACAACGGCGTTTTCGAGACCCCCGGTCGGTGGGCCGCTCGCCCCGGCCCCCTCAGCGGCCCCGACGCCCCCTCCGCTATCCCCGCACCCCCCCCAAATACAACCCCGAGCCGCGAAGGCCGTCAAGTGTGCGGGCCTCACCGCCGGCGCGACGCCATGGCAACGACTCCTGCCGCTCCGGCCGCCATCTTTGTTCCTCCTGGCCCTCCCGCGCCGCGTCGCGCGTTGCCCGGAGCACGGCCGGCTTCGCCGAGGCCTTCTGCGCAGGCGCCGGCTGGCGTCGGCCGGCTCCGGAACGCGCCGCCGCCAAGAGAGCCGGCGATCGAGCGTGGCGCATGCGCAGCTCCGTCTCGTTCGCGTTTTTCTGGTACGTCCTCCAAAGAGGCGCTTCTTGTTTTCCTCCCGGCCCGGCAGAAGCCACGCGCTCCTCTGGTTGCCACGGCAACGGGGAGCCGCTTTCCAGCCGGGGCTTAAAGAGGCCGCAGCACGTTTTTCAAAAGTTGCTGCTTTGCAATGCTCATGATCAGCCTTTCTCCAATGGGATTCCTGGGAAAAAAATAATTATAGAGGATCCCTTTATTCCTCAATACAAAAATTCCTATTAATAAAAGAGGCTGCATTTTGTTTCCTTGAAGGAAACACTAACAATAAGAAACGCAAGGAAACCCATCAGGATGCAAATCAGAAGAGAACACTTTAATGTACAGTTAATTCTCCAATATTGGCAACATCCATTTTGCTCTCCGAACTCATGGAGACCTGAACTAATCCTAAATGGATTTGCCTCCACAATGGGATTTTCCCATGTCTTTTACCTGGAAGCCTCAATAGGGTGGGCTCAAAAGGTCAGCCCCCTCCTAAGCATTAACAATGCTCTGTAAATCCATTGGAAATGTCCATTTTGCTGTCCGAATTCATGGACACCTAACCCTAAGTGGATTTGCCGCCCCCAAAGAGATATGCAAATATATGCCAGTTGCCAAGTGTCGAAATTTTGAATGTAGGAATGGTGCAAAGGTCATTAAATGCAAAGACTTCTTACTTTTTTAAAGGGCTGTTGTAACTTCGAATAATCACCAAATCAACGGTTATAAATTGAGCATGACCTGTACAATTCTTTTTTTTTTTAAACCATCAACACCTTGAAATCCATCAATAGATGTCACGGACAAAATTAAAGCTAGGTTGAGAAACAACAAGAAAAAAAAAATGAAGGTTGCAAATAGACTCCCTCCGAGCACAAGCTAAAGAATTTATTTGCAAATCAGAAATGAGGTTCACAGGTATTTTGCACAATCCAGCTGTACCAATTTTATAGCATAAATTGGCAGAAAACCTCAAGCCGTGTTCTTGAAGAGGTCAATCTGTCTGGTCTTGTTTCAAGTTGTTCGCATTCTATGTTTTCAATCACCTTTTAAACCGCTTTCAAAAAAAAAAAAAGCAGCATGCACATTGCAATTGGTCTCCAACGTTCTGAAAAATTGGCATGCTGGTACTTTTCTTAAATAAATAAACTAGGTCATATACGTCTCGGTGAACTCCAAGTCATGGTTACAGATCAGAAGGATTATTTTTAATTTGTTGTGCTAGAGAGACACAATGCACAGACTGGCTAGCAATCCACAAGAAGAAATTAGACACAGAAATATATGACAGTCACTATCAAGGATCCGAGTGCCGGAGGGTCCTGGCAGAATTAGTGAGGTGGGGGCTTCATTTGTCTTTGTGTTCGATTAGCCCTTTGGAGATCAGATCAGGAATCTCTACAGCCAGCCACGGTCCCAGCTGTAAGACAAAGGAAATAACCAAAAATGCACATGCGAGACTAGACAAAACACAGAGCTGCGTACAAGTTGTCCTTGACTTATAACCATAACTGAGTCCATAATTGCAGCTTGTAAATCATGACGGTCAATAAACAAGGCATCACATGACCAACCCAAGCTTATAACTTTTTTTTTTTTTTTGCCATAGTCATTAAGGGAATCTGGTCGGAAGATTGCAGCTGATTTTACAGCCTTTTTTGCCACCGTTAAATGAATCACGGCAGTTTTTAAGTGAATGACACGGTCATTAAACAAAGCTGGCTCCCTTCACTGACTTTCCTTGTCGGAAGCCAGCTGGGAAGGACGCAAATGGTGATCACACAAATCCAGGAGGCTGCACCCATTGTAAACACCTGTCAGTTATCAAGCACTCCAGTTTTGATCACGTGACAACGGGGGTCACTGTAATAGTCGTAACTTGCAAAAAACAGGTGGTAAGTCACTTTTCCCAGCATCGTCGTAATTTCAAACAGTCCCTAAACAAATGGTCGTAAGTCAAGGATTACAAAAAAAATAGTGTTTGCTCACTGAAATCTGTCACTGTGGTATCTGCATCCAACCTAACCCAAATTTTGCTCCTTTTCTTTTGAAGTTCTTCTCCTTCCAACCAAATGCTCCCCAACATGTCAGAAACTCACCCCCAAGGCCATGAGGTGGGCTAGTCCAAATTTTGGTACGTTCCGAGCCCACAAGGGCTTGAAGTGGTCGGTCAGGCATATCTTGCCTCCCCTATAAGAAAAAAAAGAGTGTGTCAGATTTTAAGAAAGTGCAATTGACAGAATACAGGAGATATTGTCGGCATCAGATGAAGGACCCTCTAACAAGTATGAATTTTAAGCACAACTGACCTGTACATTTTGGCTGTTTTGCCATCCAGTTCTGGAATAGCAATTTCCGGTGCAGTAGATGGATAAGTAACTGGAATCTGAAAAGAAAGCAGACTAGGAGTGGCAGGCAATTTCTTAGGAAAGAAGCCCCATCAGGATGGAGAAGGAGAGACCAGGAATGCAAATTAATTCAGAAAAATAAAAGGGGAAAAAGGAATAAGAAAACATCAAATAATATATTGGGTAAAACTCACATCAAACTCAACAGCAAATTCGTATTTTAAGAGGTTGTGGATGTACCAACAGTTCCCAAACCACCTACAGAGAGAAAAACAGAAAGGGAAAAAAGGAACTAAGGTAGCCATCAACTTACAAACGTTGTTTTGATGACCGTTCAAAGTTACAACGCACGGAAAATAGTGACCGTTTTTCACATTTACGACCGTTGCAGCATCCCTGTGGGTCACGTGATCAAAATTCAGCCGCATGGCAATCGATTCATATTTATGACGGTTGCAGTTTCCCAGGGTCATGTGATTCCCCCTTTTGCGACCTTCTGACAAGCAGAATCAATGGGGAAAGCCAGATTCACTTAACAACCGTGTTGCTAACT
The DNA here is from genome assembly GCA_023970755.1 of Azemiops feae. Taxonomy (NCBI): domain Eukaryota; kingdom Metazoa; phylum Chordata; class Lepidosauria; order Squamata; family Viperidae; genus Azemiops; species Azemiops feae. The sequence goes on from JALGBA010000761.1 coordinate 589,676, forward strand.
TTAATAACTGCGGTGATTCCTTTAACAACTGGGGTAAGAAAGTAAAAGGGCGCAAAACTCACTGAACTGTCTCGCTAAGCAACAGAAATTTTGGGCTCCCTTGGGGTCTGTATACTGGCCTGTATACCACCCAATTTTTCGAAGAAAGCAAAGGGAGACTGCTGGAAGTCAGAACCGGTCCACTTGCTCCATCCTGAGCGATGCCAAGCACTGAATCTGGAAGCTTCAACAGATGCAGCATGCATTCTCTCAATAAATATATATTTTTTTCCTTATCTCCCTTACCTGGTACCTTCCTTGTTGGATTCTAACCTGAACCAGTCGTTGTCAGCATTCTTATTGTTCTCCACGTACTACAGGAACAAAACAAAACAAAACAAAAGACATTTTGCAAAGCAATGAGGGATGCTTCAGGCAGGCATGGTCCTGCCTCAAATTTTGCAAATCCAACTTTTAAGTTTGAGCTGTCTCCCTTGACCGTCTTTCCCACGACCATATTAAGTGGCATCACTAGAGGGAAAGGAACAGAAGCGTTCCTGCGCCCTGGCTTAGTTTGACCCTCTGGAGCCACCGTCGGCAACGCGAACCGTTGAAAAAAGCCACGTAGACGGCCGGAATATAATTTCCCCTGCCTTTAAGTAGACAAAGCACGGACCTTAATGAGCCCTTGGTACTCCTCCTTCAGCCGCTGGATCCACAGCTCCCGATCCCGCGGCCCGGCGTTGGTTTTCAGCAGCGGCAACGCAGCCACTACCCGCCGGGTCGCCTCGTCCGCCATCTTTACTCAGGGAGAAAGAGGAAGGCTGGACCGGAAGTGGCTTCACTAACGTAAGAGCAAAGCCGCCACAGTCCTCCTCTTTATCGAGGCCGAAGGGCTTCAACCGGAAATGCGTAAGGAAAATAGGGAAAGAACTGGGGCCGCCATGATGACTGCTGGCGGAAGTTCTATGTGAGGAGAAGAGATTGCACGACTTCTGTATCGTATATGTGTGAAACGAATGAGTTGCGGGTAGAAGGCGGGTCGTGATGGGAGGGGATGCGAGTGACGCGTCGCGCTAAGCCTAACCTGATTGGTTTGTACTGGCCACATATTGTGTGTATGGGTATTTAAATTATATTATATTATAGGTAGGTAGGTAGATAGATAAACAGATATGTAGATAGAGATAGAGATAGATAGATAGACATAGATATAGATGAGAGATAGAGAGATAGAGATAGATAAACAGATAGACATAGATGTAGAGAGATAGATATAGATAGATAAACAGATAGAAATAAATATAGAGAGATAGACAGGTAGAGATAGATATAGATAGACAGATAGACAGATAGAGATAGATAGACATAGATATAGATAGATAGACAGATAGATAGATAAACATAGACATAGATATATATACATAGAGAGAGAGATAAACAGATAGACATAGATATATAGAGAGAGAGATAGAAAGATAGACAGATAGAGATAGATAGATAGATAGATAGACAGACAGACAGACAGACAGACAGACAGACAGACAGATAGAGATAGATACATAGAGAGAGATAGAGAGACAGATAGAAATAGATATAGAAAGATAGAGAGATAGAGATAGATAGAGAGATAGATAGATAAACATAGATATATATAGATAGATAGATAGATAGATAGATAGATAGATAGATAGATAGATAGATAGATAGATAGATAGATAGATAGATAGATAGATAGATAGATAGATAGAAAAATAGAAAAATAGAGATAGACATAGATATAGATAGATAAATAGACAGACAGATAGACAGACACACAGACACAGACAGACAGACAGATATAGAGATAGAGAGATATAGACAGACATAGATAGAGATAGAGATGTAGAGAGAGAGAGAGAGATAGATATAGATGTAGATATAGATATATACAGGTAGTCCTCAACGTACAACCACAATTCAGCCCACAATTTCTGTTGCTAAGTGAATTTTGCCCCACATTACGACCTGTCTTGCCACAGTTGTTAAGTGAATCAGTAGTAACACGGTTGTTAAGTGAATCTGGCTTCCCCATTGACTTTGATTGTCAGAAGGTCGCAAAAGGGGATCACGTGACCCCCGGGACACTGCAACCGTAATAAATAGGAGCCACTTGCCAAGCGTTCACATGTCAAGTGTCTGAATTTTGATCACATGACCACAGGGATGCTGCAATGGTCGTAAATGTGAAAAATGTTCATGTATATGATATGTGTGTGTGTGTGTATGCATATAGTATATATTTATATGCTGATATTCTACTTAAAATTATATTTTATTTATGTGCATAATGTGCTATATTAGTATTGTGTATCATTGAATCATGACCTCTGTAGATATATTATTATTGTTGTTGTTTTGTTATTATTATTAAATATTTATAAAAGTGGTGAACATACCTAATATTACTTCCTCCCCCTATTTTCCCTACAACAATCCCTTGAGGTGGGTTCTATCTATTGCACCTATCTGTTCATCTATCCATTCATCCATGCATCCATCGGTACATCTTTCTCTATCTGTCTGCTTATCTGTTTGATTATATTATTATCATCCGACCTTTTACTTCATCTTGCAAATCAATCTTCAAGTGTTTTATCCTCTTGGATGAGTCAGCAACTGGACCTCGGTCCTTCTCTACGCAGATGACCTGCTCTGTTACCTGGAGCTTCTCCTACGATTCAAAGATTCTAGTCCTCGTGGTACTAAATGAGATTCGAGTTCCCTAGAACCGAAAGCCTGGCAGGGGGTTCCCGAAGCTGATGACTCTTAGATGGCTGGGTGAAGCCAGGCCAGGATTCCAGGAAGCCAGGCACCCCAAAAAGCAGGAAGCAGGTGTCCAGAATGCAAAACTGGGACACCGCTGGGCATCTCCCCTTAACGCCCCGAGTTTTCAATCAGATTAGACACACAGATACGGAAAGGAGAACCGGTTTGTCTTTATTTATCTACCAGCGTTAGGGTCTCAACAGTTTCGACTCAGGAAAAAGTGCCAGGGTTTTGCTAAATATACACCCTGGACAGAAGGAAACGGAGGACTCAATTTTGAGAGAGTCGACTTCACGCTCCTTCTTCGACGGGTTGCTGGGCCTGACCAGGGAGATTGAACAGTTGGGCCACGTTTTGCTTCATCTGCTCGGTGAGAGGATGAAAGCTGTCTTGAAATTGCTGAAACGCCGACCTACAGGGAGGAAAAAAAAAAGGGGGGGGGAATCAAACAGGGGAAGCTTACTCATTTTCTACTCCACGGAAGCACCTCAAGCAGCTTTTAACCCGGGGCCCTTCCGCTCTAAGGTAGACTGCCGCCAAACGTGGAGGTTCCATGTTTAATAAAATCAATCACGCCTGCGCCAAAATCCATCCAGGCATTATCTGAATATAAGCCCTCGAATTACAACCGTGCCTTTAGGGACCCTTCAAAATTACCATAGCACTGGAAAAAAAGTGACCCTTTTTCCCCCACTTAATGACCGTTGCAGCATCTCCGTGGCCACGGGATCAGAATTCAGACGCTTGGCAACCGGCTCGCATTTACAACAGTTGCAATGTCCCGGGATTCCCCTTTTGTAACCTTCTGACAAGCAAAGTCAATGATAAGATAAGATAAGATAAGATAAGATAACCCTTATTGTCATTTTTATACTGTGGGCACAATGGCACACATCAAAAATGAAATTTAGTTGCCCGCTCTCAAAGTGAGAGAATCCAGAAGCCGGATTCGCTTAACGACCGTGTTCCTCACTTCACAACGGCAGCGACTGACTTAACAGCCATGGCAGGAAAGGTGGTAAGATGGGGCAGGACCCACTGGACCGATGTCTCACTTAGCGGCGTAAATTTTGGGCTGAATTGCGGTCGTAAGTCGAGGACCAGAAGGAAGAAGGGACTTAGGAAAAAAAGAGCGCTTACTCGACTTGGGTCCTTAGGTCTTCTACCGTCGTTTGTCCGAATCTGTCGATGGATGAAGCAAATCCTTCAGTTTGCTGTTGCAGCCTCCGGATTAATTCAGTGAACTGAGCAGTGAAGGCGTTTGACACTGGAACCTGAGGTTCCTCCTCAGCTTGGCGTTTCACTACACCACCTGTGTAAAAACAGACAGAAAACATGGATGAGAATCAAGAGCCCAGGAAGGCTGCCTTGATGGAACGAAAGATGTATATATATATATATATTATTCTTAACTGTACTAAAAATCCGAATCCCGGGTAAACACATGTCGTAAAGCAAATAAATAAAACATGGATGAGAATCAAGAGCCCAGCAGCCCCAGGGTCACGTGATCAAATTTTAGGCACTTGTCAACTGGCTCATGTTAGGTCTGTTCACCACCTTGAGTGATTTATTATTATTATTATTATTATTATTATTATTATTATTATTATTATTATTATTATTATTATTATTATTATTATTATTATTATTATTATTATTATTATTATTATTATTGATCATCGCACAGTCAGCCAGATGTTCAGACTGGATTTGGCATTTTTGTCTACCTATCCAGTCCTTACCAAGGACCTGGGATAGGCAGATGTGGATGTTTGATGGTATTACAGATCTCGTCGCAGGATGGAAGCAGTTCCTAGTTAAGGCCGCCTTTTGCAATTGACTAATGACGAATTTGTCAATGCCGATGATGGTGTCCAAGTGGTGCTCCAGTTGTTTTGGGACTGCACCCAAGGCGCCAATGACTATTGGTACTACCCTTGCTTGCCTTTGCCACAGTCTTTCTATTTCTATTTGTAGGTCTTTGTCTTTTGTTATCTTCTCCAGTTCTTTCTTGTCGATTCTGCTGTCTATTATTATTATTATTATTATTATTATTATTATTATTATTATTATTATTATTATTATTATTATTATTATTATTATTATTATTCTACTGTAGAATAGAATTATTAATAATAATAATAATAATAATCTCTACCGAGCTCATGCAATCACTGATACACAATGCTAATATAGCACATTATTAATACAAACACAAATATAGGTTTCAGTAGAATATCAGCCTATATATATGCTTATATGTTTTATATATATGTGTGTATATATACATGTGTAGGTTCTCCTTTATTCTCAGTTACTCTGATGATGTCAACAGCTAGTTGACGAAAGCTCAGTAACAAAAAGGCTATTTTACATCCCGGAGTTCACTAATTTTATTGATTCTTAAGAAAAATGTTTACACCTGGGATTCAAATATTCAGAACAATCAAATATATATATATATTTGATCTTCTACCTAAACCTATATTTGTGTTTGTATGTATGTTTAGGTGTGCGTCATGTATGTGTTTCACTTTGAGAGCGGGCAACTAAATTTCATTTTTGATGTGTGCCATTGTGCCCACAATATAAAAATGACAATAAAGGTTATCTTATCTTATCTAATGTGCTGTATACATGCTGATATTCTACTTAAACCTATATTTGTGTTGGTATTCATAATGTGCTATATTAGTATAAAGATATAAATTACGCCAGAAAAGGACAGGGCTGTGTCCCACAAAGGGGAAAAACTATGATTGATTTTCTTCGGTGAATAATAATTAACCCCGTCTTGCAAATACCAGCTGGTGGATTCTGTCATTTCGTATAAAATTGGGGTCCTTCCAAATACTCTCTTTTCATTGGTGGAAAGCTGGCCTTTCCAAAACCTTCCAACTGTCCACGTCTCTGTTCAGGCATAATATTTACTCAGAAGTCAATAGCACCAAGTTGGCTGCTTATTAAAAAATACACCCTCCACTTTTACGTACCTTTTACATAGCAAATGCTGATCAGCAGGAGGATCAAGGCAAAAACTTTCATTTTCTCACACACTTTGAGTTCAGCCTTCAGGAGAGAAAGCGGGACGAAGAAGGGGAAACAGACAAGAGAAGGGGGGAAAAAATATCATTAAATGTCATTCCTTGCCTAGCTCATCCAGCTGTCCTTCTCCTGCAAATTTATGACTCAGCCAGTTGAACTTCTGATTATTATTATTTTTAATGCCATCATAGGGACTAGAAACTTTGTTACTTGACACGCCAGAAAACTCCTTAACTTATGACCACTCATTTAATGATCACTTGAAGTTCTGACAGTGCTGGAAAAAACGATCAATTGACAATTGAATACTTCAAATCAATCGGCAATCCAGAGGTCAGGAAGTTGGAAAGTCTTAGCAAATCACACGCTCAAAAACTGACGTGTAATTCAGGTGAAGTGAGCTGACAATGGGCAAACAATCCTGGTTTGATTTAGTAAGCCAACATCTATGCTTAGACAGAGCCATGCAGAAGAGGGATATGTTGGAAATATAAAATGTTTTTTTTTTCCCAAGCTAAAAAGCTGGTTGCCACAGTTGGTTTGCTTGCCTGCCCCGTATTTAACAAAGCCAGTTGAAATGCATATATTAAATAATGAAAGAGAGAGACAGAGAGAGAGAGAGAGAGAGAGGGAGAGAGAGAATGAATAGAAGATAGACAGATAGGTAGATAGACAGATAGACAGATTAGGAGATAGATAGATAGATAGATAGATAGATAGATAGATAGATAGATAGATAGATAGATAGATAGATAGATAGATAGATAGATAGATAGATAGATAGATAGATAGATAGATAGATAGATGATAGATAGATAAGATAGATAGATAGATGATAGATAGATAGATAGATAGATGATAGATAGATAGATAGATAGATAGATAGATAGATAGATAGATAGATAGATAGATAGATAGATAGATAGATAGATAGATAGATAGATAGATAGATAGATAGATAGATAGATAGATAGATAGATGATAGATAGGCAGGCAGGCAGGCAGGCAGGCAGGCAGGCAGGCAGGCAGAGGTAGGAAGATAGATAGACAGACAGACAGACAGACAGACAGACAGATAAAATATAGATAATAGATGATTGAGATAGATAGATAGATAGATAGATAGATAGATAGATAGATAGATAGATAGATAGATAGATAGATAGATAGATAATAAATAGACAGACAGACAGACAGATAGATTACTATTACTTACTTCTTTTCATTTGTTTAAAGAAAAGCCTTTGATCCTTACCTGTGTGAAGAGTTTAAGAGAGAATGTCTAGAGAAGAAATGTGTTTTAAGCAGAGGCTGGGTGTTTTATACCCTCTCCTAAAAGCACAGCCCCTCTTGCCTGATCTTTTCTGACAGTGATTGGCGATTATGTCCCCTTCCCCTCCCGCTGTCTAAACCGGCCAGCCCCAACAATTCTCTGGGGAGCGGGACAATTGCGGCTTGTGTAATTCTTGTGTAAACAGATTTGTGTTTGTGTGTGTGTGTGTAAAGAGTTATCTTCTTTCCCCATAGGCACAAACTTTCATGATAACGTTCAGTTCTGACCAGAAGCTTTGCAAGGGGGAAAAGCCCAGACTGAAATCCTAATTCTCCTGTTTCTGACTTTGCTGAATATGTGTCTCCTAAGGGACATCTAGACTGTCCTGTTTCGAAAACCAAACACACCATCAAAGTACTATGGGAGAACTCAGGGGAAAAAAAAACACTCTGGGGAAAATACAGGTCGTCCCCAGAATAACAAAATTGGAAGGAGCCTTGGAGGTCTTCTAGTCCAGCCCCCTCAAACCGCTCAACTTACAATTCATTTATTGACCATTTCGTGGAAAATGTGACTTGGGACTGTTTTTCACACTTACGACCGTTGCAGCGTGTCCCCCCCCCCCACGGTCCCACGATCAAAATTGAAACGCTTGGCAACTGACTCACATTTATGACGGTTGCACTGTCCCCTTTTGCGACCTTCTGACCCGCAAGCTCTATGGGGAAAGCCAGATTCACTTAACAACCGTGTGGCTAATTAAACCACCGCGTTGATCCCCTTAACAGCTGCGGCAAGAGAGGTTGTAAAATGGAGCAAATCTCACTTTGCAACAGTTTTTTTGACTTGGCTTGGCAGGTCGCAAAAGGGGATCGCACGACACACACACACACACACCACAACCGTCATAAACACGAGTCCGTTGCTAAGCATCTGAATGTTGATCGCGGGGCCCTAAGGACGCTGCAGCGGTCGTAAGTGTGAAAAATGGGTGTAAGTCCTTTTTATGAGGGCTATTGTAACTTCGGTCACAGAATGAATAGTTCTAAGTTGAGGACTCCCTGTGTTTGGCTGGAACAGGGATGGCCATCCTCAAAGACCTGTTTTTGCCAGCTCATACGATTTGGGAGCAGGGAAAGGACAATGTCTGAGTTATCTCTTATCTGCTGGACATTAACCTCCAACATGTCAAGGTGGGAGAGAAAAAAGCAAACAGAGCAGGGAGAATTATTTTTTAAAAAAATCCATGATGGGCAGAGAAACATCCGAAGGGCACCTCCTGATGCAGCTGGCCCCCAAATCAGAATAGAATAGAATAGAATAGAATAGAAGAGAAGAGAAGAGAAGAGAAGAGAAGAGAAGAGAAGAGAAGAGAAGAGAAGAGAAGAAAAGAGAAGAGAAGAGAAGAGAAGAGAATATAAAGAATAGAATAGAATAGAATAGAATAGAATAGAATAGAATAAGAGAGGAGAGAATAGGAGAGAATAGAGAATAGAATAGAATGCAGAATAGAAAACAGAATAGAATAGAATAGAATAGAATAGAATAGAATAGAATAGAATAGAATAGAATAGAATAGAATAGAATAGAATATATAGAGCAGAGTAAAATTAATTTAGACACCGCGACCATCATAAATACGAGTCCACTGTCAAGGGTCTGAATTTTGGTTGCATGGCCACGAGGGATGCTGCAACGGTCGTAAGTGTGAAAAAGGGTGCATGAGTCCCTTTTTTCATTGCTGTTGTAACTTCGAACAGTCACTAAGTGAGCTGTTGTAAGTCGAGGACTGCCTGTATGCAGAGGGACCACAATCAGAGATGGTTCATTTCTGGGTGTCAGTGCCAGCCAGCCAAAAGACCCCAGAGATCCCCGTGAAAAGGAGAATCCTGAAGACGTCAAAGATCGGATTTAATCGTACACTTCCTTGCATTGTTTTGATCTCCCAACAATTGTGATCCGGAGCTCAAGGCAAGTGAGAGATTAACTCCTGAGTTAAAGAGCAGGTGATTGATTGACCCAGATATCCTGAACAAGCCAGCATCTCTTCTGCCACCCGCCAAAGCCTTCCTTGTAAATACCCAAATGCCCGTCCTGATTTTCACAATCCGTAGGGTAACAAATTTAACTGAAGGGGTGGACAAGAGAGGGAGGACAGGAAAGGAGAGATTAGTCCCAATGTTTGTTTTCAAATTCCAAAGTTCTGGAAAACTTTGATCCTCATGGGACGGCGTGTGTGTGTACGTGTGTTGTTGGCTTGCGGCTGGCGGGTGATAAACACAGTGGACAGTCAACCTAATTTTGAAGGCCTTCGCTGAATTTCAAGATCTGGGAATAATCATTAATCATACAAGATTAATCATTAGGGGACACTGTTCTCTTCTTGTGGGTTTTAGAATACAAATTAAACAGCTTTTGTGCGCTGATGGCGTCAAACAAAGGCCTTGCAGGGATCGGAGAGAGGGAAGGCTTTAAGGGCATTTTCCAAAATTGGGGGGATTTGACACCTGCAGTACTGGTTATCTCCCTTAAGTGAGATAAGTGGTGCAGAAGATAGATAGGTAGGTAGATAGGTAGGTAAGTAGATAGATAGATGATAGATAGATAGATAGATAGATAGATAGATAGATAGATAGATAGATAGATAGATAGATAGATAGATAGATAGATAGATGATAGATAGATAGATAGATAGATAGATGATAGATAGATAGATAGATAGATAGATAGATAGATGATAGATAGATAGATAGATAGATAGATAGATAGATAGATAGATAAAATATAGATAATAGATGATTGAGATACATAGAAACATGATAGATAGATAGATAGATAGATAGATAGATAGATAGATAGATAGATAGATAGATAGATAGATAGATAGATAGATCGATAGATACATTAGATGGATAGCTAGATGGATGATGGAGGTATTAGGAAGATAGATAGATAGATAGATAGATAGATAGATAGATAGATAGATGATAGATAGATAGATAGATAGATAGATAGATAGATAGATAGATAGATAGATAGATAGATAGATAGATAGATAGATAGATAGATAGATAGATAGATAGATAGAGACAAAGAGAGAGAGATTAATTAGATGGATAGCCAAATGGATGATAGAGGTATTAGGAAGATAGATAGATAGATAGATAGATAGATAGATAGATAGATAGATAGATAGATAGATAGATAGATGGATGGATGGATGGATGGATGGATGGATGGATGGATGGATGGATGGATGGATGGATGGATGGATGGATGGATGGATGGATGGATGGATGGATGGATGGACGGACGGACGGACGGACGGACAGATAGATGTATTAGAGATGGATAGCTAGATGGATGAGAGACAGAGGTATTAGAGAAGATAGAAAGATGATATATGATACGGAGACAGGGATAGCGGCCTCGGGCTTAATCCGGATTCCTTTTCCCACCTTCACAGGTGGGGAAGAGACCCGCCTGGCATCTCCATCGCCCCGCAAGCCGTCTGGACCCCGCGCGGCGCCTCGGGAAAGCCCGCCGAGAGAGATGAAAGCGCGAGAGATCAAAGGGCTGGCGGGAGAAAGGAAGCGGCTGGCTACATTGTTATCCAATCACAGCCCAGCTCGGCTTCCGCTCCTCCGAGGAGGGGCGGGCTTTGGAGCCTGACGGCGACCAATCGCATCCTGAAAGAGGGCGGGGTGTGTGTGTGGAGGGGGGGGCAAGAGAGGAGAACCCGGGGCGGGGAAGATGGCCGCCCCCATCAAGATCAGGGAGGAGGAAGAGGAGGAGGAGGAAGAGCGGGGGGCCTCTCGTCTGAGGTCTTTCTGACCCCCCCCTTTCCCACCTCCCCCCCTTTCCAGCCAATTCCCACCATCTGGCTTTCTCCTTTTGAAAAGGGGGGGTCTCTTTTCCCACCCCACCCCACCCCCCCTCAAGCATTATTTCTTGCTGGATCCCCAACCTGCGACCCCCCCCCCAGATCCTTCTCAAAGCAAGAGGAAGCATCACCCCTTTTTTATTTTATTTTATTTTATTTTTCTGCAGAAGGGTTATTTTTCTTCTCCCCCCCCCCCCCCCCCCGGATTCCCGGTGAGCCACTAAGGTGCGGGTTCCATGGTGTGAAACAACACAACCGTTTTAATTCTTTCTTTTCGTCCAGGCTCAAGGTTGCTCGAACTGAAGCCGATGGGCCAAGCCATGGCTAGGTAGCCTGGCTTAAGGAGGGGAGGGGGACATGGGGAATATATTCACCCCTTTCCCTGCCCCACGAAAAAGGGCTTGCCGGGCCGAAGGACTCTCCAACCCGGGTAGCTTCGATGAACTTCACCGCAAATGCAAAGGTAAACACGCTTTTAAAAATACATATATATATTATATGTCTTTGCGGACGTTTCGTGACCCAGCTAGCTAACATCATCAGTGATGGAAGGGAGTGGGGGTTTGCAGGCAGGAGGAGGGGGAGGAGGACTGTGGGGTCCATGTGACTCTCCGAGTTGGGGGGTTTCCTTGCAGACGTTTCGTGACCCAACTAGCTAACGTCCTCAAGTGCTAGAAGAGGCATTTGCAGCAAACCCCATTTTTATACTGTCATTTGTATTCTGTTGTAAGTCAGACAGGAAGTAAAAATAAAATAAATAAAAATAAACTGAAATGTGGCTTTCACACTCTTCTTTTTCTCCCCGCTTCCGTTTCAGATGTTTTCCCTCAACAAATGGAAGGCGTCAAGCTGATAATTAATAAATCTCTGAGTAGCCATTTTCAGGTGGGTGTCCTTGATTCTAGGATTCTGTAGTTGGGGGGGGTGTCTCTGTAACACGTTAGCCTACCTCGCAGGGTGATTGTTGAGTGGAGTGATGGCAGGAGGGAGGGCTTTCTTCCCCCCTATCCAGCCAGCAAACAAACAAACATTAGGCTAAGTTGTCTTGGGCAGACAGTCCTCGTCTTACAACTGTTCATTTAGCGACTGTTCATTTAGCAAAGGCATTGAAAAAAGGGACTTAGGACCGTTTTTCACACTTACGACCGTTGCAGCATCCCGGGGTCACGTGATCAAAATTCAGACGCTCGGCAACTGACTCATATTTACGACGGTCGCAGCGTCCCGGGGTGACGTGATCAAAATTCAGACGCTCGGCAACTGACTCATATTTACGACGGCCGCAGCGTCCCGGGGTCACGTGACCGTTTTTCACACTTACGACCGTTGCAGCATCCCCTGTGGTCATGTGATCAAAATTCAGACGCTCAGCAACTGACTCATATTTACGATGGTCACACGATCCCCCTTTTGCGGATTCGCTTCACAGCCGTGTCACTAACTGAACAACTGCAGGGATTCCCTTAAGAACCGCGGCAAGCAAGGTGGTAAAATGGGGCAAAACTCACATTAACAGACGTCTCACTTAGTGACAGAAATGTTGGACTTGACTGTGGTCGTAAGTTGAGGACTGTCTGATTTTAAAGCTGCTGTGGGTGGCTTCCCTGCAGGTATCCCACACCGTTCACCTGAGCACCATTGGACACTCAGGTTACCATCTGAATACGACGTATGTGGGAGATCAGCAGCTTAGTCCCACAGAGGTGAGTGAAAGTGGATTTCCGGGCAAGATGGGATTCAAAATTTGTCTTTTTGATTCTAATTTCCAGGTTACGACAAGTGGGTGGGTGTCGAGTCCCTCAAAGTATGGCTTGTGAAATCAGGTTAGTTAACTATCCTTAGGAATGGAAGGCAGCTGGCTGACCCTTTAGGCAAATCACCAGGAGACTGTGAGTTCTAGTCCTGCCTCAGACATGAGAGCGGCTGGGTGACTTTGGGCCAGTCACCAGGAGACTGTGAGTTCTAGTCCCGCCTTAAGCATGAAAGCTGGCTGGGTGACTTTGGGCCAATCACCAGGAGACTGTGAGTTCTAGTCCTGCCTCAGACATGAGAGCGGCTGGGTGACTTTGGGCCAATCACCAGGAGACTGTGAGTTCTAGTCCCGCCTTAAGCATGAAAGCTGGCTGGGTGACTTTGGGCCAATCACCAGGAGACGGCAAGTTCTAGTCCCGCCTTAGGCATGAAAGCCCGCTAGGTGACTTTGGGCCAGTCCCAACCCACCTTGCAGGGTTGTCGTTGTGTGGGAGTGGGAAAATAGGACGAGGAAGGAGTATTGGTTTACGTCCACCCCCTTGAGTCGTTTATAAAAAAAAATCCCAAAACAATTCCTTTTAAAATGTAAAAGAGAACATCTAAGCATTTAAAAAGAGTTAAATTCAATTAAAATTCAGCCTTTTTTAGAAAAAGGCTTCATTTGGGCACCTTCGAAGCAGACAAACCTCAGCCCATTTTCCTGGAGTGGGAAATTGTTATTTTGCTTTTCACAGAAGTCAACAAATACAGTCCATGGAACGATTAATAATTGAAAATTTTCTTGGAACAGCCATGAAATTTGGACCAAAACTATTAAGTTTGAAAGAGAGGGTTTTTTTCCAGGGTTTTTTTTTTTTTTTTTTAATTCATCCAGTCCTTTTTTCCCCGGGTTCTTTCCTAGATTTTCCCCACCTTTATTGGCGATATTAGCAACGTCGGGAGCCTCAGCGCCCAAATTCTCCATCTTATAACAGAGCGGATACGGACCAAAGCCATTTTCCAGGTACAGCATTTCTCCCCCCGCGTCTGTCTGAATTCAAACCAGGATTTTGATGTTCTCCAATCCGCCCTAAATAGGATGCTCTTCCTTTGCCTCCCTGTAGCCGTCTTGGCCTGCCCCGCCGGACCGTTGTAAAGATGATGGAGCGTTTTAATACCCAAAGCTGCAATTTGCAGCCTGAAACACATGGCAGGTTTTTTTTTTGTTCTTTAAAGCAAATAGAGACACAGAATGGAAGCAAATATAACCCCCCCTGACTTTTAATTAACTTTTCCTGTTGAATTTAAACTGTCGTTGCCTCCTTTTAATTTTGTTTTATTATTATTTTATATTCAGTTTTATGATTTTTAAGATGGCAGGGGGACACCGCCCAAAATCTTTGTTAAAAAGGCAATTCCTGACTGATTCACCCTGTTCCAGACTCAACAGGCCAAATTCACAACTTGGCAGTTTGATGCTGAATATCGTGGGGACGACTACACTGCCACTCTGACTCTGGGGAACCCCGATTTGATCAGCGAATCGGGTGAGTGTGCCGTACGGATAATCTTTGGCAGGTATTGACATCCCTTCCTTTCCCTTCTTCATCCATTTACTATCTTTCCTTTCCTTTCCTTTCCTTTCCTTCTTCTATCTTCCTTTCCTTCTTCCATCTTCCTTTCCTTTCTTTTCCTTTCCTTTCCTTTCCTTTCCTTCTATCTTCCTTTCCTTTCCTTCTATCTTTCCTTTCCTTTCCTTCTTCTACCTTCCTTTCCTTTCCTTTCCTTTCCTTTCCTTTCCTTTCCTTTCTCCCTTCCCTTCTTGTCTTTTATTTTCCTTTTCCCCTTTATTTTCCTTTCTTTTGTTCCTTCCCTTCCCTTTTTTTATCTTCCCTTCTTCCCTCCCTCCCTCCCTCCCTCCTTCCTTCCTTCCTCTCTTTCTTTCCCTCCCTCGCTTTCTTTGTCTTTCTCTCTCCCTTTCTTTCTCAATCTTCCTTCCTTTCTCTCTTTGTCTCCCTCCCTCCTTCCCTCCTTCCATCTCTTTCTCTTTGTCTCTTTCTTTCTTTCTTTCTCTTCCTTCCTTCCTTCCTTCCTTCCTTCCTTCCTTCCTTCCTTCCTCCCTCCCTCCCTCCTTCCTTCCTTCCTCTCTTTCTTTCCCTCCCTCGCTTTCTTTGTCTTTCTCTCTCCCTTTCTTTCTCAATCTTCCTTCCTTTCTCTCTTTGTCTCCCTCCCTCCTTCCCTCCTTCCGTCTCTTTCTCTTTCTTTCTTTCTTTCTTTCTTTCTTTCTTTCTTTCTTTCTTTCTTTCTTTCTTTCTTTCTTTCTTTCTTTCTTTCTTTCTTTCTTTCTTTCTTTCTTTCTTCCCTCCTTCCTTCCTTCCTTCCTTCCTTCCTTCCTTCCTTCCTTCGACTGACTTTCAGAAACATTGTGGTAAACTATACAACTGAATGGCTGCTTGTGCATTTGCAACCTGGGAATGGCTAATGCAGGGGTCACTTTTTAAGTGGTGGGGCCAAAGGGCCGTCCCTGCCACTGCTAACCGATCGTTGACCATGTTTTCTTCCACACAGTTATTGTTGTTGCACACTTCCTCCAGAGCGTGACGTCACGGTTGGTCCTAGGGGGTGAATTAGTCTATCACCGACGTGCCGGAGAAGAAGGAACCATCGTCACTCTGGCTGGCAAGTACACCGGTAAGTTCCTCGGAGGGAGAATCAGATTATCCCCCAATTCAGGGGTCTCCAGACACCACCAGAGCAAGAATTCCTGGATCTTCTAGCTGGTAGAGCTGGTTTGCAAAATCTTACGTACTCTAAAAATGCCCCACCGCTATCAGAAGCAGAGGTAACAAGAACAGCAAGAACAACCAGCAAGCCTAAACTGCAGTGTAAATGTCAGGCCTTGTTTTCTTCTACCGTTGTCCAAAGACAGTTCTAGAAAGAACAATACCTAATTTTTCAGGGGAAGGATGAGCGGAGAAAAAACAGGAAAAAACGGGGGCAAATAGTGGAAAGAAGGGAAGGGAAAAAACAGAGAGAAAGGAAAGGAAAAGAGAGAGATGGAGGAGGGAGAGAGGGAGGGAGGGAAGGAAGGAAGGAAGGGAGGGAGGAAGAAATGAAAGGAAGTTAAAAGGGAGGGGAAGGAAAAGTAAAAGAGGAAGGAACGAAGGAAGGAAGGAAGTTAAAAGGGAGGGGAAGGGAAAATAAAAGAGAAAAGACAAGTGGGAGGGAGGAAGGAAGGGGAGGGAGGGAGGGGAAGGGAAAGTAAAACAGAAAAGATGAGGGAGGGAGGAAGGGAGGAAGAAGGAGGGAAGGAAGAAAAGAAAGAAACGAAGGAAGAAAAGAGAGGAAAAGAAAAGAAAGAACTTGTGACTCTCTCACGCTGAAACAGCAGCATCCTCCTCCAAAATCAAATACTGAAGTTCAGCTGAAGTCTTGAGTTGGACTTTGGACGGATCAGCAGAAGCTCCCTTCTTGCTCCATCAATAATCAGCCACGTTGGGAATGGCGGGCCGAGATGTCGGAATTAGCAGAGATTGTCTGGTTTGGTTAGAGAAAATACATCTCTGGGTGGCTGGAAACCCCCTGTGGAATCTGGGATCTGCTCAGTCGGGACGGAGTCAGTGAGAAATAATTTACTAAGGAGAGGAGTTCTTGGTTTCTACTCTGGCTTCGTCTTCCTAATATTTCATTTATTTGCCGACCGTTAGAAATGCAGCACGTTTAATCCTATTTTTGGCCTCGTTTTAGCTCTGAAATGGATAGCCACCCTAAATTTGGGGTTCGGAGGAGCCCATGCTAGTTACTACCACCGGGCTAACGACCAGGTGAGTTTAACCTTCTTCCTTCTCCTCCCATCTTCTCGTTCTTCATTTTCTCCTTGTTTTCTGTGTTTCCTCCTCCGTCTCTTCTTCCTTCCTCTTTTCATCCTTCTCTGTCTCCTCCTGATCTTCACGTTTTCTTCTTGTCTTCTCCCTCGTTCTCCTTCTCGTCTTCCTCTCTTTCTCCTTCTAATTTTCATCTTTCTTTTCTTCTTGTCTTCTCCTCTTTCTCCTTCTCGTCTTCCTCTCTTTCTCCTAATTTTCACCTTTCTTTTCTTCTTCGCTTCTCCTCTTTCTCCTTCTAGTCTTCCTCTCTTTCTCCTTCTAATTTTCACCTTTCTTTTCTTCTTCGCTTCTCCTCTTTCTCCTTCTCGTCTTCCTCTTTCTCCTTCTAATTTTCACCTTTCTTTTCTTCTTCGCTTCTCCTCTTTCTCTTTCTAGTCTTCCTCTCTTTCTCCTCCTCGTCGTCCTCCTTCAAATCTTGGTCTTTCTTTTCTTCTTCTCCTCCTCCTCTTCCTCCTGCTAGTTTTCACCTCTTTCTTTGTTTCTTCTCTCCTTTTTCCTCCTCCCAATCCCCATCTCTTCTTCTCTTTCTCCTTCTAATATTCCTCTCGTTCTTCCTTTCGTTTTTTCTTTTCCTTCTCCTCTTCCTCTATCTTTCTTCTCCTCCTGTCTCCTTGTATTCTTCCCCCTTCCTGTCTTTCTTCTCCACCTTCTCTTTCCCCGTCACCTCCTTCTCTCCCTTCATCTCTCCTTCTCTTCTTCCTCCTCCATACCTTTCCTCTTTTTCTCCACCTTCACCTTCTTCCCTTCCCTTCCTTCACTTTTCCTGGGTCCTAATAGCCTTTCAGTTTGACTTCGATTTTTTTTCCCTTTCCTTGGCAGATTCAGCTGGGGGTGGAATTTGAGGCTAACACCCGGCTTCAGGACACAAGCTTTGCCTTTGGCTATCAGCTCACCCTGCCCGAAGCCAACATGACCTTCAAGGGTGAGTGACGTTAAACCACCAACAGATCCAGCTGTCCAACTGTCCTTCGCCGTTTAAGGGACAAGAGCTCTTTTTCATTTTGCTTGCCAAAAGTTTTCTTGTCTAGAACTCCCAATTTACTCATCATGGGCCCAAAGTCAATCAGTTGGCTTTCAGGTCTAAGGTGGGACTAGAACTCACCGTCCCCTGGTGATTGGCCCTAAGTCACCCAGCCAGCTTTCATGTCTAAGGTGGGACTAGAACTCACCGTCTCCTGGTGATGGGCCCTAAGTCACCCAGCCATCTTTCATGTCTAAGGTGGGACTAGAACTCACCGTCTCCTTGCGATTGGCCCAAAGTCACCCAGTCAGCTTTCATGCCTAAGGCGGGACTAGAAGTCCCAGTCTCCTGGCGATTGGTCCAAAGTCACCCAATCAGCTTTCCTGCCTAAGGCAAGACTAGAACTCACCATCTCCTGTTTTCTAACCCGGAGCCTTAACCACTAGACCAAACTGCTACGAATGGCTTCCATGCCTCTGGTGGGACTAGAACTCCCAGTCAGCTTTCATGCCTAAGGCGGGACTAGAAGTCCTAGTCTCCTGGCGATTGGCCCAAAGTCACCCAGTCAGCTTTCATGCGTGAGGCGGGACTAGAAGTCCCAGTCTCCTGGCGATTGGCCCAAAAAACCCCAGTCAACTTTCCTGCCTAAGGCAAGACTAGAACTCGCCATCTCCTGGTTTCTAACCCGGGGCCTTAACCACTAGCCCAAGCTGCTCCTAATGGCTCTCTACTCTTCTTCCTTCAGGCCTTCTGGACAGTAACTGGTGCGTGGGGGCAGTTCTGGAGAAGAAAATACCCCCCTTGCCCGTGACCTTAGCGCTGGGCGCCTTCCTCAACCATTGGAAACACCGGTTCCATTGCGGGTTCAGCATCATTGTGGGTTGAGGGCCTGCACACCGGCCTGGCTCCGTTACAAAAGGAGAGGCAGTTGGGCTTGAAAAGTGGGGGGCTCGCTCGGTTAGAGCGTTGCACCCCTGGATGATGGGCGCGAGGGTATTGGTGCCCGTGCAGGGCAGAGCGGGTCTCCCGCAGGTGCGTGGCGATGCCACGACCACCTCCGTAGGTCCGTGCACAATTCCTGCCCGGAAGGAAACAACACCCCTGGTGTTTCTTACCCGGAACTCTGATTTCGGTTGGCTTCGGGCAAAGTTCAAGCCGGGCACAGGATTTTGGGTTGGGTGGTTGCAAAGCTTCCTTCATTTGGTGGCCTTTAGAGACTTCTGATCACCGCATTCCCCAGCAAGGAATCGGCGCCATTTTGTGGGGGTGACATGGGGGGTCCTGAAATTCGGAAGACCCCCCCCCCAACTCAGCTGCTGTGTTTTGGGAGTGTTTGTGCTATCCGGCTTCTTCAGGGCAGGGACCAAAAAGCCGAATTGCGACTTCTGTGCAATGGTGAGTCTAAATACGATTAAAATAATGATGAGGTTGGCCTTTCTAGGTCTGGTTCTTTAGCTCCTTTCGTTTGATATTTCATAGAAGGGAAACCGTGCTCCTTTTCTCACACTTGACGGATCGTCCTCTAGTTACGACCATCCCTGGAGTGATGCCTTTCCTGCCATTTTTGAGTGTGGAGAAGAAAAGCGATAGATGCTAAGAACGGATAATAGGTTAAAAAGTAAAAGAGATAAATAGATAACAATAGATTAAAAAGAGAAGAAAAGACAATAGACAAACCAGGGAAAGATGGCGGATCAAAATGAAAGAGATAAAAGCGACGTCAAGAAAAATGAGGGGGTAAAAAAAGAAAAGGCTTTATCGATAAAATTAGGTGAAAATGTATGAAAAGAAAGATGACAGAGGAAAAAAGATAGATGAAAATAAAACAGGATCGATGAAGATGGTAGAAAAGGAATCTAAAAATAAAACAAAAGAGCTAAATGGATAAAATTGATGGAAAGAAGGAAAGAAAAAAATGATAAAAATAAAACAGATAAACTCGAAAAGAAAGACGGTGAAGAAAAGATGAAAGATAAAAATGAAAGGATAGATCAAAATAGACGAAATGGATGAAAAGGAAAATGGTAGAAAAGAGGTTAGATAAAAATAGATAAATAGATAAAAAGATAAGAAAGAAAGACATAAAAATAAAATGGATGAAATAGATGAAAGGTAAGGTAAAAATAAAGTAGTTAAATAAATAGAACAGATGAACGGAAAGATGATGGATAAAAAGAAAAAATATTGCTTGATAAAGCTGCAGCGAAAGCTTTTGAGCGAACCCACAAAAGAGGGAAAAACCAATGTGGAAAAATAAACCATGTTTTTATTTAATTAATGCTACCATTAAAGTGCTACTGAAAGAGCAGGGGGGAAAAGTCTGTTTCCTGGTTGTGCTAGCTATAAACTAGCAAAATAGCATTTCAAAAAGCCCAGATGTGGTGCAGAGAAACATCTGCCAGCTGGAATTCAGTCCGAGATGCCCTGTAAGTCCTTGACGTACGTCCACAATGGAGCCAAACTACGTTGCTAAGTGAGACATTTATTAAGGGAACTTTGTCCCATTTTACGATAGTCTCTTGCCACAGTTGTTAAATGAATCACAAATATATATATTTGCAAGGGGGGGGAAGCTTTAGGAAGCTGCTGGCTAGAACTGAGCATAGATTTTGGGCTGGTTTTTTTTTTGTTTTTTTGGGCTGTACAGGTAGTCCTCTACTTACGACCACAATTGAGTCCATCGTTTCTGTGGCTAGTCCTTAAGTGAAACTTGCCCCGCTTTACGGCCTTTCTCACCACGGTCGTTAAGCGAATCGCTGCAGTTGTTGAATTAGTGACAATGGTCGTTAAGCGAATCTGCCTTCCCTTCTTTGGCTACGGATGTTAAGTGAATCCCTGCCATTAAGTGAATTGCGAGGTCGTTAAACGAATCCGACTTCCTCCCATCGACTTTTCTTTGTCAGCCGGTTTCAGTAATGATAAAGTTGGAAGGGACCTTGGAGGTCATCTAGTCCAACCCCCTGCTCAGGCAGGAAACCCTATACCATTTCAGACGGGGCTGTCCAGTCAATGGGGAAAAGCAGATTCCCTTAACGACCGTGGCAGAAAAAGTGGCAAAAACGGGGCAAAATTCACTTGGCTGGCCGTCGGGTCGCAAAAGGGGGTCCCGTGATACGGCAACCGTCATAAATGCGAGTCGGTTGTGCCAAGCGTCTGAATTTGGATGGCCTGTCCCTGGGGCTGCCGCGACGGTGACGAGGCTGAGAAACGGCCCCGAGTCCCTTTTTCCCCGCCGGCGGCATCACTTTGAAGCGGTCGCTAAAGGAACGGTCCGTAATTCGAGGACCACCCGACTCGGCCTTCTAGGATTGTTGCCAAGCAGAAGTTCTCCCAATCCGGGTTTTTGTTTTTTTAGCTGATAATTTCGGAGAGCAGAGGAGTCATGGAGGAGAGATTCTGCCTGTCATCGATATGAAGGATTTGACGGGTGTTTTCCACTTTCAGCGTCCGGAGTTCGGTCAGCAGCAGCAGGAGTTTGGCGTAGAGAAACCTGAAGGAAAAAAAGATTTTTAAAAAAGATCATCAGCTCAATTTGTTCAGTCTGTTTTCCTCCTTCCTCATCCTTCCTTCCTACTTCCAGGAAGGAACTACGACCGCGGCCTAGGCCAGGGGTAGGCAACCTTGGCTCTTTTATGACTCGTGGACTTCAACTCCCAGAATTCCTCAGCCAACCATGCTGGCTCAGGAATTCTGGGAGTTGAAGTCCACGAGTCATGAAGGGGGCCAAAGTTTCCCCCATGCTGCCTCAGGAATTCTGGGAGTTGAAGTCCACAAGTCATAAAAGAACCAAGGTTGCCTACCCCTGGCCTAGGCCAATATTTTCCAAGCCCGGACGGTTGTTAAGTGAATTTTGCCCCATTTTGGCCACCTTTTCCACCACGGTTGTTAAGGGAATCGCTGCCACGGTCGTTAAGCGAATCTGCCTCATGGACTGAAACCGGTTGACAAAGGAAAGGCGATGGGGGGGGGAGGAAAAGCTGGATTCGTTTAACGACCTCGTGATTCACTCCAGAACAGCAGCGATTCACTTAACATCCATAGCAGAAGGCCCAAAAGCAAAATCCGGCGTGACTCGCTTATCGACTGCCACCGTGGTCGTAAATCGAGGACTCCCTATAATTCAGGCATCCCTTTTGAAATAATTTCTAATCTAGGCCGTTCACCCAAAGCCGTTTTCATTTGGAGGCTGCAGAAAGCTAATTCTTAAAAAAAAAAGAAGAAGAAAGGAAACAAAAAAGCAATTTGAGCTGGCTTTAAATATTTGCAGAGAAGAGCAAAGAAAACGGGAAAAGCTCAATTTTCAGCAGTTTCGAAGCAGGCTGGGAGATCAAAGCCGGATTCACTTAACAACCGTGTGGCTAATTTAACAACGCTCTTGCGTCTCACCTGCCTTCGGGCCAGGGGTGCCAGCGGTCGATGTATTTCTTTAAGGTCAGGGCGATCTTCTCCTGGGTCCGGTCGATCTCCTCCCGTTGGGTCACCTCTATGTGATCTACGGAGGGAGAGGTTTGTGGGTGAGGAGGAGGAGGAGGAAGGCTGGGGTGGTCCCCGATGAAGCGAAACGGGACAAAGGAAAAGGCTTGCTGGGATTCAGCTTCAGAATGCCAAGCTTTGGAAGGGGGCCTTAAGAGGCCATCTAGTCCAACCCCTTGGCTCGGGCAGGATTCAGTGTATTGGAAACAGAAAAAAAGCGGGATATGATCTTAGAGGTCATTTAGTCCAGCAACAACAACAACACACACACACACACACGGACCAGGGCTGGAATTCAATGTGGAGGATCCTAGATTTAGAACGAATAGGCCGGAAGGGACCCTAGAGGTCATCTAATGAATCCAACCACCTTCGCCAGGGCAGGAACCCATTGCATAGAATTCTAGAACAGAAAAGTTGGAAGTGACCTTAAGAGGTCATCTAGTCCAACCCCCTGACTAGGGCAGGAATTCAATGGGATAGGATCCTAGTACAGGATCCTGGAAAGGACCCTAGAGGTCATCTGGTCCGACCCCCCTCATCCAGGGCAGGAATCCGCGTCTCCCCTGAATTTTTGTGTGTGTGTGTGTGTGTGTGTGTGTGTGTGAGATAGAGCCTGCCCCCCTCACAAATGGGGGTCTTACCTGGGTAGAACAACACCAGGGCTTGCAGCAAGACGTACTCGGCTTCGTGCAGCCTCAGTTTCCGCAAATTGGTGTGGAATTTAAGCAGCGACTCTAAATAAACCTGCTGAAGTCCAGCTTGGGGAAAAAGAAAAAAGAAAAAAGGGGGGGGGGAGATCAGAGAGGTGTCACATTCTTAAAGCCAACCTGGTTTTTGTCCTGGCTTGGATAAAATATACCTTGTTTGGCCACAGGAGGGTGCTTTCACACAACCCAGGCAGTGTTAAAAATTGAGTCCAGAGGCCACTCCAATTGGACGCCCTTGTGAACCGCCCTCCCTTCCCGGGGGGGGGGGGATTTCAATAATCGCGTTTCCATGCTTGGCTTCATGGCTGTTTAATCTCTTCCTCGAGATTAATTACAGTTTGTTCAATCTGGGCTGGAGGAAAAAAATAAATAAAAAATAAAAAAAACACCGTCCAGATGTCCAGGATCGTTTATCCGGGGTCTTAATTAGTCAAATGCTTTTAATATTAAATCCCCCCACGGGGGTCTCAAGGACGAGGGGAGAGAGTAGGAGGTGGCTGTGTGAAACGGACGGGACACCCCCGTAATTGGGGCGCCCCTGTAGCCCTCCAGCGGTGGTTGAACTACAGTTCCCAGCAGCCTCATTGGCAGTGAAGGCTCTTGGGAGTCGTAGTTCAATCGATCCCCCTATCAATGCACAGCGCGGGAGCTGGAAATCCAATTTCACCCCTTTTTTACAGGTCGCCCTCGACTTACGACTGTCTGTTTAGCGACTGTTCAAAGTTACAACGGCACTGAAAAGATGGACCTGTGACTGTTTTCACGCTTAACGACCGTTGCAGCAAATGTGATCAAAATTCAGACGCTTGGCAACCGATTCAGATTTATGACGGTCGCAATATCGGCCAGTTTTTCTAGCGACGGAAACCTAGAACGAACTACAGTTCATAGGGATTGTCTTTGACTTATAACCACAACTGGAAATGGAATTCCCATTGCTAAGCATGTCGGTTATTAAGCGAGTCGCGCCTGATCTTACAACAGCCATGGCCGTTAAGCGAATCACTTTGGTTGTTAAGTGAATCACCCGGTCGTTAAGCGAATCTCATTGACTTTGCTCGTCGGAAGCTGGCTGGGAAGGCCCCAAAGGGCGATCGCCTGACCCCAGGACACCGCCACCGTCGTAAATACATAAAAACCAGAATTTTAATCATATTGCAATAGTTGTAAGTGCGAGAACTGGCCCTAAGTCACGTTTTTCAGTGACGTCGTAACTTTGAACCGTCACTAAGCGGACTGTCGTAAACCGAGGACCACCTCTCGAGCTTTTCCTCCCACATCTGTGCTTGATAGCACAAATTTGCCCATGAGATCCGCTCCGACCGGTTTGAGCGAACTCTAAAGCAGGTTTCTCAATTTAATTAATTGAGAATTAATTTCTCAATGCAGCGTCAGCTTCCATCCTCGACATGGGGGCAGAGGGGCTCTCCTAGCCTAGCCACCAATCATAGTTAGCTTGTTTTGCAGCTCAAAGGCTGTTGTGTGCAACCTTTGGGGGACCACAAACTAGCCAAGACTCTTTTAATCACGGCGCCAGTGGGGGTGAGCCACATTTTATACTGCAGCGTATAAATTAATCATTGCTCTGTTTTTGTCTGCAATCTGTACGTTGCTTAATAATACTGTGGCAAAGATCAGGCAGCTTTAAATAGCGAACGTCGTTCTGCATTACAGACACACACACACCCAAATTTAGAGATTAAGACATTATGGAGGTATAGAACCGAGCGGGTGGCGGCAGCCTAAATAATCACAATATTTATAATCTAGGATCGTCGATGTGTGTTTGGTTTGGGATGATGGCTCGGCCTTCGATCTGAGGACTGGAAAAATGGATCGATACGATTTTTATGCAAGCAAAGTTCCCCGGGTGTTTAAAAAGGGGAGCGAATATTTTCTCGTAGATAATGAAATATGCATTCGCGCTTGGCTGTTCGGTTCGTTTTTCCCGTCACCGGCTTGCCGGGTCCATTATGTTTCTCGGAAAAAGAAATTAAAAATAGTTTTGCCAGCCCTATGTTATTGCATAGGGCGTGTTTCTCAGCCTCCCCAACTTTAAAAGGGATGGACTTCAACTCCCAGAATTCCCCATCTAGCCTGCTTTAAGAAGAATGGACTTCGACTCCCAGAATTCCCCAGCCAGCATGCTTTAATCTGGGTGGATTTAGACTCCCAGAATTCCCCAGCCAGCATGCTTTAAGAGGGGTGGACTTCATCTCCCAGAATTCCCTAGCATTCTGACATAAGGTGGACGTAGAGGCAGCTCAGCTCCCTCCACGTGGAAGTGTCTGGTGCGATACACAACGCTGTGAATTCACAAGAGGCACACAATGAGTTCTCTTCCCAAACCCCCCCCCCCGACCTACCCAGGGCGCCATCTTGGATGGTGTAGCAATGTGGGCCACACTTCCAAGCGTTCGTTTCCTCGTTGAAGACCATGTTGAACTGGATCTGGCAGATCTCCAGCGTGGCTCCTTTCAGAAGGGAGATCTGGTCGTCCATGGGCAGATTTCTGAGTAGGAAGAAGGATCGAGGTTAGACAGAAGCTGGATGATGTTCTTAAGAAGATCCAACTGGATCCCGTTGTAACTCGGCTTGATTTGTTCCACCTTTGGATGAGTGGCTTTGTTTGATGGCTTGAATCCTGGTTAGTTTGGGATCCAGTGGACCCAGCGAAATGACTGCAACCGGGACCAGGAATTTTTCTGGCTAAGCAAAACGGATGTCAAAGGACTCGCGTCCCATTTTACAACCTTTTGGCCACGGTTGGTAAATGAATCGCTGCAGTCGTTAAGTTCCATATGATTGGGGAAGATGAATGGAATGGAATAATAAAAAATAGAATAGAATAGAATAGAATAGAATAGAATAGAATAGAATAGAATAGAATAGAATAGAATAGAATAGAATAGAATAGAATAGAATAGAATAGAATAGAATAGCATATGGAATGGAATGGAATGGAATGGAATGAAATAATAGAAAATAGAATAGAATATAGAATATAGAATATAGAATATAGAATATAGAATATAGAATAGAATAGAATAGAATAGAATAGAATAGAATAGAATAGAATAGAATAGAATAGAATAGAATAATAGGAATAGAATGGAATAATAAAAAATAGAATAGAATAGAATAGAAAATGGAATTGGAATGGAATGGAATGGAATGGAATGGAATGGAATGGAATAGAATAGAATAGAATAGAATAGAATAGAATAGAATAGAATAGAATAAACAAAGTTGGAAGGGATCTTGGAGGTCTTCTAGTCCAATTCCCCACTCAGACAGGAAACCCTACACCATATCGGACAAACGGTTGTCCAATCTCTTCTTACAAACTTCCAGTGTTGGAGCACCCACAACTTCTGGTGGCAAGCTGTTCCACCGGTTAATTGTCCTCACTGTCAGGAAACCTCTCCTTAATTCCAGGTTGCTTCTCTCCTTGGTTACTTTCCATCCGTAGCTTCTTGTCCTGCCTTCAGGCGCTTTGGAGGAGAGGTTGACACACCCCCCCTCTTCTTTGGGGCAGCCCCTGAGATGTGGGAACTCTGCTATCCTGTCCCCCCTCCTCCTTCTCTTCATTCAACTAGACGTGCCCAATTCCAGCAACCACTCAGCAACGGATGGGGTCTGTTCTTGCCGGACTCCACCACAGGGAGAATCCGAAGCGGGTGAGGACGGAGACCAAGAGGACAGGGCTCCGTCCGTCCTCCCAACGCCCCTCACCTGAAAGCCGGGATGGCCTTGGCGAACTGGATGACCTGCTGGATCATGAAGGTGCTGAGGTCGGCAAACAAGGGCAGGAGGGAGAAGACATCCGGAAGGACCTCCTCCGCGTTGTCCTCGTGGGAGGGCAGAAGATACAGCGAAGGGAAGGCGCTTTCCGGAGAACCCTCGGCGTACGGATTGTGGACGTGGAGACGGACCGGAGGCTGCAGAGAGAAGCCGGGTCAGATGCCTTCCCTGGGGACGTTGCGGGCGACCCCTTTTCCCAGAAGCGGGACGACCCCGTCGGGCATTACAGGCAGTCCTCGGCTTAACAACCATTCGTTTAGCGAGCGGTGGAAGTTACCCACGGCACTAAGGAAAGAGACTTAGGACCAATTTTCACACCTACGACCGTTGCAGCATCCCCAGGGTCATAAGAATCAAAATTCAGAGCCTTGGCAACTGGCTTGTACTTATGACGGTTGCAATGGCCTAGGGCAGGGTGTCAAACTCGCAACGTCATGTGATGTATCGCGACTTTTTTTCCCCCCATTGCCAGCAACGGGGCGGGCGCGGTTTCGTCATGACGCCTCCGGCCCGCGGGCCAGCAGTTTGACACCCCTGGCCTAGGGTCACGTGATCAAAATTGGCAACTGGCGTGTACTTCTGACGGTTGCAGTGGCCCAGGGTCACGTGATCAAAATCCAGACGCTTGGCAACTGGCGTGTACCTCTGACGGTTGCAATGGTCCAGGGTCACCCGATCCCCTTTGGCTCCCTTCTGACCAGCCAAGTCAACGGCTAACTTAACAACTGCAGTGATTCGCTTAACGACCGTGGCCGGTAAAGTTGTAAGAGGGGGCAAAAAGTCACATTTGGGACTCAGTTCTGTGTTCGTAAGCCGAGGACCGTCGGCACGAGCAGGCCCGACTTGGGTTTCGACACCCAAATCTGGGACTGCCTTCCAACCCAAATGAAGAGAAGCTCCTGTGCAACTGAACCCGGGTTAAGAGAGTTGTGTGAATGCCGACTTGGAAGAGAGAGAGGCTTTGCAGGGGGAAACAAGAAGAGAAAATAGCAGATCCATCCTTCTTAATTGCTCACTTGGTAGTGGATGAACTGGGAGAAAGAGGAATCGAAGTGTTTCTTGTGGGCTTCCGTGAGGATCTCAATCAGCTGTTCTTGCTCTGGAGACAGGCCACGATCCTCCGGGGGTTCGGCCGGGAGAATCGGGGGGCTCTTCTGCAGCTTCCGCTTACGCAGCGCCCGGCGGGCGTACAGGGCCTCCTCTGACATGATCACTGCGGGAAAAAGGGAATCGGGGTTCAGATTCTGGTTTGCAGGTAGTCCTCGGGTTACGACCGTTCGTTTAGCGACTGTGCGGATTTACAACGGCACTGAAAAAAGTGACTTACGATCGATCCTTGTCCTTCCTTCCTTCCTTCCTTCCTGTTCTCTCTCTCTTCTTTCTCTCTGTCACTCTTTATCTTTCTTCCTTTCCCTGTCTTTCCCTTCCTTCCTTCCTTCCTTCCTTCCTTCCTTCCTTCCTTTTCTCTCTCTTCTTTCTCTCTGTCACTATTTCTCTTTCTTCCTTTCCCTGTCTTTTCCTTCCTTCCTTCCTTCCTTCCTTCCTTCCTTCCTTCCTTCCTTCCTTCCTTCCTTCCTTCCTTCCTTCCTTTTCTCTCTCTTCTTTCTCTCTGTCACTATTTCTCTATCTTTCTTCCTTTCCCTGTCTTTTCCTTCCTTCCTTCCTTCCTTCCTTCCTTCCTTCCTTCCTTCCTTCCTTCCTCCCTCCCTCCCTTCCTTCCTTCCTCCTTTTTTCCCTTCTTCCTTTCCTTTCCCTTCCTTCCTTCTTTCTTTCCTTCCTTCCTTCCTTCCTTTCTTCCTTCTTTCTTTCTTTTCTTCCTTCCTTCCTTCCTTCCTCCCTCTCTCTCTCTCTCTCCCTCCCTCCCTCCCTCCCTCCCTTCCTTCCTTCCTTCCTCCTTTTTTCCCTTCTTCCTTTCCTTTCCTTTCCCTTCCTTCCTTCCTTCCTTCCTTCCTTCCTCCTTCCTTCCTTCACTTCTTTTTTTTTGAGCATGTTAGTTTCCAACTTTTGCTTTGCACTTTTCCGGCTTGCCAAAAAAAAACCTGAAGCTGGCCGGTCTCAAATCCCTTTGCCCTGCAGCTAGTCTGTCTTGGTTTCGGGGGGGGGGTTGTTCAAGCTCTCTCTCTCGCTCTCTCTCTCTCTGGCCCCCCAACCCCACCCCCAACAAGCTATACAAGGCCACCCTGGAGCCCCCCCCCCCCCGGCCCTGGCAGGCGAGGGCAGGTGCTGCGCCTGGCATCTGCCCGTTTGCCTTGCAACCTGCCCGGGATGGGGACTGCGGGTCAGGAGGCAAGACTGCAATGCATCACGCCTCGCCCGCCTGCAGTGACTGCAGCTGCCATCTTGCGCTCCGGGTTTCTGTGCTCCCCCCCGCCCCCCCATCCATGCCCTGCGGGGGAGGGGGGAGAAATCCAGCATTTCGCTGGATCCTGATTTCACCTCGATTGGATCAGTGGCGGCTCCAGAGCGCCTTTGCTGGATTTGGGGCCCAGGGCTGATCTTTGTTTGAGGGGGGTGAAGCTTCCTTCCTTCTTTCCTTCCTTCCTTTTTTTTCCTTTCTTTTCTCCCTCTCTCTTCTTTCTCTGTGTCTCTGTCTTTCTCTCTCTCTCTCTCTCTCTCTCTCTCTCTCTTTCTTTCCTTCCCCTCTGTCTTTTCTTTCCCTCCTTCTTTTTTCCTTCCTTCCTTTCCTTCCTTTCTTTTCTCTCTCTCTCTCCCTCCTTTCTTTGTCCTCTCTCTTTCCCTTTCTCTCTACTTTTCCTTCTGTCTTTTCCTTCCTTCCTTCCTTCCTTTTTTCCTTCCTTCCTTTCTTTTCTCCCTCTCCTTTCTTTGTCCTCTCTCTTTCCCTTCTCTTCTTTTCCTTCTGTTTTTTCCTTCCATCCCTGCTTCCTTTCACATTCCATCTTCTTCCTTCCTTCCTTCCTTCCTTCCTTCCTTCCTTCCTTCCTTCCTTCCTTCCTTCCTCCCTCCCTCCCTCCCTCCCTCCCTCCCTCCCTCTTTTCTCTTTTCTCTTTTCTCTTTTTTCTCTTTTCTGTTTTCTCTTTTCACTTGCTTTCCAATTCCCTTCCCTTCCTCCGTAAAAGATAACCCAGCCGATCGATGGAGAGGCAAAGCCTCCCGGGCATCCTCCTCTATCTGGCTTTCCCAGCCCCCACTGACTCTCCCGGGGGAACTGAGGCAGCTTCCCCCTCCTCGCTAAGCCAGCTTGCAGCTACCAGGCTACCTGGGCTTCCCTCTTGAAATCAGCTGCAGAGGCTCCGGGGTTTCCCCCCACAGAGGGGGGGGGATCTCCCACAAGTTTCTCCCTGGAGAAAGCAGCACTTTGGCCCCCAAAGGCTGCCAGGTCTCCTTACAATTTCAACCCCTCGCAAGGCAGAGAAATGCAATGTATTCATTCTCGCATTCTGGCAAAGCTGGAATAGCAGAACAACAGCAGGCAGTGAGCTAGGGATGGGAGCTGGGGACTTGACTTCGGTTCCCATCATCCACTTTGGGAGGATTGGAGGAAGCCCTGCTTCATATGTGCCTAAATAAGCTACAGTCCATCCCCACCAATTCAATCATGGGTTTACACGCAGTACTCGGCTCTGTTGGGCTAACCATGGTTTAGCAAACCGGCCAGAAAGTAACGCTCTTCACTGAAAGAAACTGAAACCAAATTCAGTTTGGCGAAAAGAGGAAGGAAGGGAAGGGAAGGGAAGGGAAGGGAAGGGAAGGAAGGAAGGAAGGAAGGAAGGAAGGAAGGAAGGAAGGAAGGAAGGAAGGAAGGAAGGAAGGAATGGATGTGAAGGGGAAGGGGAAGGGGAAGGGGAAGGGGAAGGGGAGGGGAGGAGGGAGGAGGAATGGAAGGAAGGAAGAAAAAGACAGGAAAAGGAAAGGAAGAGAGAAAGAGAGACACCGAGAAAGATGAGGGAGGGAGGAGGGAGGAAAATAAAAAGAAAGAAAGAAAGAAAGAAAGAAGAAAGAAGAAAGAAAGAAAAAGAAAGAAAGAAAGACGGACAGGAAGAGATGAAAGAAAGAAGGAGAGAGGGAGAAAGAAGACGGAGTACAGATAGGAAGGGATGGAGGGAGAGAAAGAAAAAAGAAAAGGAAGGAAGGAAAGGAAAAAAGAAAGAAAGAAAGGACAGGGAAAGGAAAGGAAGAGATAAAGAGAAAAAGAAAGAGGGAGAAAAGATGGAGTACAGATAAGGGAGGGAGGGAGGCAGAGAAAGAAAGAAAGAAAGAAAGAAAGAAAGAAAGAAAGAAAGAAAGAAAGAAAGAAAGAAAGAAAGAAAGAAAGAAAGAAAGAAAGACGGACAGGAAGAGATGAAAGAAAGAAGGAGAGAGGGAGAAAGAAGATGGAGTACAGATAGGAAGGGATGGAGGGAGAGAAAGAAAGAAAAAAGAAGGAAGGAAAGGAAAAAAGAAAGAGAAAGGAAGGAAGAGATAAAGAGAAAAAGAAAGAGGGAGAAAAGATGGAGTACAGATAGGGAGGGAGGTAAGCAGAGAAAAAGAAAAGAAAGAAAGAAAGAAAAAGGACGGGGAAAGGAAAGGAAGAGAAAAAGAAAGAGGGAGGAAAGAAGGAGTACAGATAAGGGAGGGAGGCAGAGAAAGAAAGAAAGAAAGAAAGAAAGAAAGAAAGAAAGAAAGAAAGAAAGAAAGAAAAAGAAAGAAAGAAAGAAAGAGAGAAAGAAAAGGAAGGAAGAAAGAAAGAAAAAGAAAGAAAGAAAGAAAGAAAGAGAAAGAAAAGGAAGGAAGGAAAGAAAAGGAAACCAGAAGATCCTGTCTCCCAGGCACTTACTGTCCTTTCTCATCCCCACCGCGAGGCATTTTTGGTACCGGCAGGCCTGGCATTGTCGCCGCTTGGCTTTGGTGACGGGGCAGCTCTGAGTAAAGGGGCAAGTGAACTGGATGCCCTTCAGCACCGTCCTCCTGCAAGGCAAGGGGAAGAAGCTTGAGCGGGAGTCATGAGGACTAGAAACCTGCGTGCCCCTGCATCCACCCAGAGTCGCCAGGGCTAGCATCCGAGTTTGCTTTCCTGGTATTGACCAACGCTAACTAAAAAACACTCTTTTCAAAAGGTAGCAAAGCGCCCCGGGAAAGGATGGCATCTTTCCCCCTCCTCGGTGCCCGAGGGTTTGCTGGGAGAACGCCTGGCCTGAAGCGGGCAGGCCACGCAAGGCTCTAGTCCTCATGGGGGCTGAGAGGAGGAGGAAGAGAAAGCCAGGGCAGGAAGAAAGGCCTCCAGGCCTACCGGAAGAATCCTTTGCAGCCTTCGCAGGTCATGACGTGGAAGTGGTAGCCGCTGGCTCGGTCCCCGCAGACGGCACAGGTCTTCTCCTCGGCTTCCAGGTCCGGCTCACCCCACAGGCTTCTGCCTTCACCGTCCGAGGAACTCTGCATGTTGCCAGGCGCCGGCTCCCTAGGGGCAAACATCACAGACTCATCTGCCTCCTTCCGTTATGGTTTAAAGGGATTCGCTGGCTGGCTGAGGAAGGAAACGCCCAGGGCTCCTGTAATTTTTTTCCCCCAACGACAAGCCTGCAAGGTAGGCTGGCTGAGAGAAAGCGACTAACTCACAGCCTGCTTAGGCAGCTTCTCTGGCTAAAGCGGATCTTGAACCCAGATCTCCCCAATCTGGAGCTAGGGACTTTATCATTGGGCCATCCTGCCTTTCGCAGGTTATTATAATATATTACATGACATTATATTACATTACACTACATTGCATTATACTATATTATTATATTTATTATATTGTCATACTATACTACATGTTATTATTCTATTCTATTCTATTCTATTCTATTCTATTCTATTCTATTCTATTCTATTCTATTCTATTCTATTCTATTCTGCATTCTATTTCTATTCTATTCTATTCCCTATTTCATTTCTACTCTACTCTACTCTACTCTACTCTACTCTACTCTACTCTACTCTACTCTACTCTACTCTACTCTACTCTACTCTACTCTACTTCCACTCCACTCCACTCCACTCCACTCCATATTTAATATTAATTTGATTTATATGGTCACCCATGTCAGACTCTGGATGGCTCATCACATAAGGGCCAAACATGGAAAAATCCAGTCCCGCCAGCAGCAGCAGCAGCAGCTTTACCAAGATTGGACACACACCCTAGGTTAATCCTTGCTTAGCCAAGCCTACTTCCTGCCTCTCTTTCCATGTTAGGTCCATGTTAGGTTCCTGCACAAAGCCACCTTTCAGTTCCAAGGCAGGACCTGCTTGCTGGCAGAAAAAGGTTTAAATAAAAATAAAGCTGAAAGAAAAGTACCGCACTACGAGCTCCCCAGCCCTCTTTTAGCCAAGCCGAGTGTGCAAAGTGTTGTGCTTAAGGCTCTTAGCACCTGGGTAAATGGTTCAACTCCTCCTTTTGATTGCTCATTCGTGGGTGTGTAAAAGGACAAGAGTTATGCAACCTGGTAGGGAAGAAAAACACAAAGCAAAAAGACAAAGGGGGAGAGAGAGAGAGAGAGAGAAAGACAGAAAGAGACAGAGAGCAGGAGAAAGAGACAGAGAAAAGAAAGAGACGAGAGAGAAAGAGTGAGAGAAAAAGAGAGAGAGAAAAAGAAACAGAGGAGAGAGAGAGAGAGAAAGAAAAAGAAACAGACAGAAAAAGAGACAGGAATGGAATAGAATAGAATAGAATAGAATATGGAATAGAATAGAATATGGAATAGAATAGAAAATTAGAATAGAATAGAATAGAATAGAATAGAATAGAATAGAATAGAATAGAATAGAATAGAATAATAACTTTATTGTCGCATACGTTAAAATGAAATTTCGTTGCATACAGCTGTCAAAGGGTCACTACATAAATATGACAATAAATACAGAATTATGCATATACCCATATATTATATGATACAGAGAAACAAGAGAGAGAGAGAAAGTGTGAGAGAGCAAAAAGAAAAAGAGACAGAAAGAAAAAGAGAAACAGAAACAGACAGAGAGAAAGAAAGAGGGAGAGAGAGAGAAAGAGACAGACAAAGAAAGAAAGAAAAAGGGAGGAAGGAAGGAAAGAGAAAGAGACAGAAAGAAACAGAAAAAGAGAGAGAGAGAGAGAAAAAAGAAAGAAAGAAAGCAAAAAATACCAGAAATATTTTAATGGCACTTTTTCTAACTAACCAGAGGAAACTGCTTTGGGGAATTGCAACTTACAGCATGAAATGTACAGACTACAATGCATCCGTCAGCCGCAGCTGCAGCTGATGCTTTTTTAAAAAAAATATTAGCTGGAAAAGATGCTACCAAAATCCTGATTATTTTTTTTTTTACAGTACTGTCATAGATTAACATGGTTCTCCTAGAAAGGAAGGAGGAAAAAAAATGTCTCTTTGACCCAAAGAAGATGACGATGACGATAATAATAATAATGGGGATAATAATCATCACATCGACAAAATCCCCTCCGTTGCAAAAAAGCAGCTCTCCCTGGCACATCCTGCCACAATCACTTCCACACCATCAGGCATCCCCATCTGCCTATCGCAGGTCCTTGGGAAGGACTCGGCAGCCCAAATGCAGTCAAAACATCTGGCTGAAATGTGCACAAAGTGCACCCACCACAATAATAATAAGAGAACTCCATCGGCATTGACAAAATCCCCATCAGTCAATTGCGAAAGGCAGCTTTTCTTGGAAGAGCTGACAACCCTGCCACGAAACCTTGACTATGATTCAACATCTGTCTGGCCCAGGTCCTCAAGAAGGACTCAGTGGGTGGATAAAAACGCCATTTTTAAAACAAACAAGCACACAAACATCTGGCTGACCGGTCAACCAGCCGTAATGACTATCACGCTCACTTTATCCTGTTTTTCATCAGTCGATTATCAAAAGCCAAGTTGTTCCGAGCCACACAACCACAACTACGCCAATAAATTGCGACACCGAATGTTCCTGGAAACGAAGCGACACAAAATGAAGGTCAACCTAAAGAACTGGCAGCTGTGGTTTCACCTTGTTGCGTAGGACAACAACCATCCTCTGCCATATTTACAATGATTAACACGTTACACAGGTCGCCCTCGACGTACGGTCCCGAAATTTGTGTCGCTAAGCGAGACGGTTGTTAAGCGAAATTTCTCCCACTTTACAACCTCCCTTGCCGCAGCGGTTAAGTGAATCACTGCAGTTGGGAAGTTAGTAACCTAGTTGTTAAGTGGTTTTGTCAGAAGGTTGCAAAAGGGGATCGCGTGTAGTATGCCCGTCATAAATATGAGTCAGTTGTTAAGTGTTTTCATTTCGATCAGCTGAGCACGGGGGATGCTGCAATGGTTGTTGGTATAAAAAACGGCCCTAAGTCACTTTTTTTCAGCACCGTCGTAACTTGGAACGGTCACTAAAAGGACCGTTGTAAGTTCTGCAGATCAGACACGAAAAAGACCGCAAAGAGAACGACGGCGGCTTAGCAAACAGAAATTTGGGACTCAGTTGTGTCCGTGAAGTCTATCAAAGTTTGTTTTTGACCAGAAAGATAATTCTGTTTTTTTAATTATTTTTCAAAAAGGTGAATTGGTTGCTTTATAAGGATTAAATTATTGCCAAGCGGGAAGACTGCCAATTAAAAAAATAAAAATCAATCAAGTCTAACGTGGGGAACTCATCGCCAATCCTTTAACACCCTCCCCTCCCCCCCCCAATTAAACGCAGAAATTTGGATCGCCCTTTTGTGCAATCCAGCCAGGATCTCCTTGCTTTCTCCAGCCACCCGTGAAGCGTCGTGGGCCACCCAGAGATCCTTCCACCTGTGCCCATCTTGGCTTCCCTTACCTGCTTTTATTCGTGGTGTGAAGTTCCCACTCTTCCCGACGCCTGGAAACCCTCTTGATTATTTTCCCGCACGGATTTTGGAATCTCCGACGGGCAGGGGGTGGGTGGGGGGAAAGATCCAGACTAATTTTCTTTGATAAGGGAGGAGACGGCTGTACTTTGAACCCATGAGCAAGCAGGAGAGAAAGTGCCAGCTGGCCCCGTGGGTGAAGGTTAGCAGGGAGGGAAGAAGGGAAGGGAAAAATACCCAGCTGGAGAGATGGAAGGAGGGCTGGAGGTCCCCAACCGCCAACGGCACCAATGCCAAACTTCCTTCGAACAAGATTCCAGCCGCTCCTCGGTTTACGACCATGTGTTTCGAGTTACGAACGGCACTGAAAGGAAGCACAGGGGGTCCTCAGCTTGCGACCGCAGTGGCGCCCCAAATTTAAGGGGGTCAAGCGAGAAACGGGTTCCGTGAGTTTTCGCCCCAGTTTGCGACTTTCCTGGCCACGGTTGTTAAGTGAATCACTGCCGTTGTTAAATGAGTAAAACAGCCGTTAAGTGAATCTGGCTTCCCCCATGGGCTTTGCTTGTCAGAAGGTCGCAAAAGGGGAATCGCGTGATCCCCGGGACACTGCGACCGTCGTAAATAGGAGTCAGTTGCCGAGCGTCTGAATTCTGATCACGTGATCCTGGGGAGGCTGCCACGGTCGTTAAGCGTGAAAAAGGATACTGGTCTGATCTAGGTAGATTGATAGGTTCCTCGTTGTTTGAATTCTGCCTAGAGACCAACAGTCCTGCAAGGCAGAATTTAAATTCGAGATTTTGGACAGGGACATACAAGGAGTCCCTTTTTTCAGTGCCGTTGTAACTTCGAACAGTCACTAAACGAACGATTGTAACTCAAGGACTATCGGTCGTTCCTTTTTGACCGAATCAACATAATAGTGTGAAAATTAAATAATTTTTGGTCTCTCTCTCTCTCTTTCTCTCTCTCTCTTTCCTCTCTCTTTTTCTCTCTCTTTCTCTCTGTCTCTCTTTTTCTCTCTCTCTCTCCTCTCTCTCTCTTTCTCCTCTCTATCTCTCTTCTCTGCCCCCTCTTTATCTTTCCTCTTTCTCTTTTTATCTCTCTCTCTTTCTGTCTCTCTGTCTCTCTCTGCTCTCTCTTTCTGTCTCTCTCTGTCTCTCTCTCCTCTCTCTTTCTCTGTCTCTCTTCTCTGCCCCCTCTTTATCTTTCCTCTTTCTCTTTTTATCTCTCTCTCTTTCTGTCTCTTTCTGTCTCTCTGTCTCTCTCTCCTCTCTCTTTCTCTGTCTCTCTCCTTCTCTGTCTCTCTCCTCTCTCTTTCTCTCTCTCTCCTCTCTCTCTCTTTCTCCTCTCTCTCTCTCTTCTCTCCCGCCTCTTTCTCTTTCCTCTTTCTCTTTTTATCTCTCTCTCTTTCTGTCTCTCTCTTTCTCTGTCTCTCTCCTCTCTCTTTCCTCCCTCTCTCTTTCTCCTCTCTATCTCTCTTCTCTCCCCCTTTCTCTTTCCTCTTTCTCTTTTTATCTCTCTCTCTTTCTGTCTCTCTCTGTCTCTCTCTTTCTTTCTCTCCTCTCTCTCTCTCTTTCTCTCTCTTTCCTCTCTCTCTCTCTCTCTCTCTCTCTCATACACACAAACACACACAAACACACAGACAAGTTGACACACCTAGTGTTTTTATTCACAGTAACTTACCTCTCACCTGGATGCCTTGAGCAACATTTTCGTAACTGGGGCCGGTTGCTGGTGTCCCACTTCAGATCTGGGGCCAGCCTGCCCTTAGCCCAAAGACAAGCAGCAAATTTTGGGGTGCCTGCTTTGCAACTCCTGGGGGTCCCCCATGGCTGCCCAGGATCACCGGCAGGTACCCATGTGCCTCGCCGGGCCCCGAGTCCTGGTAATGGTTCCTGCAATCCTCCCGGAATGAAGTTAAACCAGTTAGGTTCCTGACAGGCAAATGAGAAAACTCACAACTCACAGCCCGATTGTCTGCGAGTGGCTGACGCATGTGGACAAGAAGTCGGCTTGTTCCGTTTGAACTGGGTTTACAGGAGGGTTGGATGTACACAGGGGGGCCCTTGACTTACGCCCACAATTGAGGCCCCCGATTTCTGTTGCCAAGGCAAGACGTTTGTTAATCGGGTTTTGCCCCGTTTTACGACTTTCCTTGCCGCAGCGCCTAAAGTTAGTCAACATGGTTGTTAAGTGGATCTGGCTCGCCCCATCGACTTTGAAAAGCTGATCACGTGATCACGGGACAAGGCAACCGTCATAAATGTGAGTCATCTGCCCAGCGTCTGAAGTTGGATCATGTGACCCCGGGGAGGCTGCGACGGTCATAAGTATGAAAAATGGTCGTAAGTTGAGGACTCCTTGTACAAAATCATTCTCTTCCATAACCCATCCTTGGGGGTTTCCCAAATAGACATCATCATCATCATCATCATCATAATCACCACCACCACCACCATCATCATCATCAAAAAAGTTGGAAGGGATCTTGGAGGTCGTCTAGTCCAACCCCCTGCTTAGGCAGGAAACCCTATACTATTTCAGACAAATGGCTGTCCAGTCTCTTCTTAAAAACTTCCAGTGTTGGAGCATTCACCGCTTCTGGAGGCAGGTTGTTCCACTGGTTAATTGTTCTAACTGTCAGGAAGTTTCTCCTTAGTTCCAGTTTGCTTCTCTCCTTGACTAGTTTCCGTCCGTTGCTTCTTGTCCTGCCTTCAGGGGCTTTGGAGAATAGCTTGACTCCCTCTTCTTTGGGGCAGCCCCTGAGATATCGGAACACTGCTATCATGTCCCCCCTCGTCCTTCTCTTCATTAAACTTCTTGATTTCTACATCAGAGTAAATCTTTGCCCGGATTAGCAAAACCCCAGTTACAATCTCTCTCCCCAGTTGGATGCAGGATTCGTCTTGATCATGGTTTGTTAAAGAAGGCTAGAATCATCTTGACGGATCAGCTGAGCATCGGTTGAATTTCCCCCCCCCTCAAAAAAAAAAAAAAGAAATAAAGAAATACTAAAATGACAAACAGAATAAGGCAGGCTTTTTCAGCCGAGGGAAAAGAAGATTTTAAACAAGCTAGAAGTAGTAAACTGATATCCAAAGGCGGTTTCACATGGCGGTTAGTTGCCAAAAAGAGAGAGAGAGAGAGAGAGAGAGGGAAAAAAATGGAATATAAATTGCCCAGCACTAGCGTCAGCCTGGCCCTGGCTTGGCCTGAAGTCCTGCTGTGTCTTTTTTGATGAAATCAAATTTGATCTTTCCACTTTAATTAATGGTTTCCTGTTTGGGCCCCAAGATATGTGGGGTTTTAGGAAAGAAAATAGCAAAGACGGCCCTAACCCATCCCTCAACCTGCTCCCTGTTTCCTCCCCCCCCCCCCCCAGGCCGGGCTGTGCCACATGAATTTTTTATCTTCTGCTCTTTGAGCTTTAAATTAAACATGATGGGAAAAATTGAGCAGAGAGGGCCAAGCAGACAAAAACACAAGGTTTTAATCAGGTTTAAATGGACTTGGGGGGAGGGGGGAGAATTTAGATGCATCCTGGGTGCAAGAGGACAAGGAGCCACCTTTTGAAATACGGTTGCTGTATTTAATAGAATAACAGAGTTGGAAGGGACCTTGGAGGTCTTCTAGTCCAACCCCTCACTCAGGTTGGACTAACGCTTCCTTGTTTGTTTGTACCTGGCCTTAATTATTTTTAAAATAACTCCAGGTAGAAAATATACCCAACACACCTTCCTTCTCTTATTTTTCCCACAACAAGAAGTCTTGACCCAAAGTCACCCAGCTGATTTTCATGCCTAAAGTAGGACTAGAACTTACCGTCTCCTGGTGATTGGCCCAAAGTCACCTAGACGGCTTTCACGCCTAAAGTAGAACTAGAATTCACCGTCTCCTGGTAATCCATCCATCTTAAAGCAGGCTGGCTAGGGGATTCTGGGAGTTGAAGTCCGCCTGTCTTAAAGCAGGCTGGCTAGGGGATTCTGGGAGTTGAAGTCCACTGATCTCAAAACATGCCAGCTGGGGAATTCTGGGACCCATCTTAAAGCAGGTGGGCCAAGGAATTCTGGGAGTTGAAGTCCACCCACCTGATTGAGAAACACTGCTCTACTGATAGCCTTGCAAGCACACAATTTTTGCCCCTTCTCTCTAAAAGAAAATCTCGGCTACCGCATTCTTTAAATTCCCCACTCTCCCAATTTTTGCAGCTGAGACTTCCCAAGCCTGGGGTCTCCAGTGCTCTTGGGAAACACCCCCCCCCAATCTCAAACACCTCCCCCCAATCTAAACTGGCCAAACTTTAATTAGGTCTTCTTCTGAAATCAGCAGAAAGTGGCACACATTAGCATCACTGCCCATCAGCTACGGCTCAGCCTTACGTTGTGGGTTTCCCAGAGAGAATTGCTGAATTGTGCAATCTCACTGAGACTCCTCTCTTTTTCTAAAAAATAATAATAATAAAAAAAAAAACAGGGAAAAAAAAAGAGAGACAGTTTGTTTACTACCACCAAGCTGGTTATGCTCCAGTTTGGCAAAGGGGCTGTAGAAAGCCCTGGCTTCTCTCATTGGCTGCCCGGCCCTGTCAATCAAAGTGCCGGGTACCTTTGAGTGCGGCTAAGTGTGCCAGTGAGCTGGGAATTCAAGCAGAAGCTGTGTGCATGAATGAAAACCCAGCAGAGAGAAAGAGAGAGAAGAAGGGATATATAGCATCTTCCTTGGAGCGTCTCCTGAGCATCCGACTGCAGGCACTATGAGTAAGGTACGGGGAGGAGGAGGAGGAGGAGGAGGAGGAGGAGGAGGAAGAGGAATAGAGAAGGAGAAGAGGAAGAGGAAGGGGGAAAACAGACAAGGAGAAGAAGGAGAAGGAGGAGAAGATAAAGAAGGAAGGGAGGAATGCAAGAATTTGGAAGGATGAGATGTGGACGACAGCAAAGGGAATACCAGCATGAAGCTTCCTGCTTGGCTAACGGATTTCCCTTTTGTAGAAAATAAAAGCTGGCAGCCTTTCCTGGTTGAGCAAAGAGGACCGAAAAGGTGATCCCAGGACAAGCCTTTTTAGACGCCCCCCCCCCCGTGCAAACGAAAAGGCTCAGCTTAGATTGCAACCGGGGTGGTGGTGGTGGGGGGGGTATGTGTTTTGAATTGCACGCTATAAATTTAATTGCAAGCGGTGGGTTTTTTACGGCTAAGCTGGCAGGGCACACTGCACCTGTAGGCGCCCGGGCACGGTGGGTGAGCAAAAAGAGAAGAAAAACAATACTAACCCATAATAACAGTAACCCGGAAAAAGAGTGGGATAACTTGAGCATGGGCTTCTACGAGACTCGGCTCAGATGGACGGGGCGCCTTAAAAAGGCTGGGAGGAATTGAAGAACTGTACTCAGGGCTGAGTGTGCCATTTGCACGCCTGTTTTGCGAGGGAGAGAAGTGCCTCTGTTCACAGACATTTCTGGGCTTCTCCTGTTGTTCTTTTTTCACCCCCTTCCTCTTATGCCTCATTGCTATACCCTGATCCGCTTGCAAGGAGAGATGGGAATAAATGGATTAAAAAAAAGAAATAAGAATGTTCCCTATCCTGTAAAAAAAATATATGCTGGGATTTGAGGTGGGGGGTTATAAGGAGGGGAAATTCTCTTCTCTGCCATAGCTTCAGTGGGCTACGTGGTTGTTTTTTTTGACTAAATTCATTCATCCGACTAAGGGTGCATTTGTGGGCATCGGTGGCAGAGAGAGAGAGAGAGAGCAGAGAGCCAAAAAGGCTGCCTTGATGCAAAGTGATGTGCCCAAAATTAAATCCGTGATGTGCGTGCGAAGCAGAGGTTTTTTTTTATTATTATTATTAGTATTAGTATTATTATCAGTATTATTTGCAAACTCGGTCCCTTAATCCGGAGGATTCATTTCTGGGACGCGAAATCCCACTGTCTCGGGCGATGCGCGTGTGTGCGTTATGTGTCTCTGAGTGTGCTCGGATCCGAATGCAGATGTCAGGAACTCTGAAGCACTGACGACGCATCCGCTAGTGTGCAAATGCCAAAGGGGAACAGGGAGACCCACTTTTTGCAAAAGAGGAGAGAGGGGGGGGGGAGTGGCTGAGATTCGGGCAGGCGTAGGGAGATGCGCGTCTATTATGTAAAAACTCCCATGGTAAAATCCATGGGAAGGGGAACCAGAAGTGGCCCAAAGAAGGCAATCTGCCAAGGAAGGGGGTTCTAAGCCCAGGAAATTCACAGAGAGGAGGAGGAGGAGGAGGAGATAGACAAAGAGGAGCAGGAGGAGCAGAAGAGAAGATAGAAAAGGAGGAGGAGGAAGAGATAAACAAGGAGAAGATGGAGAAGAAGGAGAAGGAGAAGATAGATGAGGAGGAGGAGAAGATAAACAAGGAGAAGATGGAGAAGAAGGAGAAGATAGACGGAGGAGGAGGAGGACTGGAGAAGGAGAAGGGGAAGATAGACAAGGAGGAGACGGAGAAGGAGAAGGAGAGGATAGAGGAGGAGGAGGAGGAGGAAGAGATGAACAAGGAGAGGAATTCTAGGAGTTGAAGTCCCCACATCTTCAAGTTGCCAAAGTTGAGAGATGTTTTCCACTCTCCCAGTCCTTCCGAGGGCCAAGTTGACTCTTATCTCTTTCTGTTCTCTTGACAACGTCTTTCGGCCCAGTCTCCCAAGGTCTTCCTCACACACACTTATAAAGAGTGAACAGAGAAGGGGCTATTATGGGAAAACCCCTCTTTTACCATTTACATTTGCCTTTCAATGCCGGCTCCATGCACAAACGCGCACATCGATACCTCTCAAATCGTCCATTAAAATAAGTTGCTCCTAACCTCGCTAACTTTGGTCAACGTTTCGCTTTCTTGAAAGAATTCAAATCGGGGCCGTCTTTCTGCCCCGTTAGCTCCAGATCCCCCCAAACGCCGAATGTTAGTTAATTTGTTAACTGGGCACAGCGAAGAGTTTTCGAAGGCTTATAAGGCTTATTAAAAAAAAATCCCCCTCATCTATCCTATTTGAAACCAGAGGAAATTTAGCTTTTCTGCATGGCTCCGGTGCAAATTTCCTTTTATATATATATTTTTTTCTAGCCAAATATTGAATTAATACTTCACTTTTCATACTTGACAGAAAGTCAATGGTCTCTCTCTCTCTCCCTCCCTCCCTCTCTCTCATTTTTTACAAATCTTACATATTCTTGTGCCAATAAAGCCACGAGCGCTAATAAATTTAAATAAACTTTCTTTTTTAATTGAGCAATAGAGAGAGAGAGAGAGAGCAGAATGCAGATGAAATAATATTTTGAAATTGGGAGCGCTGCAGGCATGGTTTTCTGTCATATTTTTTTTTTACAGCGTCCTGTTCCTTTTTGGAACCAAGTAACCTCGGGAGCGTGCAATACATTAATAAATTTGGGGTCCTATTTTTAGGGCCCTAATGTCAGCTTTCAGAGACAATGTCGTGTATCTAACATAAAGGGTTGCTTCAGTCAGGGTTGTTAATTTCTTACTGATTTCCTCCCCCCACCCCCAACACGTTTTATTCAGCCTTTATAACCAGATGCTATTTCCTTGGTGAAAATGGCTCACACATCAGCTAAGGACATCAGCTAAGGATCTAACGGCATTAACACGTAATGGCTTCAACTTGGTTGACCTTAACCTTAGTTAGGCGCTAGAGAGGATCGACAGAAGAGAATATCTGTAGCCCAGGATTGAGCTGTGGGTTCCTCAGAGAGCACCCAGGACCCCAGAAGTAAATGCAGTAGCTTGGTTTATATTATGCTGCAATCTATTTGATATCTATTTGATACATTTGTCTGAAATGGTATAGGGTTTCCTGCCTGAGCAGGGGGTTGGACTAGATGACCTCCAAGGTCCCTTCTAACTTTATTATTATTATTATTGATCATCGCACAGTCAGCCAGATGTTCAGACTGGATTTGGCATTTTTGTCTACCTATCGAGTCCTTACCAAGGACCTGGGATAGGCAGATGTGGATGTTTGATGGTATTACAGATCTCGTCGCAGGATGGAAGCGGTTCCTAGTTAAGGCCACCTTTTGCAATTGACTAATGGCGAATTTGTCAATGCCGATGATGGTGTTCAAGTGGTGCTCCAGTTGTTTGGGGATTGCACCCAAGGCGCCTATGACTATTGGTACCACCCTTGCTTGCCTTTGCCACAGTCTTTCTATTTCTATTTGTAGGTCTTTGTCTTTTGTTATCTTCTCCAGTTCTTTCTTGTCAATTCTGCTGTCTATTATTATTATTATTATTATTATTATTATTATTATTATTATTATTATTATTATTATTATTATTATTATTATTTACAATTCTATATGATATATGATGCAATCTATTAGGGAAAACCCCACAAAACGGCCCTATTAATCCAAGCTTTGTTGGAGAATAGGGAATCGATTAGAGTTTGGCTCTTGGGTGGATTAAGCCATATACAGGAAGTCCTCAACTTACAACAGTTCATTTCGTGACCGTTCAAAGTCACAACAGCCCTGAAAAAAGTGACTTACGACCGTTTTTCGCCTTTGCGACCGTTGCAGCCTCCCCCTGATCACGTGAACAAAATTCGGATGCTTGGCAACGGGCTCGTATTTATGACGGTTGCAGTGATCCCCTTTTAGCGACCTTGGCAAAATGGATGGGTTTTATATTTCAGGCTGTTCAAAACTCTTCAGGACCATGGAGAGCACCTAAGGATATCAGATGTTGCTCCTAACCTGTATAGAACTGCTGCTTGGACTTCAACTCCCAGAATTCTGTGCTGGCTGGAGAATTCTGGGAATTGAAGTCCACACATCCTCCAGCGGCTAAGGTTGGGAAGCGCTGCTTGATAGTACACAGATCTTATCCATTTAGGAAAGAAAGATCCATCTGCAACCAGAAGAAAACTCTTTGGATCAGGCAGATCGACCAT
The DNA here is from genome assembly GCA_023970755.1 of Azemiops feae. Lineage (NCBI taxonomy): Eukaryota > Metazoa > Chordata > Lepidosauria > Squamata > Viperidae > Azemiops > Azemiops feae. Next base: position 633,951 of record JALGBA010000761.1, read on the forward strand.
GGAGACGGCCATTTTTGCCACGGTTGTTAATTGAATCATGCGGTCGTTAAATGAATTCAGCTTCTCCCATTGACTTTGCTAAGCCAGCTGGGAAGGCCACAAATGGGGATCGCGTGACCCCCCGGGATGTTGCAATTTTTGTCGATATGTGCCTGTTGCCAAGCACCCAACTTTTGATCCCGTGTGGACGCTGCAACGGTCGTAGGTCCGAGGACTGGTTGTAAGTCACTTTTCCAGTGGTGTTGTCCCTTCCAACGGCCGCTAAACGGACCGTTGTAAGTCAAGGACCGCCTGTGCAAAGCTATCTTTTCCCCGAGATTCCTCTTTCTCCGATTTAACCCCCATCTGCGTTTTCAAACATTTATATTTATTTATCCGAATGTTATCGGCCTCCGAACTCCAATTAGAAACCTGGGCGGCAGACAAAACTAGCATCAACAGAGCTCAAAACGTTTAAATCAAACAGGCAGCCCAGAAAATAGACGTTAAATAACATTGTCCTCAAAGCTGAGAGGTGTTTACTCTGCTTTTTTTTTTCTTCCAAATCTGGCTTTTGCAGAGGAGAATGTTCTGAGCTGTTTCCCCTCTGCAATTAATCCGCAATTTGACAAATCTAGAGTTTTATCCTTCTCTGGCGTGGGTTTTGCCATTCTCAACTCTGCCCTTTTTTTTTTAACCGTTATGTCATAAAGCTATCCAACGGGAGTGATGTATAAGCCTTGTCAATAAATAAACGAAGGCATACAATCTGGTGGAGAGCCAGCCTTTTCAAGCCGGCCCTTGGCTGCCGTTGTTGATGGCTCTTTTTAATTATTTGTAATGCCCCGAGTTTCCTATCTGATGCTTGGTTTTAATTGCAATCTGCCAGGAGACCTCCAGAGTCAGTGGAATAAATCAATTTAATAAACAGATTAAACCAACTTCCCGACTTCCTTTCGTCCCCAAAGCCGAGGGGAACAAAACTGTGAAATTCAGAGAAAGCCAGAATGGAAAAACCATACGTTTTTTTTCCTATTTTGGTCAGGACAACCTATCATAGTTGGCTTAATTGACATGTTGGCTTAATTGACATTTGGGAGTCTAGCATCCTGTGAGAATTCAGTCAGTGTCCCAGCAAGCTGGGGGAAGCGAGTCAATAGAAATAGAAATAGAAGAACAGAGTTGGAAGGGGCCCTGTAGGTCATCTAGTCCAACCCCCTGCCCCATCTGTCAAGGTTGCGTGTGGCTTAATTTGGGCAGCGTCACCTCTTGAGAATATCCTCACTTCGTTTGTTAATCTGGGTTTGAGGTTGCACCTGCTGTAGGACATCCCTGATGGAAGGGAAATTGGAGGATGGATTCACATTGTAGGACCCTGGTTGGTGGGAACAAAAATGGCCTGAGAATTTAATGATTAAGTTATTTTTTTTCATATTTTCTCTAAAACTAACATTTCTGGCTCAAACATAGCTACGCACAAGTAGTCCTTGATTTATGAGAATTGGGACCAGAATTTGTATTGCTAAGCAAAGTGGTTGTTAAGTTAATTTGGCCCTGCTTTACGACCTTTTTTCAATGCCGTTGTAACTTCGGTCTTTAAATGAATATAGTTGTAAGCGGAGGACTAGCTGTGCAGTTGCATGTTGGAGAGAGAAAGTCTCCTGTTTTGAGTGGGGTGAGGGGTTGGGGTTGGACTAGAAGACCTCCAAGGTCCCTTCCAACTCTGTTATTCTGAAATTGAATCGTCTTTTGCGGCTAAGCGGATCTGATCTTCCAGTCTAGTATGAAATATCCTGGATTTTTTTTAAAGAAAGGCTTTAGAGAAAGGATTCGTGAAGAACACCTCGATTGTAAATTAATAAAAAAGAAAAATGAATAAAATGAGTTGGGATTGAGCTAAGGTTGCAGAACCAAGAAAGGTATTGATTTGCAAAACTAAAGCCAGTTGGCACCGGGCTAATTTAAGACTGCAATGTTACACAAGGGGACACTTAATTAACACAATTGAGGGTTTCTGGATGCCTCGGGGGCTTGTCTCCTCTTTCCCCCCCTCCCCGCCACCATGTCCCCATTGGGGCGTCTCCGCAGCGCCCCCCCCCATTAGATTGACAGTCCTGGGGCTGATCCAAAAAACTACACAAATTTTATTCAGCTCTTTATCAAGATGCGTTAAAACGTGGAAGAGTTTCATTTGATTTGTGCTGGCTTCGTGGAGGAGGTGTCTTCTGTGCAACTTTCCTGGCACGGAGGGAGTTCGGCGCCTCGTTTAGCGACCGCCTCGTTTAGCGCCCGTTCCCAGTTAGGACAGTGATTTTAAAAAAATATAACTTTACAACTGAACACGCTGAACAAGCTTTGTGGGACTCTACGAAGCAAAGGGAAGCTTTGAAGTAAGACTGTAAGCCCAGTTGTGGTTTCACGTAGTGACCCCTTCGTTTAACGACTGAGTTGCCGGTTGCAAATACGGTCGTTAAATGAGAACTACCTCCATTGTTTGTTTGTTTTTTTAAGTTACAACCCACCCTTAACAAGCTTTGTGGAACTCTAAAGCCAAGCCAAGCCAAAGTCAGACTGTATGCATAGTCATGGTTTCATTTAGTGACCGCTTCACTTAATAACCGATTTGCCGGTCCCTATTTTGGTCATGAAACAAGGACTGCCTTTTTTTTTTAAATTTCCAAATTTAGCCTCCAAACCATGGATTTTCCTTCTAGCCTCCCAGCCAGGTTTAACAAGATCCTTGCTTTGTTTCTTCTCCAGTTTAGCAGCAAACTAGACGTCAAATTTTTTTTAATAGAAAAATTGCCAAGCCAATAGCAATTATTGCCACTTAGTGCCAAACCAAATTGCCAAATTTCCATCTCTTAATGTATGGTGTGGGTGGCCTTTCAAAGCACTCCAACGTTCAGGATTCAACTCAGATTAATGGAAGGATTTTGGCTGATAATTCAAAACAATGCAGAGCCTTCGGAACAAAATATATTCCTATTTTTTTTTTAATAAACCCTTATTTTATTTTATTTATTTTATTTTATTCGTTTTATTTTGTTTATTTTAATTCTTTATTTTATTTTATTTTATTTATTATTTATTTTATTTTATTATTTTATTTTATTTTATTTATTATTTATTTTATTTTATTTTATTTTATTTTATTTTATTTTATTTTATTTTATTTATTTTATTTTATTTTATTTATTTTATTTATTTTATTTATTTTATTATTTTATTATTTTATTTTATTTTATTATTATTTTATTTTATTTTATTTTATTTTATTTTAATTTATTTTAATTTAATTTAATTTAATTTAATTTAATTTAATTTATTTTATTTTATTTTATTTTATTTTATTTTATTTTATTTTATTTTATTTTATTTTATTTTATTTTATTTTATTTTATTATTATTTTGCATCTGAGGGACTCCATCCTCATCTAAGGACATGAATGCGGCTCACTGCATTGACGACCCTCCCTTCTTCCTTCTCCTTAATCCTGACAATTCCTAAAATTGATTTTAATTACTTATTTATGGAGGCTCGATTTCTCTCCCAGGAGATGGTATGCAAAGACTCTGCTGATTTAGCTTGGCTTTGTTTGAAGGTTGTCTGAGACGTGGGGAACTTTTAAGAGCTGGTATTTTCCATTTATTGATTTACTTAACGTACGGCATATCACACAGGAACTTACAATATTGTATATATTAAGATTTAGCCCCAGTTAAAAACATGGATGGATGGATGGATGGATGGAGAGAGAGAGAGAGATAAATAGAGAGAGCGTTAGAGAGTTAGAGAGAGAGAGAAAGAGAGAGAGAGAGATCCATTTATGGAAGCAAATTTCATCTGGGTTTTCCTCTATTCTCATCGCCCCCCAAAATGCCTTTTTTTCTCTTGTTGCTCTTGTTTCTTCCTGGGTGATCATCGGAACATATGCTGCTGTTTCTCCTGTCTCTTTTCTGGTCTCTCCCTGTCTGCCTGGTGTGCTCATTATGGGATGGATTTGCAGTTGCCTCGGCAACAGAGGAAGGCGAGGAGAGACCTCTTCTCAAGGAGAAAGGCTTAAAAAAAGAAAAGAACAATCTGCCTTCCAAAATTGCAGGGAAGGGGGGTGAGAAGGAGAGAATTTGGGGACGAGGGGGGGGGTGCTGAATTGCAGCATCCAAAATGTCCCCACCTCCAAATTCTGTGAGGGTGGGGGTCCCATCCGGAGGGCTGGCATGATCAGGACGATGGGAGGGGTAGTCCCAGCCGGGGAGGTAGGGGGGAATGGGGAACACCTTTCCTGCTTTTTAAGAAAAATGACTTTATTTATCCGCTGTCAGGAATTTATCTTATGCTAAAAAGCAAGCGATTAATTCAGGCTTCGCTGAACAGTTTGAAAGCTTTAGTGGCTGCCCTCAGTTTTTTAATTGTGAATACTTTTAAGCTAGGTTGGATTTTACAGTTAGGGTATTGTGCCAGTCCAGGAAATGGGCTTATTCAGGAAACAAGGGAAGGGAGGTATTGTATGGGCTTTGCAGAGTTTGGTTGGTACAATATGTTTTAAACCAGGCTGGGGAAGGAGAAGCTGATATATACAGTAACTGAGAAACTGCTTAGAAGTTTTTTGGATTTTTTTTAGTGAAGTTTATTTGCTGTTGTTTTTAGGGCTGAGAAGAAGGGAAAGAGAAAGAAAGAAAGAGAGAAAGAGGGAGGGAGAAAAGGAGGGCGGGAAAGAAAGGGAAGGGGAGAGAGTAAAGGAGGAAAGAAAGAAAGAAAAAAGAGAAAGAAAAAGAGAAAAGAAAGAAAAGAAAGAAAGAGGAAGGAAGGAAAGGAAAGGAAAGGAAAGGAAAGGAAAGGAAAGGAAAGGAAAGGAAAGGAAAGGAAAGGAAGAAGAGGAAGAGATTTCTTTCCACAAAATATAATTAATTTTTGGAACTTCCTGCCACAAGGTTTACTAAGAGCAGAAAATGTAAAGAATAGGGCTGTCCTTTGCTGAAAGATGTTCTGGCAGATGAGCCAAATCAATTGAAAGGAGAACAAGAAAGTGCCAAATGTCCATTTTGGAGAGAGAGAGAAAGAGAGAGAGAGAGAGAGAGAGAGAGAGAAAGAGGGATGGAGGGAGAGAAAGAGAGGCCGGGTAGCAACTATCCAAGTTTATATTGCTGTGTTATGGATGTTTTTAATTTCGGCACATCCCCAAGGGTCACAAGATTTGACCGCTTTAAAAACCCAATCAATAAGTAAATTCAAAAATTATGGAGGCTTAGCTTGGGAAACAAGCTCCCATTTCTTGACAGGGGTTGCCCGACGTGCCCAGAGGCTAAAATTTGGATTTGCAAAACACAAGTGTGCAGACGTGGGACCTATTTTGGCAAAATTTGGTGATCTATCTTAGGCCACCCAGAGTCTCTTGGTTGAATAGGGCAGCTTTAGAAACTGAATAAATTGAACCAACCGATCAATAAACCACTTGATTCAATCCGGAAAGGGCTGGGGTTTTTTTTTTTCTCTCCCATAAACCTCACCCCATTTTGACCCAGGTCAGGGCGCTGGAATAACAGAATAACAAAGTTGGAAGGGACCTTGAGGGTCCTCTAGTCCAACCCCCTGCTTAAACAGGAAACTCTATACCATTTCAGACAAGTGACTCTCTAGTCTCTTCTTAAAAACCTCCAATGATGGAGCAGCCACAATTTCTTGTGGCAAGTCGTTCCACTGATTCATTGTTCTCACTGTCAGGAAATTTCTCCTTAATTCCAGTTTGCTTCTCTCCTTGGTTAGTTTCCATCCGTTGCTTCTGGTCCTGCCTTCAGGGGCTTTGGAGAATAGGTGGACCCCCTCCTCTTCTTTGGGGCAGCCCCTCAAATACTGGAAGGCTGCTATCACGTCCCCCCCCCCCATATTCTTTCTTTTAATTAAACTAGACATACCCAATTCCAGCAACCGTTCTTCTTCGTATGTTTTAGCCTCCGGGCCCCTGATCATCTTCATTGTTCTTCTCTGCACTCTTTCTGGAGTCTCAACGTCTTTTCCAGAGATTGCACGACCTCTGTCGACGCGGTATATGCTAAATCAATAAATAAAATCACAGATGTGAACATGTGCAGAAGGCTTCCGTTGTGGCACCTTGTAACGACACCCTAGTCGTCTTTGTTGCTCTTCTCTGCACTCGTAATTGACACGAAGGGAAGGGAAATGCCACGGCACAGTTGTTCCGCTGTGCTTCAAACGAGGGCTTGTCATTATATTCTCCATCATCCTGTTCCTCGGCTCCACCTCTGGGCCCTATTGCTGGCCTGGTCCTGAGTGACAGCAACAGGCCGATGGGTATTGTTATCCCAGCAGGGAAGCTGGCTTTGGAAACAGCTGGAAAGCAGAGCAAAAAAGAGAAATACATCTGCCTTGGGAGGGGAAGCAGCTCCTTGGGGCTCCTGCAAAGCTTCATGCACAGCCGAAATAGAAAAATAAAAAGCTTTTCTGAGTTTATTTATTTACTCCCTTCGCCAATTTATACAATACAGCTACTCCTGTCTCCATAAAAGCGACTCTGGACAGATGACAGACTTACGGCAAATTTTGGTTGCTAAGTGGAACATTTGTTAAGGGAGTCTTGCCCCGTTTTACGACCTTGCTTCCCACGGTTGTTAAGTCAATCGCTGCAGTTGTTTAAATTAGTAACACGGTCGTTAAGCGAATCCGGCTTCCCCCGTTGACTTTGCTTGTCAGAAGGTCACAAAAGGGAATCGCGTGACCCCGGGGACGCTGCGACCGTCATAAATACGAGTCAGTTGCCGAGCGTCTGAATTGGGGGATGCTGCAAACGGTCGTAAATGCGAAAAACGGTCCTAAGTCCCTTTTTTCAGGGCTGTTCGTTTAGGGACCGTTCAAAGTTACGACGGCACGGGAAAAAGTGACTTACGACCGTTTTCACACTTACGACCGTTGCAGCCTCCCCAGGGTCCCGTGATCGAAATTCAGACGCTGGGCAACTGATTCACATTTACGACGGTCGCAGAGTCCTGGGGTCACGCGATCCCCTTTTGCGACTTTCCGACGAGCAAAGTCCATGGGGAAGCCAAATTTGTTTGCGTTGCTAATTTAAGACCTGCCGTGATTCGCTTAACGACGGTGGCCAGACCATGGGGCGAAACTCACTGAGCCCATGTCTCACTTTTCAACAGTTGTGGTCATACGTCGAGGACTAGCTGTATATATATATATATATATATATAATAATTCGGGGGTGACCCGGGCTTGAGGTCAGGATGGATTCGGAAAAGCGAATCAGAGGAAGAAAAATTTGCAAAAACACACAAGAAAGGAACACGCTCTCCCCCACCTTTTTTTTTTTTTTTTTGCAATTTCTCCTTTCTCCTGCTTCTTTTCCTCCCGCTTTGTGGGGAAGCCAAGAGAGTTTAATTGCTCTTTTCCAGCTTAATTGCCCACTGGGGTCTAATAAAGATCAGATGGCTTCCTCTGTGCGCACAGGCTGTGGCTGGCCACACTCCGCACGCTGCTAGGGGAATCTGCTGTTTTGCTTTCTAGTTTCCCAGCCAGGCTGCGAGCAGGCAACCTTTGCAGGCACCACAACCCACAGAGACACACCTGTTTAAATCTCTTTCCTGGCATACAATTCTTCTCCAGGTGACCTTCCCTTAAAATCAAGCCGGTCCTGCTTCTTTATCGCACCTTGTCTGGGCCGCACCAGGTCTTTGAGAAGGGTCACTACCCCTAGGTCCATTAGCGTCGTCTACACACACACACACACACACACACACACACACAGACACACAGACAGACAGACAAAATTCATTTCCCTCTGGCTTCTCCTCCTTTTGTGACCTCCCTTTTCTCCTTCTTGACGCAGCCGTCCGTCCACCTATTAATGAATTATTTATGGCCCGCGTTTGTCTTCAATTGTCTGACTCTGAAGCGGCTTGCAGAGGCGTGTGGAAATGTACGGGACACGGGTGGCATGCCGTAACATGTTAAGACACAGAGAGAGAGAGAGAGACATCCCGACCTACCTGGCACCTAGTTGTTGCGTATTGTTTATCGTTTTATGTATTATTGTGCGATGCTATTCGTGTATAGCATATTATTGTTATATTTGTCTTAAGCGTCTGAAAGGGAGAATGAAAAAGAGAGAGGGGTAATTGGGTTAGAGGATAGACAGAGAGGGATGGATGGATGGATGATAAATAGATAAGGCAGAGAGATAGAGAGGCAGAGAGATAATAGAGATAGATGATAGATAGCGATGGATGGATAGATTAGATAGATAGATAGATAGATAGATAGATAGATAGATAGATAGATAGATAGATAGATAGATAGATAGATAGATAGATAGATAGATAGATAGATAGATAGATAGATAGGTAGATAGATAGGTAGGTAGGTAGGTAGGTAGGTAGGTAGGTAGGTAGGTAGGTAGATAGATAGATAGATAGATAGATAGATAGATAGATAGATAGATAGATAGATAGATAGATAGATAGATAGATAGATTAGAAGAGATAGATACAGATAGAGATTAGTAGAGATAGATTAGAAGATATAGATAGATAGATAGATAGATAGATAGATAGATAGATAGATAGATAGATAGATAGATAGATAGATAGATAGATAGATAGATATAGAGATTAGAAGAGATAGATACAGATAGGGATTAGTAGAGATAGATTAGAAGATATAGATAGATAGATAGATAGATAGATAGAGATAGATAGATAGATAGATAGATAGATAGATAGATAGATAGATAGATAGATAGATAGATAGATAGATAGATAGATAGATAGATAGATAGATAGATAGATAGATAGATAGATAGATAGATAGATAGAAGGGATGGGAGAAAGAAAGGAGGGAGGGAGGGAGGGAGGGGGGAAGGAATAGACAGATAAACAGATTAATTTTGTGGCATATAAATTTTTGTGAAACACCTTTGGAAAAATACAGGCAACCTATTTGAACGGATGCAGCATTGGTGTTTGGAAGGATGCACGGAAGAAGGAAAGAATTCCGAAAAGCAAAACCTTCTTTTGGCAGGGATAAAAAAAAGCAAAACAAAAACCCCGCAAAACCAATTCCACAAGGTGTTCAAAATAATAATAATAATAGGTCACGAGGCCAGCCTTCTGTTCCAAAGCCTGCTCCCTCTGGGTGGGAGGACCCCCGGGGGGGATCCGAATCCTGGTGACTCAGGCAGCGAAGAAAGTCACCTTCCCCAAACCAGCATGTTCTCAAGACTGAGTTCTCTCTCTCTCTCTCTCTCTCTCTCTCTCTTTCCCCCGCAATTCATTCTCTCTTTTCTTCTCCGCAGCTGACCTCCAATGAGTCACCCATCTCCAGAGAGGTCCCCGGCCAGGAAGAGAAAGGTGAGGGAGACCCCGGAGGTGTTTCCCTTATTCTCAAAGGTTTGGCTGTCAAACGAGGGGGGGGGGAAGGGAAATATATACATTTATGCCAATCAATTAAGCAGGAATGTTATCTAGGCACGTGGAGGAGGCCACAGAGGCTGTAAACCGTGCCTTTACTTCTTGGATAGGTGGTCAAGAACTCCCTTTTTAAGTGCCTTTATTCATGGATTATTTCCTTTATTGGTATCCCGCCTTTATTGCTTTTACCAATAACTCGAGGCAGTGAACATATCCAGTGCACTTTCCTCCCGTTTTCCCCACAAAAAACAACCCTGTGAGGTAGGTTGGTCTGAGAGGGAGTCACCCAGCTGGCTTTCGTGACTTAAGTCAGAACTAGAACTCACTGTCTCCTGGTGATTGGCCCAGAGTCACCCAGCTGGTTTTCGTGCCTAAGGTGGGACTAGAACTCACCATCTCCTGGCGATTGGCCCAAAGTCACCCAGTTGGCTTTCATGCCTAAGGCAGGACTAGAACTCACTGTCTCCTGGTGATCGGACCAAAGTCACCCAGTTGGCTTTCATGCCTAAGGCAGGACTAGAACTCACCGTCTCCTGGGGATTGGCCCAAAGTCACCCAGCTGGTTTTCGTGCCTAAGGCGGGACTAGAACTCACTGTAACCTGGTGATTGGCCCAAAGTCTCCCTCTGGCTTTCCTGGCTAAGGCAGGACTTGAACTCATGGTAGTATTACCACCTCGCCTTTCCACCTCCAAAACAATAACCCTGTGAGGTAGGCTTGGTGGAGAGGGAGGAGCCATCTGTAGCTGAGAACTTGAACCCAGCACCTTATCTGGTACCTTCCCTACTATCTTTTGCAAGAAAAGGATAAAGATAAAGAGGCAGGGATGCTCTCTCACCGTATTGGATAGTGGTTGCTAGGCAACGTGGAAGCAGTGATGCTCTCTTGTCTATGTTCCGTTATAGGTGGTTGTCCGCGTCTGGTTGCTAGGTTACCGTGTCCGCTTGTAAGTTAACGCAATGCCCAGAAATCCTGGTTTCCTTTGCTAAATCGTTCCTCCACTGTCCAAGGATAAAAAATACATTTTTAAAATCTGGGTGTATTTTAATGATGAGGGGTGCACAACTGTGTGTTTTTTTTTTAAACTGCAGTTGGACTCTGGAGTTTGGTAAGTAAAATATTGCAAAAAGCGAGTGACTTTCTGGGGTGGGGGGTGGGGAAGGAATTTCCTGCGGCAGCCGAGAATGCTGGGAGTTGAAGTCCAGGTGGCGCCTCGGCGTCGGATCTACGCAACCGCATCGTAGGAAGGGTTAAAAAAAAAAAAAAGTCACTTTGAATCCTGAGATGACCAGGATTCACTGCTGTTGTTCAATTAATAACCTGGTTGTGAAGTGAATCTGGATTCCCCGTTAACTTGGCTTGTCGGAAGGTCGCCAAAGGGGATCACGTGAACCCGGGACGCTGCGACCGTCATAAATATGAGTCAGTTGTCACGCCTCTGAATATAAATGACCGCGAGGATGATGCAATGGTCATAATTATGAAAAAGTCACTTTTTCCAGTTAATAATAATAATAATAATAATAATAATAATAATAAAGTTAGAAGGGACCTTGGAGGCCATCTAGTCCAACCCCCTGCTCAGGCAGGAAACTCTATACTATTTCAGACAAATGGGTATCCAGTCTCTTCTTAAAAACTGGAAAAGTTATAACTGTTATAACTTTCAACAGTCACTAAATGAACAGTTGTAAGTTGGGGATGTCCTACTGTTTCTTTCTCCTGAATCACCCTGTCTTTTTTAGCCATGCCCCTATACTTTATGCTCAAATCAATAACCCCACAATTCAAAGGCACTGGGAACTGGGGGGAAAAACAGATCTAAAATATTCAACTTATTTTGGAGGCCGGAGGGGGGGGGCATTGTTTGGTCTAATGAGGGTCTCGTTTGCAACCGTGCTGAAAAACTCCACTGATTGCTTTCTCCCTGCAGACAAAGCCGAAACCCCCAAGAAAACGGAGCCCGAAGAGGAAGAAATTGATATTGATTTAAATGCCCCGGAAACGGAGAAAGCCGCTCTCGCCATCCAGGGGAAATTCCGGCGTTTCCAAAAACGGAAACAGGACCCCAGTTCCTGATCCTTTCCGGAGCCTTCCCGCCTCGCCTTGACGCGCTTTTCCTTCTCCCGTCCCCGAAACCCGCCGCAATTCCATTTCCTGTCTTCCCACCCCGAGGAAGAAGGGGGTCCTCTGATCTTCATTTAATTTAATTTTTGCACGTCCTGGAAAAATGGTCAAAGCAGAGGAAGGGAGGGGATGGGGTGGGGTGGGTGGAAGGGGCTGCTGAGCACACACACGCCTTCCACTCTGCTTCACCGGAAGCCACCGATAATGGGCAGAGCGAGAGATGTTGCTAAATCCTCGACTTAACGACCAGTTGTTTAACAAGCGGTCGAGGTTACAACGAGCTTAAAAAAAAATCTACTTATGACTCATCCTCGAAGTTACGACTGCCGTGCCTCTGTCGGCACAGGTTAGCAGTTGAGGAACTTGGCAACCAGCTCACATTTGTGATGGTTGCATTGTCCCACGGTCGCTGTTTGTGACCTTTTTTGCTGCTCTCTGGCAAAAAACAGCCATTCGGAAGAACCACCATGTGATTCGTTTGATGACGACCATATGACTCGCTTTATAACTGTTGTAAAAACAGTCGTGAAATTGAGACCGGTTATGGGGTGCCTCAACTTACAACCACAATGACTGAAATTCGAGGTTCTGCTGTGGTCGTAAGTCGAGGGCAACATATGGGTAGGAAACCTAGGCTAGGAAGATTAGAATAGCCGTTGGGTCGATTTGAACCAAATTCTTCATCCTTTTTTCCTCCCATCTATCATCGGGGGGGGGGGGTTGTTACTCCATAAATGGAGGGTTGAGATTTTAGTCTCCCTTTTAGGAGATTGGGAATGCAATTCCCCCACTTTGATGCCAATTTCTAAAAATCATTTATAGTGAAGATGCCATATTGACGGGAAATTATTTTTTTTTCCCTGCGAGGTTGGTTCTCCTAAAATCCTTAAAACCTTGCTGTGAAGTTTGAATCCTTTGGGTACCAAATCTCGACCGCTAAGGACCTCTTGCAAAATTGCAAAAACGGAAAATTTGCGAGCCACTTCCATTTGAAAGGTAGGATTTTAAAACGGGTCCCTTTTGTGTCCCAACGTGGTCGCCAAAATTTTCCTTCACTGTCTGACAACTCGATGTGGGACAATTCAACACCCTATTAATCATTTCATTCAGTTACTTTTATTACTGGTGACCATGTTTTCATTTGAAATTAACACAATTCTTGCATTTCTGGATTGACCTTCCTTATTTTGTTATTATTGGCCACGGTTCCATTGAAATTAATTTGATTTTTGCATTCGTTGAATTGTTTTATGGCGAGTTTGTCCCGCAGCAAGTTGGCCATGATGAGTTGTTCCATTCTGCCGACCGAGACATTATGGAAAAACCCGGCAAATTCATTCAAAGAGCCATAAGCCCGATGCAGGGAAAATATTAGTTTAGTATTCTAAAATGAGCCTATTTTCAAAACAGGAAATTTGAGTCCCGAGACTCGATGCCAAGTTGGACAACGTGTTGAAAAGGGGGAAAAGTCTCTTTTCACTTCCCCGGGGGGATCCCACTTTTTTCGAGAGCCAACCCTGTACCCAAAGGAATATTTTGCACTGGAGGCACCTGTCTTTTGCACCAATCATGAGCAAAATTGGGAGCTCCTTCCCACGATATTTTTGAGCGTCCGAAATACTTTTTACGAAGTCAGCTTCAACTTCCTTAAGCCATTCTTCACTAACAGAATATCCGAGTGTTGTTACCAAACTCAGTGTCCGTCCTATGGGGCCATCAAATCTCAGCACCCCGATTTCTCTGTCCGTTCACCCACAAAAAGGGCTGCTAGCTATAAAGCCATGCTTCCCTCCTCAGGGCCCAGCTTACTACGAGCCAAGAAAAAAACAAGAACAAGCCTAAATCTATCCGCCAAGGTCAAGCACACATCCCCCCGCCCCACAGACTTAGCTGCCTCACAGCCATTCCACTTCTGGGCCGGTGGTGTTTGCGGAAATTCGTGACGGGCAATGCAACATTGTCAAGAATGAATAAAAGCTATGTCATCCTGGGCACTGACTGACCTGCTTTGAAGACTGACACGTTTAGCATGTTAATAAAATCATCAGGGGAAAAACCTTGTTTTGGTCTTTCGTCTTCTTTTCCCTTCTGTCTATCTGAACTTTGACACAGCTCCTATTTGCAGATTTCAGTGTTCTGGTTTGACAGAGATAGATAGATAGATAGATAGATAGATTAGATAGATAGATAGATAAGACAGACAGACGATAGATGGATGGATATAGATATAGATCGATAGAGACAAATAGATTTGAGACAGAGATAGTGATATATAGATTAGATGATAGACAGAGATATCTATCACTATCTCTGATCTATCTATCTATCTCACTATCTCAGCTCCTGCCAACCTAGCAGTTTGAAAGCAGGCAAACGCGAGTAGATAAATAGGTACCACTTCGATGGGAAGGTATCAGCGCTCCGTGGCGTCGTGCTGGCCACAACTATGGAAAATGTCTACGGACAGCCCTGGCTCAAATGGCCTTGAAACGGAGACGAGCAGCGCCCTGTATAGTCAGCCACAACTCGAGGAGTAAAATCCGCAGGGATTCCCCTCGCTTTTTTACTCCAAGTTTACTATCAGGATCACAGACCACAAGGAAAGCAGCTTGGTATAGAAATGTCAGTCTTTTTAATTAATTCTTTGTCATTTTGATGATGTCTTGTTTTTGGCGACGGCTGTTTTTTTTTTTGAAAGACGTCCATGGGGTCGGGAAAACCCCGAGGAAATTGTACACACATCGTTTGTTTTTTAAAAAAAACACGAGTTTAGTTTTCTAGGACTACTTGTGACAACATGTGCTACACAGAACGGTCTTGTTGCGGGTCTGTGGGAATTGTCTGCTTATGTACATGGCTTTAGCACCGTCATTCAATGCGTGATTTGAAGACAAGAAACAGGCTGAAGGACACTGGCAAGAAAGGGACATAAATTTGTCTGAAAAAAGGATAGGGTATTCCTGCTGGAGCAGTGGGTTGGACTAGAAGACCTTCAAGGTCCCTTCCAACTCTTGTGATTCTGTTAAAACACACGAACCGAAGCTGTCATGTGTTTGCTAACAAAATGATCCAGGGCGTCCTGTCTTTTGGCTGTTTTGCTGCTGCTGGAACATATTGTCCTAATAGTTAATCTGAACAGAATAATTAAAAAAAAAAACAATACCAAAACAGAAGCAGAATAAAGGGGGGGGGAGGGAGGGAAATGCAACCCTTGATCTCTGCCTACCCACGTAACGTCATGCAGAATTCGGTCACCGGGCAGAGCACAGCAAGAAAGAGGGGGGGGGAAAATCAATATAATATCTCCGCAGGTTAATCATAAACTTCATCCCAACTTCCCTTTTGCAGATCGTACGGCAAGGTTTTGCAGCTGTCAAGACGATGGTTTAATTTCCCTCTCGGGGGACGCCCCAAAAATGTCAAACAAGTCAGAACAGAAATATAAATTCATCTGCTTCGACAGACTTTGGGGGAAACTGGCAGAAAATAATCTGCATTTGTTCTCTCTCTCTCTCTATTATAGGGGGGGGGGATTGATTTAGCTGTTTTGCACCAACTTTTTGCAACGGGGCGAGAATTTCCCAGCAGGCCAAATTGGGCAGCCTCTTTAAAAATGAGCAAAACCCCCTCCTTGAGAAATTTTAGGGATCGTCTTAGTGGGTTATTTTTAATTATTAATAATTTTTTTTACCTGCCCTGAAATGTCTCAGATGCTTTGCTCAAGCGGGAGGCTCCGAATTTGGCCTAAAATGAAATCTCTCTTTAGGATCGCTACTCTTAGGATCAGAGAGAGAGAGAGAGAGCACGATAGAAGTCTTGGGGGCATTTTTTTTTTATAAATCGCTTTTTCTTCTTTAGTTTGAATTGAGAATTTTCGACCAGGAGGGGCAAACGAGATGTTTTGGTCCCTCCTGGACAGAATCCCTGCCCGAGGGAAATTAAACCCCCTTTGTGAGTTTGTGAGATGCTAAAATCTGATCCTTGGATTAAAAAGAAGAAGAAGAAAACACAGGAAAAAAAATTACATCTGTGCTCGAATCATGGAGCGGAAGAGAGTCACAGTGGTTAGAGCAGAAGAAGGCACCGTTTGGGGACAATAATTTAGCATCTTTTGGGCCAATTTATAAGAATTCGGGAGGGTTAAAAGGACGGGGCACCCAGTCTGCTTTATCCTCATGGCGATGAACGGGGGTTCAGGGGCTGATGGAAATCTCCCTTTAGTGAAAATTATAAGCAAATCTCCTGCAGGTTTTTGTGACTTATTTACGCACGTGTGTCCCCGAGTTGGTGAGTTTGGGGGACATCGGAAGGGCACAAAAACGCTAACACAAAATGTTGGATCGTAGCAGATTGAAGTCAAGGCACGTTTCTCGCTTCCTGTAGCAGAAGCAGCTGGGACACAGGTAGTCCTCTCCTTATGACAATTTGTCCAGCGGCCGTTCAAAGTTATAAAAGTGCCTTGCAACTGGTCCTCGCTTTACGACCGTAACAAAATGATCTTGGCAACGGTCTGGCGTGGACCAGAATCGCAGCGTCCACAGACTAATAGTTGCCATCTTTCTCAATAGGGGAAAGCCAGCAAGGAAGGTGGCAAGTCACTGTCCTGTGGTGTCTCGTTTAACGACCACACCGCTTAACAATGAATTTTCTAGCCTTTCTTGTGGTCATAAATGGAGGGCTACCTGTGTCGAGGGAGGAATCTCAGATTTTTTTTTTGGGTTTAAACTTTGTTTTCTTAGCTAGCCTGATTGTGCCACGCAAACAAAGATTCCTCCCCCAAAATTGCAGGGGGGAAAAAAGGGATTTATGTCAGTTTGTTGATACCAAATGCTATCAGCCCGATTAGACAGATTATCGCAGCAGTACAGATGACCACATAACTCGTCTATGCTTCTGTTTCTCAGCTTTAAGATGGGTGGACTACAACGCCCAGAATTTGCCAGCCAGAAATCTGGGAGTTGTAGTCCACACCTTTTAAACTTGACGATGAGATGGAGAAACGTGCATTAAAGCACCATTGGTGGGCTGCAAACTTCCAAGGGGCCAGCAGGTGGCAGCAGAGACCCCACAAACCCACTCCTTGCTGCCCCCAGCTGGCAGTCAAGAGGTACTGCACCCCCGATCTGGTGGTCCTAGCAAAGCCAAGAGGACTGGGTGGAGGAGGAAGGGACCTCCTGGCTCCCCCCTCCCCCGCCCGGAGAAGAGGATGGCCAGGAAAGGCCCCGCGTTCGAATTATAAGGCCGAATCGCTTTTAATGATATTCATGAGCGCGTTTTTGAGGCTGTTCTTGCTGGGGGACTTGACGGCGGGCTTGAGGCCTTCGGCCTCGAGGTGGTCCTTCTTCGGTTCCATCTCGATGGTCATGACCACCTGCCTCTTGGCCGCCTTCTTCTCGAGACCTTCTCTGCCGGCTAACCGCTATTTCTTATCTAGCGCGAGTAGAAAGCCTCCCCTGGAATAGAATAGAATAGAATAGAATAGAATAGAATAGAATATGGATTAGAATAAATAGAATAGAATAGAATAGAATAGAATAGAATAGAATAGAATAGAATAGAATAGAATAGAATAGAATAGAATAGAATAGAATAGAATATAGAATAGATTAGAATAAAGAGAGAATAGAATAGAATAGAATAGAATAGAATAGAATAGAATAGAATAGAATAGGATAGGTCTTTATTGAGAATAGAGTAGAATAGAATAGAAATACAATAGAATACAATAGAATACAATAGAATACAATAGAAATAGAATAGAATATAAATAAGAATAGAATAGAATAGAATAGAATATAAATAAGAATAGAATAGAATATAAATAAGAGTAGGAAGGGACCTTGGAGGTCTTCTAGTCCAACCCCCTGCTCAGGCAGGAATCCCTATACCATTTCAGACAAACTAGGCAGGCTCAATTACGGTCATACGTTGAGGACTACCTGTAAGTCTAACACACCCTTACTTGGGGGGGGGGCGTTTTCCTCTCGTGCCCCCAAAGGCTCACCTGATGGCGCCGTTTAGAAGAATCCTTCCCCAGCCTCAGTTTCCCTTTCTCCATCGCGCTAATTGGAGAGAAGAACAGAGATGCGTGTTGAGGTACAATGATGAAAACTGGGCAGCCGTTTCCCAAGCAAGGAAGCCCCTTGCCTAAACCCCAATTATTCTCAAATCCTGCACCCAAATGCCTGGCAATTGACGGATTAAAAAAAAAAAAAGTGGGGAAATTGCCGCTTTCCTTTCTTTGCTCCCTCTCTCGTTGTGGTACGTGTGTGTGTGCGTGTGGGGGTGCGTGCTTTGTGTTTAAAAGCGAGTGGGAGGGACAAGACTTTGTCGTGGGATCAGCGTAGCCTTCCCCCCACCCCTCCCCCTAGGAAGAAACGCTGCCACAACTCCAGGCGAGGCTAAGAGAGCCAAAAGCTAATCTGAGGCCCACCGGTGAGGCAGGACTACAGCTCCCATCATCCCCCAGCCTGGCCTGAGGCTGGAAAGCTGGCAAAGGGATCTCGAACGAAGGATTTCCTGCATCTTTAGCAAGAGAAGGGTAGCGGTAGAGGAACCGGGGGGGGGGAATTCTGGGTTTACCTGAGTCGCCTCTGAAGGGTGGCTTGTCTCCTCAGCCAGCAGTACCTGATGAGGTAGGCTATCAGCAGGACCACTAAGACCACAGCCAAGACGCCTCCGATGACGCCGCCCAGGACTTGGCCGTATCTGGTAGGAACTGGAGAAGAAGAAGGAGAGGAGGAGAGAGACAGAGAGAGAGGGAGGGAGGGAAGGAGGGGTGAAGAAGATGGACAAAAGTGAGGAAAAGATGGAGAAGGAGGAGCAGAGAGAGAGAGAGAAGATGGAGGAGGAGGAGAAGATGGAGAAGGAAAAGGAGAAGATGGAGACGGAGAAGGAAAAGGAGAAGCAGAAAGAGAAGATGGAGAAGGACAAGATGGAAGAGGAGGAGGTGATGGAGGAAGTGATGGAGAAGAAGATGGAAAAGGAGGAGGAAGAGGTGATAGAGGAGAAGGAGGAGAAGGAGGAAGAGGAGGAGGAGGAGGGAATGTTATTAAAACATACATTTCCAACTGGGTTTGTTCAGCAGTCCTGCCTCCACTCAATCATTTTATTCCAGCCACCCATTCACACATCACCCCCAAAGGTTGACCTTTTCCCATAGAAACCCTGCATCCTGGTCCATTGAGTTCAATGGGATGAAACCCAAGGAGAAGAGATTGCACAGACTTAATATGTAGAGGGAAGAGTCTGACCAGGAGCAATTGTTCCTTCCTTCCTTCCTTCCTTCCTTCCTTCCTTCCTTCCTTCCTTCCTTCCTTCCTTCCTTCCTTCCTTTTCTTTCTTCCCTCCTTCCTCCCTCCCTCCCTCCTCTCCCTTAGACCAGAAACTTCAGTTCACCCCAAAAGTTGTGGCGTCACACTTATTAAAAACGGGAAGATCATAGTAACACCACAATCAATTTCTCGCCGGTCAACGAGCATTACCGTTCTCAAAGACGTAGAGGGTGACTTGTGACGTTCTCCCCACAATGTCCGGTGGGTTCTTGACATCGCACGTGTAGGTCCCGTTGTCGGTGTATTCCAGGTCATGGATGATAATGGACCCGTCTTTCCAGCGAGGGTCCCCGATCCACTCGATGCGCTCCTTGAAGGACCCAACGTTGTCAATGTAGTGCTGGCCTTTGGCGTAGTGAAATATCTGGGGTTGGATAAAGAGCAGAAGAGTTGGTGGGACGAAAATTACCACTTGCCTGAGAAGAATCAGATCAGGGCTGCAATATCAATGGAACCACAAGAGGGCGGCAGAGGCTAACACTCCGTTTTTGCTCTGGCCCTCTGGTGGTCATCTGAAGTTTTACAGCCAAAATATTATACGTAGTTCTCCTACAATATTTGAAGTTTCTCCTCTTCTAGCAAGTTCTATTGTATCAATAGATACAAATTATAATTTGTTTTTTACCGAAATGCTGTCCTTTCCACGTTCCGGCTGAAAGTGCCAAGTGATGGAAATATCGTCGGAGATCCACTCGTTGGACCAGAAAGAGCAAGAGAGCTTAATTTTAGATCCCATCGTGCCGTGGACTTCGTTTGCCGTGTAAACTTTGATGGCCAAGGTTGGAGAGAGCACTGCAGAAAGAAAGGAAGAAAAAAAGCAGAGAGAGGTGAAATTAATCGGTAAATTAATGAATGGGTAAATCCCTGATCACTTTCCTAAGGCTTCTGCCCAGATCCCAAAAAGGCAACCCCACTTAACAACAAACAGGTTAAATGAAGTTTCAAAGCCCAAAAGTCGATCCGTTGACAGTTGCCACATCCGGAAACCATGGTTTCATTGATTGATTGATTCAATTTCTATAGCTACCCATGTCAATCAATGACTTTGGGCTAGTGCCTTTGAGCCAGGATGAGGTCTGCTCACCACCTTGATTTGTTGATAAAACTAATGAAGGTGGGATAAAAACCCGACGAATAAAAATCAAATCAATAAAACGAAGGAAGAAGAAAGAGAGAGAGAGAGAGACCGCCTCATTGTTGTGATACGAAAACCCACAAGGCGCTTTGGGTTTTTTTTTTGCGGATTTCTCCCCCCCCCCTTTTCTGCCCTCCCACCCCTCCGTTTGGGAAGTGGGAAGTTCCTTCCATAAAAAACCCCTTGTGATCCTCGGTCGCTGCTTGAAGCACACATTGCTGAGTGATCTCGAAATTGCGACATTTGCAATCAAAGGACCCTTTTGTGTAGCTGAACAATCCTCTCCTTCTCTACCTCCCGTGGGGTGCAAATTCCAAACTGCTGAGGCCGTCGGATTGAGTGGGAAATTTCCCTCCTGGTTTTTGGCTGGTTCTCCCCACTTAAGCCTCCCTATTTTGGCACGATTTTGTGCCCATCTACACAAAAACGACAACCTGGAACCGTTACCAACCCCAGGTTGCCGTTGTTTAAATGAGTCTGGAAAGGTCTGGTTTTTGGGAACCAGACTGATGGCCGATATAGAGCCCAGACCGTCCTCGTTTAGCGACCGTTCGGTGTTACGAAGGCCCTGAAAAAAAGTCACTTGTGAAAAGTCCTCACTCTTACATCTATGGCATCCCTACGTGTATGTGTTCTTGTGAACATACAGTTCTGCTGGGAGACGTAATTGAATTAACTCTGTATTTGCAGGCCTTCTCCTTTGATATGTGGATTAGGCCCGGGTAACTTGTTTGAGGAAGTTTGCTAACTGGATTAACTTGGAGACCCTGATTCTCAGACCATTGTGGATTCTGTTCCTATTTTAAGGGAAGGTGCAAAGGGTCCAAAGAATAAAATATATTTGGATATACCACTTCTCACAGCCCAATCAACAAACCAACATTTGGCTTAAGGTGGCTTAAAGCGATGGGCAGGATTTTTGCTCTCTGGTATAGCACAAGCGACATTCCCCCATCTTTTTAGCTTTAAAGGACAAAATAAATTGAAATAAGCCCTCTGTTAACGGCTGTAAAGTTTTTAAAAATTTTGTGGGGGGGGGGGGTCCAGAACTACATCAATTAAATTTGAAATTCCTCCTTTACCGAAGGATAAAGATATTTCTTTATCTGCTTTAGCAAATAATAATAAATTGCTTTGAGGAACGGATTAGGAGGGGAAAAGTAGATCGTTTCAGACATTCCTCTCTATGTAAGGCTTTGGTGCAGCTTTTCCAAGCTGGTTTAATCATGGTTTATTGAAGGGCTGAGATGACGTCTCATCCCAGGCCTTAATTTGCAACAAGTCCTTCAAGGCTTTTAATTGAGCTTTTCCTTAGCTCTGCTTTAGCAATTGGGATTAAACCTATGCAAAGAAGCTGCTCTAACTTGCAGCCTGATGTTTAAGCCTCCCTTAAAGATTCTAGTCCTCATGATTCTAAACGGAGCAGAGCTGAGGAAATGGGTTTCTCCTGAAATATCCACCACGCCCCGGTTTGCAGTTTCAAACGGAGGGGTTTTTAATTTATCGGTGGAGACACGCCGAAAGTCTTTCCGTGCAAATAAGCTTTGCTCCCTACATGGCTCCTCCTCCTCATGGTTTATGTAGTCACATCTGGAAAGCTGGGGAGGGATGAATATTCCTTCTGCAGACAAAGCAGGAAGGTGACGTGACTCGGGGTGGTGTTGATCAAGCCGCGTTTGGCAGCCTTAACCCCGAGGCTTTTCGCTCACCGAGTTTGCACAGAAGCCGAGGGATAAATAGAAGATTAAGCAGGCAGAATAGCAAGTGAAACAATAGGGATTTTGAAAAGGAGAGGAGGGAAAAAAATATTAACGCTCAGGGATGGCAAGAGATAGCTGTGGGTGCCTGTGGCAACCGTAAAAGAAAATTAAATTGAAAATGTTAATCGCGGCGTTTGATTAGCACCTTCTAACCTGTGTACAGAAGGAGCTTGCTATCAAATCAAATTGTGACCGAGATGCCTTTAACTTATATAGCAATGGCAAAATAAAATTTCCTTCCTTCCCGTTCTTGCTCTTTCTCTCTCCTTCCTTCCTTCCTTTCTCTTTCTCCTTCCTTCCTTTTTCTCCTTCCTTTCCTTCCTTCTTTCTCTGTTTTCTTCCTTCCTTCCTTCCATTTCTTTTCCTTCCTTCCTCCCTCCCTTCCCTCTTTCTCCTTCCTTCCTTCCCTTTCTCTCTCTTCTTTCTTCCTTCCTTTTCATTTTCCTTTCCTTTCCTTTCTTTCCTTTTCTTTTCTTCTAAGCCAAGGACTGCCTCCCGAGGGAAGGTGTTTATCCCTACAACCTTTTTCCAAAACATTTGCTCTCCCTGGATTTAAAAGTCTCTGAATTCCAGGGTTCACCCACTCCTCATTTCTAATCTCCGCCGTCACTGTAACTTTTATTTTAATTTTTTTAAAAGCAGTTCGCCTTAAGCATTAAGTCCCTTCATCGCCTTGACTTATTCATAAAAGTAATAAAACACGGGATATAAAAACATCTAAAATAAACATAAATCAAATGCTTCTTTTGGCTTCCCGGTCACTTGAGGTTTTGAAAGCGAACAGAACTCGGCATTTCTGCTTCTTTTCACCCATTTCGGCAAGGAACAGCTGGGTGAAACATGTCAGCCCAGATTTGCACGGTTCATAAACCTCGATCCCTTTGCCCATCTTAAATAAACCAGGAAATTACGTTGTTTGCAGTGCTGTAGTCTCTCTCTCTCCAGGGCTCAGGGCATTTGACTAAGGAACACAGTAAAAATAACCCGCCTCATTCAACCTTTGGTACAGGATGGAAATAAACTGGCAGTAATTTTTTATTGCATTGCGTAGATACTCGGACTGAAAAATACGTTCGGAGAAATTAAGAATATTTGCTTCTTAGATCTTCACCAAGCTCCTTTCCTATTTCCCAAAGATACAATTTTGAGAATCCAGAAGCAGGAAGATGGAGATGTAAGAAAAAGGGGTAGAATTAAATTACCTAGAGATTTGACACATCGTTTAAAAATTCTCTTTTATTTAACCTCCTGGCTGCAATTAAGAAAATTGTGGAGAAGATAGATGTGCCGGGCTGAGGTTTGGAGTAATATAAATATCAGTCATAATTAAATGTCACATTTTAAAAAGCAAAGGTCTTTGGGTGAAGCTGACATTTGCCAATGGGGGTGCAAAGGGAAGATAGGCTTTACTGGGTCCTGGATTCAAAATCATATCATATTTAAATTAGATTAACCAAACCCATTAAACTGACCCAGAAAAAGGACAGTTGCTCCTGGATTCAAAATCATATCAGATTTAAATTAGATCAACCCATCCCGCTGATCTGGTCGGTTCAACAGGATCTAATTTAAATCTGAACTCAGGACCGATTGAAATCTATTTCCATTGTATTATGAAAAGCAAGGAAAAATTACATTTCCCCCCAAAAAACCACCACAGGCTTCAGTCCTATATGGGTTCATACGCATTGCACTAAGCCGAGAATCATGGCTACATTGTGGCTTAGTGCGATCTGTCAACCCAGATTTGGAAGGATCAATTCTGAACCGAACAAAAATCTTTGGATCTTCTGCTCTCCTAATTCTTGGAATCGTCCCTTCCTTTCTCAATTCCTTCTTTTTCTTTCTCTTCAATCTTACGATCATAATCTTATGATTATTGTCGCTTTTCGAAGCAAGAAAACCTTTTGGGGATTCCCGAATTTTAAAAACAGCATCTATTTCTGAGAATGAATGTCCTGCAAACCTTTGCAAAGCAGAAATTGCCTAGAAAATAATTACTGTAAAAGCTAAAGGTTCTGCCAGGATTAGCAATGCAGATGCTGGGGCAGTTATAATCAGAGATAAATTTAATTTGTCAGGTCAAACCTGTGTCTAGTAAAACACAATTCTTACTTCGGTTTCCTCTCCCACGCCCGGTTCCCATATTAACTCCTCTGAAGATAATAGGAAGAGATTTCAGAGCACTATAAAATATATTGCTTTGTTCTGCTAATGCGCTTTGCTTTTCGGCTGAACGGGAACCAATTTAATCTGTCTGGCACCGTAATGGGTTGCAATTTTTTTTCCTCCCAGTTGGAAAAAATGAGAAACTTCGCTGCATCCCACACAACAGAAAACAGGGTTGTGTTTTCGAGACTACTGAGACGGGCAACTACAAGTTTAATAAATCAACCGTTTTCTAGGTTAAAGACCTACAAGTTTAATAAATCAATCGTTTTTCTAGATTAAAGTCATCCGTGAACTTTCAAGGCAGGGCGGTAGTTCCCACAGTTTCACTCATCCTACAAACCATGTTTTGTCCAGTTTGGGGGTAACCACAAGAGGAGAACTCAGCCCAAGGGTGTGTTTTCCCCCCCAGCAAACCACAATCCAGCAAAAGTCTTTGTGTTGTGTGAACCCCATTACTCAGGTTTTAAGGCGTGACAAGAGCCAGTTGTTTCTCAGCACGATAAGAGGTATCACGATTGTTAATTATTCAATTAAGCAAGATACAGTCACTGCTTTCCCTTGCTTTAAATCGCAGGCACTTTTTGGATTTATGCATGTTATTAAAAGACAGAAGCGTTGGCGCAGCTTGCAATATAGTTGGAAATTTTAACTTTTGTTAACTTCTGATTGTTGCGGCTCCCCTTAATGGCCCCGTCATTTACAAATTCGTCACCATCATGTCTTTCCCCCCCACCAAATCTCCTTAAATTGGTCCTTCCTCTTCATTCTCCCCAAATCCCAACATCAGAAAGCTTGGAAAGCAAAACTCGCCCTAGATTTTATTGAGGATTTTATTCAGACGCACCATTTTTTGGAGAAAATTGAATATATGATAGACACGTTTTGAGGCTTTGAGAAATAAATCGTCAGTAATCTTAATTTTTCCCTGGAATCTGCAGAATTTCCCTAGAATTGCCTTCGAACCAGCCTCTGTTAGCCATCCCTTGAACTAAACCACGATCCAAACCATCATTAACCAAGCCACGCCCAGAAATCTGAAGGTGAATAGGTATGCAGAACGGCCAGTGAAGCAGTGGCTTCTGCTTCAGTCCTCTTAAGCACGACGAAAAGGACTTAGCAGACTTGCAGAGGGCGGAAGAACTACATAGCCCATGCTGCAGCACCGGAGAGAAAAACCCGAAGCTCAGATCCCAAAGCCACGATGCTGTGGAAATCATGCTAGGAAAGCAGGAGACCTCAAGAGAAGATGCTCGGGGCTGGTTCTCAACAATCTACGCCCAGGGTAGAGCCTCCAGCTTCAGAGGCAGTCTAACCCCAAAGGACCCCACGATCAGGGAGGGTTGGGGAAAAAAAACACCAAATAGATGTCACCCCACTGCAGAATGGGAAATTGTCTGGATTCGTGTGTTTAAAAAACAATCAGTAATGATGAGTTTCTATATTTTCATAATCAATATGTAAGTTAATAATATATTCTTAAATCTTCTCTTCACCCGATAGTCTTCTTCTTCTTAATACATATTTAATGTTACGTAGTACATATCACGTTCCTTTCTCTCTAGCTCGTTTTCCTAGCCATGGATAAAAATTGTCCCCTGTTCTAAAATACACTGAATCTTCTTCCTCTTTTACCTTCAATGTCAATCTGTCCATTTCTGCACAATCTCAAAATTTTCTTCACTAATTCTTCCTCCGTGGTCTTAAGCTTTTGAAGACAGCCATTTGCCTGACATGTCTACGGTCTCCTGCTTGAGCAGGGGGTTGGACTAGAAGACCTCCAGGGTCCCTTCCCACTCTGTCCTTCTGCTCTTCTGCCTTTGTGGATACTTACGACTTTGCCCCCCCCCCCAGTGATCTCTTTTTGAGATTTTTCTAAATCTTTCCCTTGAGCGTCGTGCAACTTACCCACGGTGGACATGAGGAGTGACCATAGGAAGGCTTGGCCCTTTCCGGCGTCGGCTGGACCCCCCATTCTTTTGGGTTAGTGTCCAAGTCCCAGCCACATGGAGGGGAAGAGCTGGTAGCAAGGCCGAGGACGCCTTCCCGTCGAATGCCGTAGAGGGGGGCACCCTTGGTTTAAGAAGCCGCCTGCCCCAAAGGATGCTATCTCTGCAGAAATCTGGAACCAATGAGAAGGTGGCGTTTGGGGAGAGAAAAAACAGAGGGGGGAGGTTTGCAAAGATGAACCGGTTCCCCCCCCCTCCCCAAAGAGAACAAAACATAAAAGCTTGCATTTATGGTGGCTATTGTTGAGCAGCTTTGCCAGCATAGCTGGGCAAAGAGGCTGCATTGTTGGCAAACTGTGGGTGAGGGCACAGGCCTCTGAAAAATGCCATTTTTCTCGCCTTCCGGCAGGCAGAGCCTTCAGCCACAGCCAGGAGGAGGGGGGGGGGTGTCTGTAATTTCAGTTTTAAGCCTTTTTAAAGAGATTTCTTGACACGGAATCCATGGCTGGCAGGGTAAATTCCAAGAGCAGAGAAGATTGGTAGCTTATTGTGGAAGCACTGATGATGTTACCTAGTTGGGTCATGAAACGTCTGCAAGAAAGGCATCTACCTCAGACAGCATCAAGGAGCCCACAGTCCTCCTCCTTCTCCTCCTCCTCCTCCCCCCAGCAAACCCCACAACTTTCTAGCACTGATGATGTTACCTAGCTGGTTCACGAAACGTCTCTAAGAAAACCACCAAGCTCAGAGAGCATCAAGCACCCAAGTTAAATTCCTGCTGCATTGGGGTCATCCGATCAATTTTGCTCGGCCGTTTTGCACATCACCTGGGCCTAACCACTGCAAAGAGATTCTTTACTAAGCCAGTAGGGGGGGGGGGGAATCAGCTTAATCAATTACAATTTTCTTTGCCCTACAATTCTCGAAGAGGAAAGTGGAAATAGGATTTTCTCTCCTAAGAGAACAGCAGAACTTCTTTTGCAGAATTAAAAAGTTCCCTATTTTGGGAAACCCATTGCAGTTGGCAGCCTGGGGGAACCTTCAACTGATCTGGGTTCAAAAACATGAACGTTAGACAAACGCACACACGCAAAAGAGCTTTCAGATTTTGGTCACCGTGGGGCTGAAAATTAGGCACCTGTCACCGAAGTGGATAAGATAAAACCCTAAGGCAGAAGGAAAATCAGATGTCACAAACAGACCCTGGCACTTTCCTGCAAATCTTTTTTAAAATCTTCCTCTCAGGCCACTATTTCAGTACAATTGCAGTTTTTAGTAGGCGTCACACATTCCAGAAAACACACAGGCATGTGTTCTGTTCTCTTTTGTCTTAGCCAAGTCCAAAGTGGGCAGCTGGAAGATGTTGGGTTTGCAAACTGCTGTTTATTTATTTATTTAGAGAATATTTGTAGCCTGTGGGGGTCCTTGGTGCTCTCTGAGCTTGGTGGTTTTCTAGCAGACGTTTGGTGACCCAGCTAGGTAACATCATCAGTGCTAGAAGGGAGGAGGAGGGAAGGAGGAGGAAGGAGGATTGAGGGGTCCTTAGTGTTCTCTGAGCTTGGTGGTTTCCTTGCAGACGTTTCATGATCCAACTAGGTAACATCATCAGTACTAGAAGGGAGGAGGAGGAGGAGGATTGTGGGGTCCTTGGTGGTCTCTGAGCTGGGTTGTTTTCTTGCAGATGTTTCATGACCCAACTAGGGAACATCATCAGTGCTAGAAGGAAATAGGGTTTGCTGTCTCTGCAAGCCAGCTGATTTTGCACAAACAGAGCAATCCCCTCTTCTCCTAACCCTGATGCTGTTGTCTAGTTGGGTCATGAACGGTCTGCAAGAAAGTTACGACGGCACTGAAAAAAATGTGACTTATGTCCGTTTCTCAGAGTAACCACCTTTGCAGCACCCCCAAGATCATGCCATCAAAATTCAAATAGTCGGCAACCGGTTCGTATTCATGAGCATTGCTGTGTCCCAGGGTCACGTGATCAACTGACTCATATTTACGACGGTTGCAGAGTCCCGGGGTCACGTGATCCCCTTTTGCCACCTTTCTGACCAGCCAAAATCAATGGGGCAGCCAGCTTCACAACCAGGTTAGCAACTTATCAACCGGGGCGGTTCGCTTAACAGCTGCGGCAAGCCAGGTCATAAACCGGGGCAAAACGCGCTGAACAAATGTCTCACTTAACCACAGAAATGTTGGGCTCTCCGTTGTGGTGGAGGACGAGCTGTAATGCAGGGGCTACCCTATGAAAACACTAGCTGTTCACAACAACAACAACAACAACAATAATAATAATAATAATATTGGAAGGTACCTTGGAGGTCATCCAGCCCAACCCCCTGATCAGGCAGGAAACCCTACCGCATTTCAGACGAATGGCTCTCTGCACATGCTCAAGCAGGAGAAGGCAGCAGAGGGACACGCGGCACCCAACCCGGCAGGTTGCCAGCCGATCCTTTCGGACTACACTACCCCCCATCCCCGGGTAGGAGAGATGGGTAGCGTAGTCTGGAAGGGCAACCTGCTCCCAGGGCTACCAGCCGCACGTGCTTGAAGCCCGGCTCCTTCCGGCTTCCGCCCTTCCCGGCCTCCGGCGACGGAAGTCGGGCAGTGACGTCACCGCGCGCCGCGTCCCGTTCGCAGCGCTTCCCGGCCAAGATGGCGGCCTCCGTCTTGAGGTGACCGCGGACGGGCGGAGAAAAAAACGGGGGGAGGGGGATCCCCGCGGAGGGCCCGGCTCGTGTGGAAGGGCTTTCCGCGTCCCCGGAGTGGAGAAACACGCGTGTTCGGGCCCGGGAAAGCGGATCCCGACGCGCTCGGAGGCTGCGGGGTGACCTCGAGGGCGCCCCGGCTGCGGAGGGGGGCGGATTCCCTCGTGCGCAAAGACACGTGTTTCGCCCTCCTCCCTGCCCTGCTCCGTCCTTCCCCCTCCCTGCTGGGGTGGGAAGGCGCCGGACTGCACAACCCGTCATCCCCGGCTGGCTCCCGAGGCGGGCTGGACCACACCTCTCATGCAAGCCGGGGACGATGGGCACCGTAACCCGATCCTTCCAGAGCTGCTCCTTGGGAGCGAGTCAGACCCGGTCTCTGCAAAAAAAAAAAATGTATACGTGTCTATGTGCACGTCTGCAGACACAACGCCCTCTGTTGGTGATGGCTAGTATTAACAGCGTATCTGAGCAAGAGTCTGGCTGGATTGGTTCGAAATCTGGGTCTGAAGCAGGGAATCCAAGCCAGCGTAAGGAAAGTGTCGGAATAGGATTGGGGAGACCTGGGTTCGAGTCCTCCCTCAGCCTCAGCCACAGAGGCTCCCTTGCTGCCCCTCGGCTGTTAGGAACAACCTTGTTCTCAAAATATCATCTGGGCCTTCAAGAAAAATCTGACCCTAACCCTGCGAGGTAGGCTGATACCCAGAGCAGGGATCTTCCAACTTGGCCCTTTGATGACTTGTGGACTTCAACTCCCAGAATTCCTCAGCCAGGCCGAAATGGTCTAGGGTTTCCTGCCTGAGCAGGGGGTTGGACTAGATAACCTCCAAGGTCCCTTCCAACTTTATTATTATTATTATTATTATTATCGTCATCGTCATCGGTTATTATTATTATTACGATTACTATTATTACTATTACTATTAGTCATAAAAGGGCCACGTTTGAAGACCCCTGCCCTAAAGACAACAAACTCCTGCCTATAAATCCTGTAATTTTGGCTCTTTCAGGTTAGCAAGCCGGCGCTGCCTCTGCCTACGCCTCAGCCCGGGGTCCTCCATGCCACAGTAAGTTTCTGATGCTATTGGGAAAAAAAAAAAAGTTAATCGGTTACCACTTTCTTAAGTCTTTGCACGTAAGGAAGGATTTTAAAAAAAGAAAAAATAGCCCCATTGGAAATATACCATTTGTACAGTAAATTTGATTTTTGGTAAAGCCCCCCTCTCTCTCTTTCAGTCAATAGGTTTACGGTTTAGTGCAGGGGTCTTCAAACCTGGCCCTTTTATGACTTGTGGACTTCAACTCCCAGAATTCCTCAGCTAGGGAGTTGAAGTCCACAAGTCATCAAAGGGCCAAGTTTGAAGACCCCTGGTTTAAGTGCCTTTTTACGTAAGTGTGAAAAAAAACGGTCATAAAGGGACACTTTTTCCAGTGCTGTTGTAACTTAAAGTGGTTGTAAGCTGAGACAGGTCGTCCTCAACGTACGACCACATTGGAGCCCAACATTTCTGTTGCTAAGTGAGTGACGTGAACGTCAGCCTCCTTGCCACAGTGGTTAAGTGAAACATTGCAGTCGTTAAGTTAGTAACCTGGTTGTAAATTGAATCTGTCTTGTCTTGTCGGAAGATGATCACATGACCCCAGAAACCGTCGTAAGTACATGCCAGTTGCCAAGCGTCCGAATTTTGATGGGGGACGTTGCCGTGGTCATAAGGATGAAGAACGGTCCTACGTCCCTTTTTCAGTGCTGTGGTAACTCAGACGGTCGCTAAACAAATCAAGGGCTATCTGTACATGCTGGTTGCTACCTGAATTTTGACCCTGGCAACGTTGCGATGGTCTTAAGTGCAAGGACCAATCATAAATTTAATTTTTCAGCCCCGTTATAATTTTGAATGGTTGCTAAACGAATGGTTGTAAGTCAAGGACTATCTGTGTGCATTATTGGGTGTTTGGGGCCTGCCTCCTAACACATTCTCTGTGGTTTGGTTCCAGTGTGGTCCCCATGGGGACGACGGCGAAGGAAGAGATGGCTAAGTTTTGGGAGAAGAACACCAAATCTCAGCGCCCCTTGTCCCCGCATATCAGCATTTACGAGTAAGGCACACCTTTAATTGCGCATTTTATAACCGAATTGCATTATTGCATGTCCCACAGGTAACCTCTGCAAGGTGGGCTGGACTGAAAGGACAATAAAGGAGAAATTTTGAGGGGTCCTTGGTGCTCTCTTGAGTTCGGTTGTTTCTTACAGACGTTTCATGACCTACCTAGGTAACGTCATCAGTGCTAGAAGGCAGGGGGCAAGCTACTTGCATATAAACAGAGAGCAAACCCCACTCCCTTCTAGCACCGAGGATGTTACCTAGCTGGGTCATGAAACGTCTGCAAAGAGCCTTTGAGCCAAGCTCAAAGACCCCCACATTCCTCCGCCTTTTCCCCTCTCCCTTCTCTCTCTCCTCCCCTCCACAAACTCCCTTCCTTTCTAGCACTGATGATGTTACCTAGCTGGGTCATGAAATGTCTGCAAGAAAACCAGCAAGCTCAGAGAACACCCAGGAACCCATAGTCCTTCCTTCCTTCCTTCCTTCCTTCCTTCCTTCCTTCCTTCCTTCCTTCCTTCCTTCCTTCCTTCCTTCCTTCCTTCCTTCCTTCCTTCCTTCCTTCCTTCCTTCCTTTCCTTCTTCCTCCCTCCCTCCCTCCCTCCCTCCCCCTCCCTCCCTCCCTCCCTCCTCCCTCCCTCCTAGCACCGATGATGTTACCTAGCTGGGTCATGAAACGTCTGCAAGAAAACCAGCAAGCTCAGAGAGCACCCAGGACCCCATAGTCCCTCCCTCCCTCCCTCCCTCTCTAAATTCCACTCCCTTCTAGCACCGATGATGTTACCTAGTTGGGTCATGAAACGTCTGCAACAAAACAACCAAGCTCAAGAGATCACCCTCCTCCTCCTCCTCCTCCTCCCCCCTGCAAACCCCACATCCCTTTACCATTGATGATGTTTCTTAGTTGGGTATTAAAATGTTTGCAAGAAAACCACCAAGCTCAAAGACCCCTGGATTGGAATGTCCTACCCAGCCCCTAGCCACCCATAACACTGAACAGGCTCTCTTTCGGTCGTAAGCCGAGGAGTCCTTGCACCTGAGTTTGCCTGCACTTAGCTGCTCCCTGGGGGGGGGGGGGAAATTGCAACCCCAAGCTTTTGCCATTGACAGCCAATCTTGGCTCCTTTCTCTTTAAGGAACCGGTTTCCTCTGCTGCCCATCGAGAAGAATTCTCCCTCCCTCCTCCGGTCATCTCATTCCTCAGCCTCCTCCACAGATTCCAGTGTTCCTTCTCTTGTTCGCTCCCGTGGGATTCCTCAAATAATTCGGAGTGGGGAGCAGATGAAAAGAGCTGGAACAGTTTGCCCTGCCCTGCCCTGAGCTCAGTGCTCGGGATACAGAATAGCAGAATAACAGAGTTGGAAGTGACCTTGGAGGTCTTCTAGTCCAACCCCCTGATCGAGGAGACCCTATACCGTTTCAGACAAAAGGAAGGGAAGGAAGGAAGGAAGGAAGGAAGGAAGGAAGGAAGGAAGGAAGGAAGGAAAATAGAATAGCAGGATAACAGAGTTGGAAGGGGTCTTTGAGGTCTTCCAGTCCAACCCTGCTCAAGCAGGAGACCCTGTACCATTCCAGACAAGTGGTTGGCCAATCTCTTCTTAAAAACCTCCAGTGTTGGAGCACCCACAACTTCTGGAGGCAAGCTGTTCCACAGGTTAATTGTTCTAACAACGATTAATTGGTCTCTTTCCTTCGCTCCTTTCTTTTCCCTAAAGAAATGTCAGCGCTGTCTTTTACAGTGTCCCCCTTTCCTTCCTTTTAGGTGGACCCTGCCGATGTCAATGTCCATCATTCACCGTGGGACCGGTGTGGGAATGAGTTTAGGTGGGTCATAATTTCTCAATCTTTTCCCTGATTGACAAGGAATGTTTCCCCGCAAGGAGCAGGAAACATCCGTGAGTTATTGTATCACTTAATATCATCATCGGTCTTAGATGATACCATAACTCACAGGGCACCTGGGATGATCTCATGGCAGCCACATCAGAAGCAATTAGGGGGTTAGCTTCCTCA
Source organism: Azemiops feae (assembly GCA_023970755.1). Lineage (NCBI taxonomy): Eukaryota > Metazoa > Chordata > Lepidosauria > Squamata > Viperidae > Azemiops > Azemiops feae. The sequence continues at coordinate 666,658 of JALGBA010000761.1, forward strand.
GAGGCTGAATTGTAACATCTGTCCCATTGCAATTCTATGCCTTCATTTTATCATGATTTTATTATGGTTTTAGCTTAATTTAAAATTTTTATCTCCTATATTGCATTGTCCACATATATTTTCGATAGAGATAAATTAGATAGATAGATAGATAGATAGATAGATAGATAGATAGATAGATAGATAGATAGATAGATAGATAGATAGATAGATAGATAGATAGAGATTGATTGATAGATGATAGATAATGATATATAGATAGATAATGATAGATAATGATCAAATGATAATGATAGATATAGATAAATGATAATGATAGATAGATAGATAATGATAGATGATAGAAAATGATAGATGATGATGATAGATAGATAGATAGATAGATAGATAGATAGATAGATAGATAGATAGATAGATAGATAGATAATAGATGTATTAGATGTATTAGATGTATTAGATGGATAGATGGATGATAAAGATATTAGAGAAGATGGATGAATGGATAGATGGATGGATAGAGAGAGAGAGAGGGAGATGTAGATACAGAGATAGACAGATATTAGCTGACAGTTGATTTAAACTAAATTTGCAGGATCCGGTCTGGGTCGGTCACCAAGACCGAAGATTTTGTCTTCCGAGCTTTTGAACCCGTGCTCAAACCCATCCTTGGGGACAGAGAGAAGTTCCCTGAGACTGACCCAGATCGGATCCTGCAACCTTATCCTGGGACACGTATATTCGCCTCCATTCGTAAGCTAGCTTTGTGTAAAGGTAATCCTCAACTTAAGAACAGTTCGTTTAATGACCGTTCAAAGTTACAATTTAGCCCTGAAAAAAGTGACTGAGGGCCGTTTTTCACACTTACGGCCGTTGCCTCCCCCACCACGGTCACAGGATCAAAATTCAGACACTGGCAATTGACTCACATTGATGACGGTCGCCGTGTCTCCCGGGGGTCACGTGATCCACTTTCGCGACCTTCTGACAAGCAAAGTCAAGGGGGAAACCGGATTCCCTTAACAACCGTGGCGAGAAAAGTCGTACAGTGGAGCAGAACAGGAGAAATTTTGGGCTGAAGTGTTGTAAGTCGAGGACTCCCTGTATTGTGTGTCCTGCTGGATGTGTTTCCTCACCAGGTGTGTCGCTCTTCGCCTTAAGTGCCTTAGCTCTTCCTGGACAGTTTTCCGACTATCTGGACCTGATCAAGTCACTCAGCCTGGCGCCCGCTCTGATTTATTCGGCCAAGTTCGCTTTGGCCATACCTGTAACCTACCACACCTGGAACGGGATTCGGCATCTGGTAAGCAGCCTTTTGAGCAGCCACTACTACCCCTTCTTTGTCAGCCTTGCAGGGCAAAGCATGGAGGAGAGCCGACAAGGTGAGTTAATCCTAATTTATGGTAACGTTCCATCGACGGAATCTTGCCCGGGTGAATGTACGAAGACAATTCTGAAATAAACCTCCATTTGGGTTATCAATGACGGACGATCGCAGATACGGAACTTTTATTACGCACCTTAGAAAGCTACAACATTAAATTACTTTTCGACATAATCGCCATTCAAATGGTTGTAACGTCTTACAAGATTTGAAATTCCTTAGTCGTCGTCGCTTGGCGCCAAATCTGGACTATGGTGTGTGTCTGTGTGTGTGAGATCAAAAACATCCCAAAGAAACTGCTTCAAAAGTTCCTGGGTGCGTCTAGCGGTGTGCGGGCGAGCATTATCGTCAACCGACACCACACCGGAAGTGGTGCCGTAGAAAATCCCACCAAATGTCAAGATGCCAAAGGAGGACGGCTAGTGGAGTTTATGGAGCGTGGTTCGACTATCAATTCAGACGTCTGCTGTGAAACGTTACGAAAACTCAATACGAGCCATCCATAACAAGGACCGGGGCCTGCTGACTTCCAGTGTTGGTGTTGGTTCACGAGAATAGAATAGAATAGAATAGAATAGAATAGAATAGAATAGAATAGAATAGAATAGAATAGAATAGAATAGAATAGAATAGAATAGAATAGAATAGAATAGAATAGAATAGAATAGAATAATAATAGAATAATAATAGAATAATAATAGAATATAGATTAGAAAATAGAATAGAATAGAATAGAGAATAAAATAGAATAGAATAGAGAATATAGAAGAGAAGAATAGAATAGAATAATAATAGAATATAGATTAGAAAATAGAATAGAATAGAATAGAATAGAGAATAAAATAGAAGAGAAGAGAATAGAGAATATAGAAGAGAAGAATAGAATAATAATAGAATATAGATTAGAGAATAGAATAGAATAGAAAATATAGAATAGAATAGAGGAATGGAATGGAATAGAATAGAGCTGGAAGGGACCTTGGAGGTCTTCTAGTCCAGCCCCCTGCTCAAGCAGGAGAACCTATACCATCTCAGACAAGTGACTGTCCAGTCTCTTCTTAAACATCTCCAGTGATGGAGCTCCCACAATTTCTGGTGGCAAGCTGTTCCACTGCTTGATTGTCCTCACTCTCCGGACGTTTCTCCTTCATTCTTAATTCTCCTTAATAACGCTCGCCCGCACACCGCTAGACGCACCCGAGAACTTGTGAAGCAGTTCCGTGGGGGTGTTTTTGATCACACACACACACACATACCCCATAGCCCCGATTTGGCACCAAGCGACAACGACTTAAGGAATTTCAAACCTCGTGAGACCTTACGACAAGTCCCTCAATTTGAATGGCGGTTATGTCGAAAAGTCCTGTCATGTTGTCGCTTTTCTAACATGTGTAATAAAAGTCCTGCATCTGCAAACGGAGGTTTATTTCCGAATTGCCCTCGTATAATTCTGCCCCCCCCCCATCTCTTTTACAGCCTGAGAAACGAGGGAGGGTCCCTTCTGACTTTCCCCCTCTGGCTAGTATCAACTGAGGGCTGAGCTGATCTGACCGCTCCCTCAGCATCCTCTTTTTTTTTCCCCGTCTCCCAAGGTCTTTCCCACACGCCCTTACATCACAGCTAGTCATTGACTTAACAACAGCTCATTTAGTGACCGGGTTATCTTCTATCTAGTTCCTCCTGTTGTGACATCCTCCTTGTCTCCCTCTTTCGTAGGTCTGGGACCTGGGCGTAGGGTTCAAGATACCCCAGTTGTACCAATCTGGAGCTCTAGTCCTCGTCCTGACGGTTCTGTCTTCCCTTGGGATCGCAGCCATGTAAAGGGAACAAGGCACGCCTCCCTGCCCGCTCCCCGACTTTCTAACTTTTGCGCCCTTCTGCACCCACAACGTTGGCTCCGTCGGGACATTCGCCCCGTTTGTTCATTAGGAGAGTAACAGGTGAAGTGCAGAAGGGCTGAAATCGGCCAAATTCACATTATCGCACAGTTGTGATCAGAAAGGAGAGACGGTTCTCGTTGGATCCCTCCTTGTAGGGATTTCTCTCCTTTTATTATTATTATTATTTTTTCTTCCCCCACTTCTTTTCATTGCGAGAGGCCGCAGTTTTGCCCCGGGGGACTCTTGGCGTCCCTTCCCCAGCCGAGGGCTTAAAAACCCCACCACTTTGAAACGTGGCCGGGCTAAGAAACCGACGTTCTCCCACGGGGCCAAAGGCAAAGCCTTCGCTCTCCAGAACAATCCTTCCCATTGAAAGAACCACAGGGCAAGCGTGCGCCCGGGCGTGGGTGCAACACATTTCAGAAGACACAACACCGTCCATTGACAGCGAGCCGGCATGAAGAGTCACGCAGCCGAAGTGGACACCTCCAGTCTGGCTGATCTTTTCCAAGTGGGCCTGTGGATCCCAATTGGGGGGGGGGAATGGAGGCAGGCCCAAAGCTTGCAAAGTTTTCTCTCTCCCCCATTTGCAGGAAGGTGAAAAAAATACAGTCCTACCTTTGCATTAAACTTTTGGGGAAGCCAAATTTTCTGGCCTGGTTGGATTAATTGCCCAATTAATTGCTCCTGGTTCGCCGGCTGTTTGCCTGCTTCTGAGCCAAGGAAAGATTTTGAGCCTTTCCTCTCCCCCCCTTTCCAAAAAAATAAAACCCACCTGTTCATCTTCTGTAAATATATAATCTTATTTTACTTTTCCATTTGTGAACAATGAGAGGCTGACAGCCCCCCTTGCCAGAATGAAGTTTCTCCTCTTGGGGCTTTGCCCCCCTGAGGATTATCCGGTTAATAAATAAAACGTTGAAAAATAAACTTGTGTGCTTTCATTTTTATGGGGCAGGTTGTGGTTTGAAACGGGAGGGGACCTTTTTTCAGATTTCAGCTCGCCGTCATTTTAGCCTCCCTTCCAAAATACGGACTTCGATTTCCTTTCTTCCCAGCTGTTTTTTTTTTATTAATTAAATGTCTTGGCCACCCATCCTACCACAGGGTGACCTTGGACAGGCTTATAATATTAAAGAGATAAAAAAAAAATACAATACTGCAAAAAATACAAGACAAATTTTCTGTTGCTAACCACGATGTTGAGTTTTTGCCCCATTTGACAAATCCTCCTTGTAACAATGGTTCAGGGAATCCCTGCAATTTTTTAAATTGGTACCACCGTATTACTAACTTCACTGCAGTGATTCGCTGAACAACGGCGGCAGGAAAGCCCGCTTAACAAGTGTCTCGCTTAGCAACAGCAATTGTGGCCGAGGACCAGATTAAAACGATGCTGAAGGCTGTTAGGCAGTCATTCGCTTGCAAACCATAAAAGCAGAATGTTTTTTTCCAGGGGCAGGAGGAGAATCGACCGGTTTTGCAATTAATTATCCACCAATTAAAAACAGAATAAATTGAATTACGTGCCCTCCGATTGTTTTCCTAGCCGCCTCACAAGATGAAATGTTTTCTCCCGGCCCCAGATTTAGCTTCAATCCATCCAAAAACCTTTTTATTTTAAAAAAACCAAACGCTTTTGATTGTCGAAATGCGTGAGATGCTTCTCGGGGGAGCACAAGCTGGTTCTTTTTGTCTCCCGTTCCGCAAGTGACGTGTGGTCTTCGCTGCTGGCGGTGCGGCTTACCCTGCACCAGGCAGTTGTTTTGGGCGTCTTGTTTTTAAAATCTTTTGATCAAGGTGCGCGCGGAGTGTTTGCAAAGCCGAAAGGCCAGGGACCACTCAAACGGGCTCCCTCGATGCTCCCCAAATTAATTGCCTTGTTTCTGCCTCCTCGCGGTTCCGCAAAGGCGCACTCTTTTGTTTAAATAGTTCTTTTTCTTTTTTAAATCAAGGGTGCTGTTTATCGTCACCTCTGTCTTCCAATTTCTGCAGCTTATTGCTTTTTTGTAATAAAACCCCGCACATTTTTAAAAAAGAGGAGACTCTAATTCTTCACCTCCAAGTTTCCACATCCCAATTTCAAGGCTGTTGCAGGAGAATTGATTAAGACTGGGAAACCCAAGGGGGTTCACCACCGCAATTGGGACTAGAATTTCCATCGCTAAGCAAGGCGGTTGTTAAGTGAGTTTACGTCCGATTTTAAGCTTTTCTCAGCACGGTTTGTTAAGGGGATCCCAGCAGGATCACTTGGTCATTAAGTAAATCCAATTCCCCCATTGCTCGCTGGGGATCACATTTATGCCCCCGTCATAAATACACACCAGTTGTCAAGTGGCTGAATTGGGATCACGTGACTAGGGGAGGCTGCGGTGGTCATAGGTGCGAGGACTGCTCGCAAGTCGCTTCGTTTAGCGTCCTAACTTTGGTTGATAAAACAAGGGTTGTAACGTGCCCATGGTGGTCATAACCTTGAGGACTAGCTGTATCTTAAGTAACGCTCGGGATACATTGTCAAAAGTCCCGAGACCACCTCAAAGGCAAAATTTCAACCCTAGCTTAAATGAAGACCCCCCACCCACCCACCCGTTCCGGCCAGGAAAAACAGCTGCAAATTCAACGGCCAATTCGCTTTATTAATTATTAGCAAAACACCCCTCCGGTGTTAACAGACCCCCTTCCATGGTTGAGCCGCCCCTGTGATTTTGGTTTTTCTTCCGCACCCTTGCAGTCGTGTTGGTATCCCGCAGATGGTTGACCCACACACACACACACACACCAACCATCTTCCCGTTTCCCAGGGCTGCACGCGTCGGCAAAACCAGCCCAATTTGGGGTCTCACTTAGCCGAGATTGCTCAGACCGCAAACAGACAATCGGGGTGGGGGTGGGGGGGTGGAAGGATGGATCCGAACCGGGACGCGTGAAAAACAAAAAAGGAAAAAAAAACAGAAATAAAAGGCTTTTAAAGACTGGTGCTTTCCACTTTTTTTTTTTTAAGCATGGGTAATTGATTTTTTTTTTTCCTTTTGTTTTCTTTTATTAAATCTCCCGGGAAGATTTATGTGGAGGAAAGAGGTCTGGACGCGGTCCTTTCGGCCGCCGTCTTCGGCGCCTCCAACCCCTGCCTGCTTTTGGCGAGTGGCCGGCTGGAGGGCAGAACCTCCGGCGAACGGTCACCCCGGGGATTGACCTCCAGAGACCCCGGACGGGGGTTGACCTCCAGAGACCCCGGAGGGCAGGGAGAGACACCCCGGGGATTGACCTCCAGAGACCCCGGGCGAGGGCTCACCTCCAGAGACCCCGGGCGGCAGGGAGACAAAGGCTCGGGGGTCCCCAAGCCTTTGGCTCTGGCTTCACGGGACCGGGGTCTGCCGGATGGAGGGGTCTCGGCGGAGATCGTCCTCCTCGGGGTGGGCTCCCGCGAGCTGGGGCGGTTGGGGGCGGCCAGCTGGGGGCTGGTGTCCTTCAGACGCAGATCCATGCAACCCGGCTGGCGGGAAAGCGGGATATCGTCGTTCATTCTCTCCTTGGGCGGCTTGGCCTCCAATTCGGGGGCTTCCGGGGTGTCCGGCCCACCGGCGTCTCTCAGCCGGAGGTCCATGCTGCCGGGCTGGCGGGACAGCGGGCCACTGGGGGCAGCGCCGACCCGGGACCCCACCTCTTCTCGAGCCGGCATCTTCCCACTTGAGAGGGGTCGCTCGGAGGCTTTACCGGGGGTCCGGCTGTGCTTAGAAACGGCTTCCTTGGTCACGGGGACGGAGGGCTGCAGGGGGAAAGAGAACCGTTCAGGGTGTTTCCTATATAGGGGGTCCTCGACTTAACAGCCGTTCGTTTACTCCTCTTCAGCCTCCCCTCCTTCTCCTTCTCGTGCTCCTCCTCTTCGCCAACCCCTCTCCCTTCGAGCACTGATGATGTTATGTAGTTGGGTCAGGGAACGTCTGCAAGGAAATCAAGCTCAGAGCACCAAGGGTCCCACTGTTGTCTTCTTCCTCCTCCTCTCCTCTTCCTCCTTCTCCTCCTCTTCTCCTCCTCCTCCCCTCCTCCTTTCCACAAACCCCTTTCCCTTCTACACTGATGATGTTAGCTAGTTAGGTCATGAAACGTCTGCAAGGAAACCACCAAGCTCAGAGAGCACCAAGGACACCACAGTCCTCCTCCTCCTCCTCCCTTCTAGCACTGATGATGTTACCTAGTTGGGTAATGAAACGTCTGCAAGGAAACCACCAAGCTCAGAGAGCACCAAGGACCCCACAGTCGTCGTCGTCATCCTCACCCCCCTCCCTTCTAGCACTGATGATGTTACCTAGTTGGGTCACAAAACGTCTGCAGTCCTCCTCCTCCTCCTCCTCCTCCATTCCACAAACCCCCACTCCCTTCTACATTGATGTCGTTACCTAGTCGGGGTCATGAAACGTCTGCAAAGAAACCCCCCAAGCTGGCAGAACACCCCCAGGGACCCCCTCCTTTCCACCCAGAGCCACACATATGCCCCTTGGCGGTATCGGTGGCTTACCTTGCCAACGATTTCTGGGCACAATCCGTTGCAGGCTTTGCTTAAGGCCGCCGATTTATTCATCCATTCGGTGAGCCGGGCCGCCGCGTCAATCGACCGGGAGGTGAGAGAGACCTTGGCCGGCGGGATTTTCAAGGGCATGTCCCAGGTGGTCATATAGGTACCCCAAGGAGAAGCCTGTAGGAGAGGGAGAGACCCCTCTCTGTCATGGGTTCAACCCTGCAGGCCAGGGGGAAAGCCGGGCCCCGTTCACACGGCAGGGCCCAGGACACAGGTTTGCAGAAGCCCACCGCTGTAAGGCAGGTAGCGCCTGCGTTCGTAACTCAGGGACAATCTGTGCTTGCAACAGCCTTGCCTGAAGTCTTTGCTGGTTTAGCGCAAGCCAACCTGGGTGTTTTGTGGGGAACCGACCACAGCTTTAACCTATTAAGTTATTGCAAGGGGTCCTCGACTTACAACCGTTTTAGTGACCGCTCAAAGGTGCAACAGCCCTTTAAAAAAAACGACAGAACGGTTTTCACACCGTTGCAGCGTCCCCTGCGGTCACGTGATCCAAATCCAGGCGCTTGGCCCCTGACTCGTATTTATGACGGTTGCGGTGATCCGAGTGATCCCCTTTTGCGGCCTTCTGATAAGCAGAGTCCACGAGGAAGCCGGGACTCCCTTAACAACCGTGTAACAATGGTGGAAACAAAAGGTGGTCAAATGGGGGAGAGTCCCTTCACCAATGTCTCGCTTAGTGACAGAAAGTTTGGGCTCAAGGGTGGCTGTAAGTTGATCTTATTGTTCTGCTAGGGCGCTCAGTTTAAGGGACGAAATCCCTGGTTGGAAAAAAAAGAGAATAAATCTCACCTTGGAGCGTGGGATGGAAGGAAGCAGGTGGCCTCTGTCATTGGCTACGAACTGAGTGAACCCCTCCCGGGCTGAAGGATGCTGATGGGAGAAAAATAAGGGTGGAAGGAAGGGGAAGGGAAGGGAAGGGAAGGAAAGAAAGGAAAGGAAAAGAAGTTAGAAGGAGGGGAGGGAAGGAAAGGAAATGAGGGAAGGGAAGGGAAGGAGGGAAGGAAAAAGGAAAGGAGGAAAGGGAAGAAAAGGAGGAAAAGAGGGAAGGAAAGGAATGGAAAGGAAGATAGAAGAAGGGAAGGGGAGGAAAGGAAAGAAGGAAAGGAAAGAAGGAAAAGGAAAGGAAAAGGAGAGAAAAAAAGAATTGGAAAAGGAAAGGAAAGGATGGTGGAGATGGAGAAAGAGAAAAGAATAGAAGAATAGAATAAAATAGAACAGAATGCAGAATACAATACAGGAATAAATGCAGAATACAAAAGACAGAATGGAGCGCAATAGAAAAGAATACAACAGGAAGATAGGAAGAGGATAGGATGGGGAATGCGAAATGCATTGTTCATTAGCAGATTAGCTCTCTTAAGATGCTTCTGATAATTCAACGCACACAATAGCAGCACATCCCACTCCTGTCCCTTCTGATTCTCCCGTGCCTACATTCTTTTCAAAAAAAAAAAAAATATCAAAATGCAATCATCCATTAGACTTAATCTGGCAAGTTTTAACACTTTTCCTGCTCTTGTTTTCAACCTCCGCGTTCATTAATTTAACAAGGATCCAGAAGCAAAGCCCGCCATCCCATCTCAGCCATAAACCCTTCCCCAGAGGACGGTGAGAAGCACATCCCATTTTTGTTTTGATTTTTTTTTTTTAAAAAAAAAGGCTTTTACAAATCTTGACTCGAAAAATGATTAAAATATTTGCGACAAAATCTGCAAAGTGGAACCAAAGGCCTAGAACAGATATTTTTTAAAAAATAATATTCGCGTTTCCTTAAGAGGTTTACAATTTATTTTATAAATTCTGTTTTATAAATTATTGAATTTATAACCCACCATTTAGCAGCTGTTTGAAGTTACAGCAGCACTGAAAAGGGTGACTTGGAGCTGGTCCTCACACTTACGACCGTCATAGCGTCCCCACAGTCCCAGGATCAAATTTTGGATGCTTGGCAAACTGGCACTTATTTACGATAGTTGCAGCGTCCCAAGGACACCTGATCACAATTTGGGACTTTCCCAACCAGCTTCCAACCAGCAAAGTCAATGGAGGAAGCCCACTTCATTTAATGACTGCACTGATTTGTGGGGGGGGAAATCACAAAATCAGGCACAAACTCGGTTAGCAACTGCCTTGATCCCAATTGTGATCATAACGCAAGGACTGCCTGTACTTCAACAATATATATATATATATATATATATATATATATATACCTGAGATTAAGATCAGCCTTTTTTCAAGGAAAAAAAACAACCCCAGGAAATTTAGAATTTCAATCTATTTCGAAGTTCCAGTGATATTTTTCAGGACCCCGTTGCCCAGGGTGAGCGACAATTAGCATTGCCGCCATTTTGCGAGTCCACAGGACACGCGAAACGCAAGCAAATTCCACGAGCCGTGTTCACACAACCCCGCTTGGCTACAATCCGGGATTCAGCAGGTCATGTGAACCTGCCTTCTTCTCCTGTTTAAAAAAGGGCTTTTTTTCTTTCTTTCTTTTTTTGTCTTTCGAAGCAACTCACCTCCTTAGTAACCTTGGGAAGACTCCAGCTTTGCAAATTCCGCGGATTATAGGCATCTTCATACTGGAAAACGAGATGGGTGGTGGGTGGGAAACAAAATATATAAAGCAATATATCAATAATAATAATAAAATAACAACAACAACAACAATAATAATAGAGTTGGAAGGGACCTTGGAGGTCATCTAGTCCAACCCCCTGCTCAGGCAGGAAAGCCTATACCATTTCAGACAGATGGCTGTCCAGTCTCTTCTTAAAAACTTTCAGTGTTGGAGCCTTCACAGCTTCTGGAGGCAGGTTGTTCCAATGGTTAATTGTTCTAACTGTCAGGAAGTTTCTCCTTAGTTCTAGGTTGCTTCTCTCCTTGATTAGTATATCAATGTATATGTATTGAGATACTGATATATATATATATATTGATATAATAAATCAGTATATTAATAGAATAGAATAGAATAACTTTATTGTCACTTTAAATGAACACTAATCGGCATACATTAAAATGAAATTTTGTTGCATACAGCTCTCAAAGGGTCACCACCTACAATATACACTACATAAATATGACAACAAAATTGCATATACCCACATAGCCACATATACGTTCTATGACACAGAGAAACAACACCAGTAAGAGCACCAGCACCTTTGAAATGGGGACAGCAGGAGTCTCCACAGGATAGATAACTTTTATGTATATAATGTGTATATAATGGGGAACAGGCCAAAACAGGACAAAGGGGGGGGCAAATGGGGGCAGAGCCTGTTGGGAAAAGAAAGGGGGGGCACACTTGCGACAGGAAAAGGGATTTTTACCCCCCAATAAAAAAGATTGCAAAAAAAAAAATCATATATGTTATTTATCAAAATAATAATAACTGTTATTATTTCAAGGTTTGCAAAGGAGACATTTTGGGGGAAAGGGGAAATCAACTAAATGTACTACGTGGATTATGGATTATAGAAACCGATTGTTAATGATTTTTCTTTACAAACGTAGACCCAGCAAACACACCGTTTACCGACTATTAAGTGATTTATGTTTTTTTTAAAAAAACAATAAAATATATGGGGGGAAAAAAAGATTTTATTTTATTTTTCTCTTTGCATTGGAAAAAAACTTTGGCTCCTGTGGGAATTTGGGATTGAGAGGTGAAAATGGTGTGTGTGTGTGTGTGTGTGTGTGTGTGTGTGTGTGTGTGTGTAATCCCTCCTGCAGAATCCCCCCCCCCATTCTGCGCTCCAAGAGATCACCCTTTATGGGATATGTAGTCCCGAGCACCTCTCCTCCCCATCTGCATGGAGATGGGAGTTGTAGTCCCAACATATCTGGAGGGCGCTGTGGGGCAGGGAGGGTCGACCCCCTTCCCCGTCCTGAGGTTTGCCTCCCCCCAACATGCATTTAAATCCCCAAATTTTGGAGGGGGGAGTTGTTTGGGGGCGCCTGCCCCCCCCGCCCCCCCCTTTCTCACCTGCCCCGAGCTGAAATGCGTTGCCATCGCGGCTTTGCAGGGGTTTTGTTTGGGCCGTCGCCTAGCAACCGTCGGCGTGGCGTTGATAACAAAGGAGCGGCTCCAGCCAATGGGGGAGGGCGGGAGGCTAAGCCACGCCCCCTCCTTCCGCCTCCGCCCGCCAGGCGTCGCCGTTGCTTTCCGAAGAGGCCAGGCCGTGTTGCTTCGCGTCCTCGTTGAGGCCTAGCAACTTGGTTTGTCCTTGAAAAGGGGAAAAAAGGTGGGAGGGGAATTGGGGGGGGCAGGGCCTCGTGGTTTTTCCCATTGAACTAATTCGTACCGTATTATTTTATTTTTATTATTTAAATAAAATGTATTAAAATGTATTAAAATGTATTAAACGTATTAAATGTATTAAAAAACAGGCCGAGTTTGGTTGTTTTAAAGATGTATAAACCAGGATGGCTTTTAAAGGAGTGGCGAGGCTGGTTTTTCTCTTAAACGTAAAGTCACATTTTTGTTTGGGTGTTTAATGTGTTTATTTGCTTATTTAATTTCTGTTTCATTTTTTATTTTATTTCATGTTCGTTTATTTAGTTTAGAGTTGTTGTTTTTACTTTTTAGCTATTTAATTTTAGCTGTTGGTTTCATTTTTTTTCATTTTTTTAGTTGCTTCGTGCATTTTACTCCTTTAATTTTCAGTGGCTGGTCCTCGTTTTTAGGTTTTAGTAGTTGATTTAATTTTTAGTTTAAAAAAAAAAAAATGTTCAGTTCTTTTTAATTCAGGGCTCTTCCAACTTGGGCCTTTTACGACTCGTGGACTTCAACTCCCAGAATTCCTCAGCCAGGCACGCATGCCTGGCTGAGGAATTCTGGGAGTTGAAGTCCATCAGTCATAAAAGGCCCAAGTTGGAAGAGCCCTGTTTTAATGTTTATTCTGTTTATTCTTTTTTCAGGCGGGGGGGGGGCCTTCAGGATATGTCTCTTTCTGCTTCTCCTGCCAGATGTTTTCCAGATGTTGGGAGACCCTCCTCCTCCTCCTCCTCTTCCGCTGCTGTTTCCAGTCATCTTCCCCACCCCGCAGTGAGCCTTCCAAGATGCCTTTTTATATGCCCCAGCCAACCTCTGCTGGCAGTAATTAAATGGTATTTATAGCAAGCGGGATGAGTTAATCTGCAAAGATAATTAAAGGTGCCAGGTTGCCCTGTGGGAGCTGCTCACTTGCCTGCCTGCTTTTGACGAGAAAGGTTGGGCTGCCAACCTCTGGAGAGCCGCTAGGGGGCAGCATGACGGCACAGACAATTCTGCCACCTACTGGCCGTTGTGGAGGTTTGCGAAATTAGGAGAATTTCTACCTGCAGGTGATCTCTGATTGTAATCAAAAGCATCCGTCAATTCTAAGATGCTTTGGGATAGAAATGTTGGGTGCTAATCTGGGATTTAAAACTGCCTTTGGGGCATAAAAGAGGTTTAAGACCCCACTTTGAAAATAAAAATGGAACGACTGAATCTCGGAAGAGATGCCAAATTGAGCTGCTGTGTTTCTTTGGCTCTCTCCTTCCTTTCTTTTTTTTTTTTTCCCTTTTCCCTTCCTCTTCCTTTTTTCTTTTTCTTTTCCTTGTTCTCTTTTAGCTTCCTTCCTTTTCCTATTTCTTTCCTTCAGCTGCCCCCTTCCTCCTCCCTCTTCTTTTTTCCTTTCTTCCCTCCCTCCCTCCCCTCCCTCCTTTTCTTTCTTTCCTTTTTCTTTTTTGTTTCCTTCTTTCCTCCCTCCCTCTTTCCTTCCTTCCTTCCATCCTTTCTTTCCTTCTCTTCCTTCCTTCCTTCCCTCCTTTTCTTTTTTCCTTTCTTCCCTCCCTCCCTTCTTTTCTTTCTTTCTCTTTTTTTCCTTTTTCTTTCCTTCTTTCCTTCTTTCCTCCCTCCCTTTCCTTCCTTCCTTCCTTCCCTCCTCTTTTTCTTTTTCTTTCTTTCTTTTTCTTTCTTTCTTTCTCTTTCCTCCTTCTTGTCTCTTTCCTTCCTTCCCTTCCTTTCTTTTCTTCTCTTTCTTTCTTGTTTCCCTTCCTTCCTTCCCTTCCTCCCTTTCTTTACTTTTCTTTCTTTTTCTCTTTCTTTCTTTCTTTCTTTCTTTCTTTCTTTCTTTCTTTCTTTCTTTCTTTCTTTCTTTCTTTCTTTCTTTCTTTCTTTCTTTCTTTCTTTCTTTCTTTCTCCTTCCTTCTCCTTCCTGCTTTCTCTTCCCTACCCTGCTGCAAATACTCCCTCCGTAATTCAGGACCCCACTGAGCCAGGAAGGTGGCATGGATGTTCAGGCCTGATGTGCCCGTGTGATGCTCAACCGCGGCTGCCAAGGGGGGGGAGGACATCTGTGCCCATCAGGCTGGGCTGGCAGGTCGTGCCTGGGAGATGCCGCAGCAGAGCTGGGGGGGGGTACCCTGGGCGGGAAGCAGCCCAGCCCCCCAGCCCATCTCTGCTCTCCAGGCCTGTTGTGCAGGCGGAGAAGGGGGGATGCTAGTGCCCCCCTCGGCCAGCTGAGGAATGACAGGGGAGGAGAGTGAGTGACTCACCTTATGCAAATAATCCACCAACGGCCGCCGGGACAGCCAGGTGGCATGATGGGAAACACTCAGTGGGGAGAGAACCCCCCATTTTCACCCCCAAATCGCCCCACAGGAAATGCCGTTGCAGTCCAGTCCAGGAAAAGAGCCGGACAGAATCGATCCACTGATCTTAAACTAGGATCTCTTTGCAAGGCGGTCGTGCTCCCCGTAAGCTGGAGGACCCCCCGCACAGGAGTCTCGGGCTCCGTCCGCCTAGCTCCAGTATCGCTTCTCGGCCTTTTGGCTAAGATCAAGTGTAGTATCTGTTCTTATCAGTTTAATATCTGATATGTCCTCTATTTGAGGACTACATATTAAATGGATTTTTGGAACTGGGAGATGGAATAGGGGCTTGCTCCGTCCACTCCAAGCATCGGCCTGGTATTGCAGTGCCTCCAGGAACGGTGCACCTCCCCCTGGGAGGAATCTCATGGTTCAAAAAACAGATCTTGGATCAGAAGCTCCTTGCAGGGGAGGATCCTCAGAGGGATCCTTTGCTCAGGGATCTGCCCACAGCCTCCCTCTCTCTCTCTCTAACCAGGGTGTTGGCCTGCTTTGCCACCATCTTGCACACACAGAGAGATGGACGGGGAGCCAGTTGCTGTGATGGGTGGAATGGAGGGGGTAAAAAAGGCTTTAAATGCCTAAATAGATCAGAAAAGGATCCAGTTTCAGGCCTAGGAGGGGCTGCTAAACTGAGGAGTGGGTTAAAAAGGCTTTTGATGCCTAATAAGATCAGAAAACATCCAGTTTCAAGCTAGGAGGGGGTGCTCAATTGAGGAGTGGGTTAAAAAGGCTTTTAATGCCTAAAGAGATCAGAAAAGGATCCAGTCTTAGGCCAGGAAGGGGGGGGTGCTAAGCTGAGGAGTGGGTTAAAAAAGCTTTAAAAATGCCTAACAGAATCACAAAAGGATCCAGTTTCAAGCCACACAGTGACCCTTTCATATATTATATAACGGTCCCAACTTTTATTTTTCACATCTGCCATTTCTCTTTCTCAAACCCGTAAAAAAAAAAAAAAACCAGCCCTAGAAAACCCACCAAGAATTTCACCTCCTACTATGGGCTCGGCCCAATTTACGCCCAGTCGCAAAAAAAAAAAGTCAAATGTCTGTCACTTCTCTTCCTTTTAAAGACCCAAACCGGCATTTATTTCACTGCGCTTCCCAAAATGAAAAAAAAAACAAAAAAAAAACCCCACTGTATTATCTTTGGTTTGCAACGTTGCAAGTAAGACAATCGGTGAGCGTTTGATCCATAAATCATTGTGGATGTGACTGCTGCTGTTCCAGCTTGACAGGCGGAGAGAGAAACCCTTTGATCTTTTTCTAATTGCTTGGGAGGAAAGGAAGAAGAAAAATGGCAGCCACGAAGGCGGCGTTTGCACGAAAGCTGAAAATCCTGATTCAGACTCTTCCTGCATCGGTGGCGCCTTATTCTGCATGGACAGGTGGAGGAGATAAACAGATTTTATTTTATTTTGTTATTTTATTTTAGTGTAGCTTAGCGTAGCTTAATTTAGCTTAGTTTAATTATCTAATTTAATGTGGTCTACTTTTTAAATTTATTAGCTTAGTTTAATTTAATATTTTATTTTATTTATTTTTATTTTATTACTTTATTACTTTATTTTAGTGTAGTTTAGTGTGTAGTTTAGTTTAGCTTACCTTAGCTTACCTTCATTTAGCTTCATTTAACTGTCTAGTTTAATTTAATCTAATTTTTAAATTTATTTTTTTATTTTGTTAGCTTAGTTTAATGTAATATTTTATTTTATTATTTAATTTACTTTATTTTAATTTTATTATTTGATTTTATTATTTTAGCTTAGTGTAGCTTAGCTTAGCTTCATTTAGCTTCATTTAATTGTCTAGTTTAATTTAATCTAATTTTTAAATTTTTTATTTTGTTAGCTTAGTTTAATGTAATATTTTATTTTCTTATTTAATTTACTTTATTTTAATTTTATTATTTGATTTTATTATTTTAGCTTAGTGTAGCTTAGCTTAGCTTAATTTAATTGTCTAATTTAATTTAATCTAAAAGAAATGGGGGAAAATCTGTTTTAGGCAGAGGGGGATCTGGAAGAAGGAGGAAGAGGCAACTAGTAAAAAACGAGACATTTCCTGTCCTGCCTTCTTTGCTCCTTGGACTTTTTTCTGCACCGTGTTTGGATTGTCAGAAATTGCCAGCTGTTTGTTTGTTTGTTTTATTGCTTTGTAATCTTTGGATTAATTTGGTGGGTTTTGCTGTCAGAAAATCGCACTGATCCTCAAGGGGAGGGAAGCAAAATTGTACCTCAGAGGGGAAGAGAATTTAATTTAAGTTTCAAAGGCAGGAAAAGTGCAGGAGCAGAGAGCCATTTATATGCAAATTTACTTCCTTTTTTTAACCCACCTCCCTCCCCCCCCACACCTTACTGTAATCAGAATAACACAGATGGAAGGGACCTTGGAGGTCTTCTAGTCCAACCCCCTGCTCAAGCAGACTAACAACAGAATAACACAGATGGAAGGGACCTTGGAGGTCTTCTAGTCCAGCCCCCTGCTCGAGCAGGAAACCCTATACCATTTCAGACAAATGGTGGTCCAATCTCTTCTTCAAAACCTCCCCCTCAACTTCTGGAGGCAAGCAGTTCCACTGATTAACTGTTCTCACTATCAGGAAATTTCTTAGTGCCAGGTTGCTTCTCTCTTTGATTAGTTTCCATCCGTTGCTTCTTTTCCTGCCTTCAGGTGCTTTGGAGAATAAGTTGACCCCCCCCTTCTTTGTGGCAGCCCCTCAAATATCGGAACCCCGCTATCCTGTCACCCCTCGTCCTTCTTTTCATTAAACTAGACATCCCCAATTCCTGCAACCGTTCTTCTTCGTATGTTTGAGCCTCCGGGCCCCCCTACTCGTCTTCGTTGCTCTTCTCTGACACAAAAGGACGGAAAAATCTCCACCCACCTCTGATTGCGGGGTGCTCACGTTCAATTTCTCTCCGTCCCACCCACCCCCTTTGCAGATGATCTGCTTCGGAACATGGACCAGCGGGAAGCCTGGGATCGCTTCTACTCCCGGAGGGAGAAAAACGGATCTCCCCATCCATTCGACTGGTTCTTTGGCTACAAAGAGATCTCAGTGTTTCTCGGCTCCATTCTTGGCAGGCTGCCCCCTGGCCAGGCCCGGGTCCTAGACGTGGGCTGCGGCACTTCGTCCTTGGGCTTGGAACTCTACCGACATTCGTCCGTCCAGGTTCATATCTGTTGCCTGGACTTTTCCTCCGCGGCCCTCCGGTGTCTCGCTCGGATGCTTCAGGACAGCCCCCCGCCGCGCCACCCCCTTTCCGAGCTGCAGTGCCAGCTGGGCGATGCCACCAAACTAACCCACCTCTTTGCTTTGGGCTCTTTCCACCTGGTTCTCGACAAAGGGACCTGCGATTCGGTCCTGCGGGGATCCTCCCGGCGGGCGAGGCAATTGGTGTCCGAGTGTCTACAAGTCCTGAGCCCAGAGGGATGTCTCGTCCAGATCTCCGACGAGGATCCGGATGCCCGGGTGCCGTTCCTGGAGACGGCCGGCGGAGCCAACATCAAAGTCGGGGAGATCGCCAATCTTAACGGCATCGCATATTACGCTTACACGCTCAGCCCACGCGCTCCAGACCCATCAGAGGTGGGGCAGCCCGCCAAATCTCCGAGGAATCCAGCCGGCGAGGGGGCTTGAGTGAAATCTAACAAGAGCCGTAATACCCATCCATCTTTTATCATACACTCCAGTCGTTTAGCGGCAGTTCATTTAATTGTTTTATTTTCTCAGTCTGGACTCTCCCGAGTTCCCCTTTGTGAAGCAAAGTAATAATACTAATAATAAAGTTGGAAGGGACCTTGGAGGTCATCTAGTCCAACCCCCTGCTCAGGCAGGAAACCCTATACCATTTCAGACAAGTGGATGTCCAGTCTCTTCTTAAAAACTTCCAGTGTTGGAGCATTCACCGCTTCTGGAGGCAGGTTGTTCCACTGGTTAATTGTTCTAACTGTCAGGAAGTTTCTCCTTAGTTCTAGGTTGCTTCTCTCCTTGATTAGTTTCCATCCATTGCTTCTTGTCCTGCCTTCAGGCGCTTTGGAGAATAGCTTGACTCCCTCTTCTTTGGGGCAGCCCCTGAGATACTGGAAGGCTACTATCCTGTCCTCCCTCATCCTTCTCTTCATTAGACTGGACATCCCCAATTCCAGCAGCCGTTCCTTACATGTTTTAGCCTCCAGTCCTCTTAACATCTTTGTTGCTCTTCTCTGCACTCTTTCTAGGGTCTCAACATCAAACACAATCAGTCTCTCTCTCTCTCTCTCGTTATCCTATCTGTCCATCCATCCTTAGGACCTTTGTTCAGGTCGATCAACTTTTGGGGAACAAGCCATGATTGGCTTGCTTCCTGCAGACCAAGAAGCCATAAAACCTAGTTTCCTAATGGCAGGAGCTCTGCTCTCAGCACCACAAAGTAAATATGGTGGTTAGTCGAATTCTTGAGTTCAAATACAATATTGGCCCCTTTTCTAGACTTGAGAATACGGCAATATGTTTTTTTTTTGTTTGTTTTTTAAAGCTGCCATCTCTTGATTTCATTGCAATTTATTTATTGAATTGGTAGGAACCACCCAGAGTCCTTCAGAGTTGGGCAACATACAAGCATGTTCGATCAATACAAAGTATGATTATTATTATTATTATTTAGAATACAGTACAGCTCTAACTTCCTAACTTTGCAACACGGTGCCCATTTCCTTGGAAAAACAGCCGTGCCAAATTCTCAAGTCTGATCCCAAAGTCGACTCCACTTTTACAATAAGTTGCAGGAAACGGTGATTTTATTCCAGGATCAGCTAAATTCCTTGCAGGATTCTCCCATTTCCACGGAATCCCGGCTGAATTTGAACCCGGGCGAATGCGTGGAAATGTTGAGGTGTGGGTGTAAATCTTTCATTTCGAACCAGTCCTCGGCTTACGACATAAGATGGGTGTAGGAGTTTGGGGAATAAGAACTAAGCCAAAATTGGGAGGGGGGGGAAAACGGCCTTCACAATCTCCACGTTGACTCGGCAATAACTAGCCAGGTTTCCCATCCTGGTTCTGGTTTATAAGAGATTATGAAAATGTCGGCTTGTCCCGTCGGTCGCGGGTAACGAAGCCAGCTTTGGGTTTTACACTAAGAGCTCCTCCACGTCGCTTTCAAAAGAGGCAAACCCTAAAAATGGTAAAAACAAAAACAAAAAAAACGGTAAAAAGTTGAGCGCTATTTAGCATTATTTTATTCCAAATATATTTTAAGATACCTTAATCCCCTTGAAGAAGCTCATTATTTATGATTTCTTAATTTCGCCGTAGCCTCAGGGATTGGGGATCCTTGCTCACAACTAGGACCACAATGGTGAAGCTGGTCAGGGTGGAATTTGGCTCGTGGTTGGATTGATAACATCTGGAGGAGTTTCCAAGGAACATCTGGAGGAGCTTCCCAGAAACACCTGGAGGAGGTTTCCAGGAACATCTAGAGGAGCTTCTAAAGAACACCGGGAGGAGATTCCTAGGAACATCTGGAAGAGGTTCCCAAGAAGAGATTCCCAGGAACTTCTGGAAGAGGTTCCCGGGAACATCTGGAGGAGATTCCCAGGAACATCTGGAAGAGGTTCCCAGGAACATCTGGAAGAGGTTCCCAGGAACTTCTAGAAGAGGTTCCCGGGAACATCTGGAGGAGCTTCCCAAGAGCACCTGGAGGTGGTTTCCAGGAACATCTAAAGTCGCTTCTGAAGAACACCTGGAGCTTTTCGGGAACCTCTGGAAGAGGTTCCCAAGAAGGGATTCCCAGGAACACCTGGAGGAGCATCTGGAGAAGCTTCCCAGGAACACCTTGAGAAGATTGCTAAGGATCCTAGCTAAATAGCGGCCAACCAGCTATTCAAAGGGTCCAAGATGACATGGAGGCCAACCCTTCACCCAACCCCGAGCTCACCAGCCTCCAGTTCCTCCTCCTCCTCCTCTTCAGCCAGGAACTCCTCTTGCTCAGCCCCTTCCAGCAACGGGAAGTCCTCCGGGGGCCACAGCAGCTCCCCACTCTCCCCATCGCTGGGCTCCACCACGATGGAGGGCAGACGGGTCTTCTGGAACACCAGAGCTTCATAGGGTGTCTTCTCACAAGGCCACCGCTCCGTCTCCTTGGACCCATCCGAAATCCTTTCCACCTTGTCCAGAAGCTCTGGATGATCCTGGGAGGACATCTCTTGGCAGAGAAGGCCCGTGTCCAGGGGGGGACTCTTCGAGAGCTCCCACCCCAGATCTTGCGGTGGAGTCAGGAAGTCCTGGGGGAGGGAGCAAAAAACACCAGGGGGATCAGCCTGAGAACAGATGGGCCGTTTATTTTATTATATATTATATTATAATATTATATTATATTATATTATATTATATTATATTATATTATATTATATTATATTATAATATTATATTATATTATATTATATTATATTAATTATATTAATTATATTATATTATATTATATTATTATATTATATTATATTATTATATTATATTATATTATATTATATTATATTATATTATTATATTATATTATATTATATTATTATATTATATTATATTATATTATATTCTTGTTCTATTCTATTCTTGTTCTATTCTTGTTCTATTCTATTCTATTCTAATTTTCTCTATTTCATTCCATTCCATTCTATTATTTATTATATATTTTTTTTATTATCTGTATCCCACCTTTATTATATTTTACAAATAACTCAAGGGGGTGAACATATCCACTTTCTCCTTGTTCCCCACCACAACAATCCTGTGACTTAGGTTGGGCTGAGAGAGTGAAGTCACCCAGCCCAAAGTCACCCAGCCGGCTTTCGTGCCTAAGGCGGGACTAGAACTCGCTGTCTCCTGGTGATTGGCCCAAAGTCACCCAGCCCTGAGCCTTACCTGCCTGTTCAGAGAAGGATCGGAACAGGTGCAATCCTCTTTGGCCAAGCTCCACTGCATTTCTTGGCCGGCGTTTAGATCCGGCTGGCTGCCCGGCGTTGGATTCGAATCCTGAGCCAGACCCCGATAAGGACCGTGTTCCTCGGCCGAAGTCCTGGGATTCTGACACTTCTGGGCAATTTCCATCACGTTCGCATCTGTGGAGGCAGCAAAAAAAACGCAAGCAGCCCTCGTTTAGCGTCCACAGTTGGACACAACTGGCTGTTTGGTCGTGAAGTGGAGCAGTCAGTAAGCGGAAACCGCAGCCGTGCCCTGGACCGGAGTTCCGCTTTCCTTTTGCTGGTCAGACCCACGGAGGTGGTCAACGGGAGGACCAGGTCACAAAGTAACTCTTTTCAGCACCATTGCAACTGCGACCGGTCGTGAAACGAGGCCGTCGCTAAACGAGGATGGCCTGTCTCTTGGCTTTTAGCAGCTCACAAATAAAAGCGGAGGAGAGAAAAAAACAATACTGTACTGAACTGGCATCTAGTAATCCATATTAAAAGCGCAAATCCATCCGAGGGTGATTAACTGCACTCGGCGGCCTGGCTCTCAACCCACCCCACGGCTGGCTGGGGATGATGGGAATCGTAGTGCACTCCTTTCAGGCTACATCGATCATCCAGATCGATCTCGGTTCTCTTTCCTTGGCTGCGGTTCCTGGAAACCATCCTCCCAAGCGCTTAAGCAAGGCGGGTGCTTCAAGGCGGATTAGAGGCCTTGCAAGAGATAAATGTCCGGATTGATTATCTCAAAGAGGCCTTTGGCCTTTCGGCAAGGTCATCCTGGGGCAGAGGAGAAGGTCAGCCAGAAGAGGACCCCCCCCCCTTTCAGATCATCCTGCCGTGGGGCAACCTCAATAGGAGACAGTCTGGCCTGTAGCTTGCCAGAAAGCTAGAATTATAATAACAAGAGTTGGGAGGGATCTTGTAGGTCATCTAGTCCAACCCCCCCCCCCCGCCCAAGCAGGAGTTATTTGCAGCAAGGCTGAAAGACGCACATCTGTTTTTGGCTAAGCTGCAGCTCTGGTGCGTGGCCCACGAGAAACGGGAGGTCCAGCTGCTAAATCGCTGTTTTCAAAGTGGGTAATGTTCAGATGCCTAGATTTCAAACTCCCAGAATGCCCCAGGCAGCTCTCGGATACTAACGTAGAGGCTTGTGCTGTCAGCGTTAGTGGGAGTGGTTTTTCCTTGATTAGGCTGTTTTTCACCGAGTTGTAAACCGACAATGCTGATAAGGCCAGGTGCTTGTATGTAAACAGATCAAACCTCTCTCCCTCTTTGCACTGATGATGTTACCTAGTTGGGTGATGAAACGTCTGCAAGAAAACTAGCGAGCTCAGCGAGCACCAGAGACCCCACAGTCCTCCTCCTCCTCTTCCTCCTCCTCCTCATAAACCCCCTACCTCTCCTAGCACTGATGATGTTACCTTGTTGGGTAATGAAACGTCTCCAAGAAAACTAGTAAGCTCAGAGAGCACCAGGGACCCCACAGTTCTCCTCCTCCTCCCCCTCTTCCTCCTCCTCTCTGCAGCCCCCCTTCCTTCTAGCACTGATGATGTTATCTAGCTGGATAAGCAAATGTCTGCAAGAAAAAGAGTCCTCGTCCCACCACCCCTCTTTCTCCTCCTCCCCCTCCTCTCCACAAACCCCACTCCCATCTAGCACTGATGGCGTCACCTAGTTGGGTAATGAAACGTCTGCAAGAAAACAACCCCCCAAAAAACCAGACTTGGTTAAAGGCAAGAGCCTTGCCCTCTTCTAGTCTGCAAGATCAGAGAAATCAGAGGAGAGAAAAGAGGACGAATTCCAGCAGCTTTTAGCAGACACTCATTTTGACCCCCAAGCGTCCCATCTCTGTGTGTTTCCCCCCCCCCCCTCCCCATATTGCTTACCTTTTCTTGAATCAAAACAGCTCTGGTCTAAGTTTTGGAAGCCGAAGGAGACACGGTCCCTAACGGCAGCTATTCCTTTGGCCTCAGTTGGCTTACCGGGTGGGAAAAAAGCAGAAGGAAAGAAGGCTGGAGAAGAATCAGGGCTGGAGTCACCATCCGAAGTGGACCAGGCGACTTAATCTCCTTCTGAGCTCATGGAAATTTCAGTGAGAGCTAAGGAGCTCAGGGAAATATCAAGTAATCTCACGGAGGAGGAGGAGGAGGGCAGGCGAAAAGGAGATAAGCCTCGACCCCCTGAGGTGTGGATAACATCTATTATTTGGGATGGCCTTGACCCATCTCCAGCTTCTTTCAGGGAAACCTGGTTAGAGGGCCAACTGCCGGAGCCACGATTGCTGCTGCGTCTGGACTCAACAGAGGTCAGCAAAGTTGCTTAAGGCAGGGCTTGTCAACTCGGCCACTTTTATGATGGGTGGACTTCAACTCCCAGAATCCCCCAGCCAGCATGCTTTAGGATGGGAGGACATGCTGGCTGGGGAATTCTGGGAGTTGAAGTCCAACCCTCTTCAAGCTGCCCAGGTTGAGAAACGCCGTTCCAAAGAGTGGCAAAACTGCAGCAAATCCTGAATTTGCATCCTCCGCTGTGAGGCTTGGACGCCGGGAAAAAAAGAAAAAAAGGAAGATTCCTCAGGCCGCCACACGAGGGCGCCCAACGCCCGAGAAACAAGCTTCTCTTCTTTGTGCTTGAGCTGCACGCTCCGCCCGCGGCGCTCCGGCCGGGCGCCCGTGTGGTCTCTATGGTGGTCCCGCGCCGCTTCCTGTCCCCCTTTCGGCTTCCGGGAAGAGGCGCCGAGGCCCTCCGCCATGGCCATCCAGTGGCGCGTCGTCAAGGCGGTGGGCACCGCGGCGGGCATCTTCGGCGGGGGGCTCCTGCTCTTGCAGCTGTGGCCGTCCGACGAGGTGCGGTCGGCGAAGATGAGCAAGGTGAGGAAATAGGGGGAGGCCTTGGCCCGAGGCCGCGTCCTACGGGTGCTACTTTAAAACACGAGGACTAGCGCCTCGCGTAAAGACCCTGTTCTGAATCACGAGGACTAGCGCCTTGCGTAAAGTTCCCAGCAGGACTAGCGCCTTGCGTAAGGCCTTGTTCTGAATCACGAGGACTAACATCTTGAATAAAGACCCTATTCTGAATCATGAGGACTAACGCCTTCCATAAAGTCCTCATGAGGACTAGCACCTTGCATAAAGACCCTATTCTGAATCATGAGAACTAGCGCCTTGCATAAAGTTCCCATGATAAGATAAGATAACCTTTATTGTCATTTTTTTATTGGGCACAATGGCACACATCAAAAAATGAAATTTAGTTGCCCGCTCTCAAAGTGAAACACATACGTGACACACACCTAAGCATACTACGTACAACATATGTATAGACCCACACCCCTACAAATACGTAACAAATATTAAACACTGTCCATCTTGAATATATAACGGAAGGAGGAAGCTTGAGAGTTTACAAGGTTAATGCTGTATGGAATGAAACTATGGCTGAATCTGGATATTCTGCTACGGACTAGCACCTTCCATAAAGACCTTGTTCTGAATCACGAGGACTAGTGCCTTGTGTAAGATCCAGTTCTGAATCAGAAGGACTAGTGCCTTAAATAAGATCTCATTCAGAAATATCAGGCTTTTATTTATTTATGTATTTGTTACGATTTTTTTTTATTTCATTCATTAGACTTATTTGCTTATAGATTCTTATTTCATTTCATCAATACCTTCACTACACCAGACTGGCATTTTAGATCACCACAGGGACTAGCATCTTAGGATTCTACTCAGAAACATGAAGATTAGCACCTTAAAATAACATATCCTAGTCAGAACCACAAGGATTAGCCTCTTAAAGAAGATCATATTCAGAACCATGAGGACTAGAATCTCTTCTGACTATTTAGGAGAAGAGATGTGGCTTATTTCACAAAGGATGTAGTTTGTCCACCTCAGGTGATCTACAGATCCACACAACGGGGATGTCCAAAAACCTTGGTTTGTCTTCCTCACGTCTTTGTTCTCCCCACAGGAATTCCGGGAGCCCAGTCAGAACTATAAGGACACACAACGACAGAATGCCTTGATGATGGAAATCCTTAAAGAGGCCGCAACGACAGATGAGAATTGGGCCCGGAAACCTTTCTCTTGGAAAAAGTAGCAACGGTTGTGACCCGAAAGAGGCCTTGAGCTGCTTGGACTGCACAGTGTTGTGACTCTGTAATGAAAAATCACATTTTTCCTTCGACCCGTTTAGTCCTCGGGGTCCTTCTGCGGCTTGCTTGGTAAGCTGTCTTCATAAATTAAAAAGGGCACTTGGAGTGTCATTCTGTGTGTGTTTCATATCTGGCAAAATCGAAAAATGGATCTTAGAAAAATGCACGTCCTTAGGGTGGCCCAGCGTGGTCATCCTTGTGTGTTTGCCTGGCTCTTTGAATTCACACATCAAGCTGCAACAAAAAAAAAATGTTTTGCCTGTTGCTAGCTTAGTGTCTGGCTCATCCTGAAAAGTTTATTTTATTTAAATTTATAAGCTGCCCATCTTGCCTAGAGGTGACAAAGTAAAGGAAACAAGGTAAAATATTAACATAGGTTGATCTAGAAATTGATAGAGAGGTGCTCAAGAACAGAAGTGCTTCTGGTAAGTTAGTTTACGGTAGAAAAACTGCGGAAGCCATATGCTGGCTGCAGTTTATTAACATTTGTGTATTTGTAAATATATAGTTACTTGTGTTTTTATGTAAGGCATTTAGCAACTTAATTTTTATAGCTGCGCTTTAATAACATATTTATAAATATATAATTAATATGTGGCTTAGCTGGTTAACTATTTTAACTGCAGTTTAATCACTAATACTGCTAATATGCATAGGTAGGAAGGAAGGAAGGAAGGAAGGAAGGAAGGAAGGAAAGGAGGAGGAGAAAGGAAGGGAAAAGGAAGGAAGGAAAAGATGGGAGAGGAAGGAAGGAAGGAAGGGAGAGGAAAGGAAAGAAGGAAGGAAATAAAAGATGGGAGAAAGGGAGGAGAAAGGAAGGGAGAGGAAAGGAAAAGGAAGGAAGTAAAAGATGGGAGAAAGGGAGGAGAAAGAGGGACAGGAAAGGAAAAGGAAGGAAGTAAAAGATGGGAGAAAGGGAGGAGAAAGGAAGGGACAGGAAAGGAAAAGGAAGGATGGAAGAAAAAGATGGGTGAAAGGGGGAGAAGGGAGGGAGAGAAAAGGAAGGAAGGAAGTAGATGGGAGAAAGGAAGGGAGAGGAAAGGAAAAGGAAGGATGGAAGAAAAAGATGGGAGAAAGGGGGAGAAGGAGGAACCTGCTGCAAGGAGCCCTGTTGCCCAAACGGACGTTTATAGAGGTCGGACGTCCCTTGTTTCTGTCCTTCCCCCGGCGACCTTCCTTTCCGCGCTTCCGGTGTCCGGCTGGAGCGGCTTCCGGCGCGGCCCTCTGGCTCATGGCGGCCCAGCCCGGGGGCGGCGTGGTGGCGGCGGGCTCCTCCCCGGCGGCCCCCCAAAAGTCCGCCTTCTGGTCCTGCTTCAGCTGCCGCGTCCTGACCGGCGGCGGCCTACTGGCCTCCGGAGTCTGGGTCTACATGGGCGTCCGCCAGTCCTTGCGGCGAAGGAGGCCCGGGACGGTCTTTGACGTCTTCCGGCTGGCTTTCGCCATCGGTAACCGGGGGTGGGGGGCTGGAGAAGATTCGGACGTGCATGGCTGACACGTGCAACGCCTTTTTTGCTTGCAGAGCGGAGCTCATTCCCCGCTTGGGTTTTTTTTTTTTTTGGAGGCTGCAATGACGCTGCTCGGCCACCAGGGGGCAGCTTTCCCCCGCAAGAATTTGATTATTAAGATTATTAGCAAGGATTGTATTGGTGGTATCCCCGCCTTTATTATTTTTATAAATGGGGGGGAGTGTCTGAATCACGAGGACTAGCGCCTTCGAATAAGATTTTTTATTTATTATTGCTATTATTTATTAGATTTTCCCTTTATTTTTTTAATCCCTCCTTTTTTTCTTTATAAGTAACTCCAGGCAGCAGACAATGCTTCTTTCTCCGGCTCTTTTCCACCATAACAACCCTGTGAGGCGGGCTGGGTTGAGAGGGAGGGATTGGCCCAAAATGACCCAGCAGTTTTTTCACGGCTAAGATGGAACTAGAACTCATTGTTTCCTAGTAATTGGCTCAAAATCACCCGGCCGGCTTTCATGGCTAAGGCAGGACTAGAACTCGACGTCTCCTGGTGATTGGCCCAGTCACCCAGCCGGCTTTCATGGCTAAGATGGAACTAGAACTCACTGTCTCCTGGTGATTGGCACAGTCACCCAGCCGGCTTTCATGCCTTAGGCAGGACTAGAACTCGGCATCTCCTGGTGATTGGCCCAAAGTCACCCAGCTGTCTCTCGTGGCTAAGGTGGGACTAGAATTCCCAGTCTCCTGGTTTCTAGCTTCACTATTAGACCAAGTTGGCCTGTAATATTTTCAAAATATTTTTACTATCTTCGTGTCAATATATTATCGATGATTATGGCATTGGATTTGTACAGCTGTCCATCCCCGGGGTGGGGGGTGGGGCTAATAATTCTTTGCGGAACACAAATGATCAGTCCGCCAAACTTGATTGCGCCCCCTTTGCTGACAGCTATTTTTGTGTCTTTTCAGGCCTTTCCACTTGGGCAGTCATAATCATCGTAGATCCCATCCAGCCGAAGTAAAACTCACCAGCAAAGGTTTTCCAAGACCTGAAAGGGGGAACCTTTCAGGTTGGGGTTGGGGTGTTCCTGGAATCCACATTAAGACAGGACAGAAACGTTGCGGCTTTTTATCTTCCATGGAAAACAGCTGCTGCTTGTCGCGGGAGTGCCTTTTTTTTTGTTTCCTGTGTCAAAACGGTCAGTCACGATTCTGAGCGATCATCTCTAAGAAGGATGTGGACCTGATTCCATTCAGTAAATGGAAGAACCTATATTGTAGTAAAATAATGCTTGTTTGGGTGAATAGAAAAAAAACACTAATTTTGCTGTGGTTTTTGTGTGTGTCTTCTCTCTCTTTGCTCGGCCCGTGAAACTGATCCTCAATGTCAGGGGTCTTCAAACTTGGCCCTTTTATGACTTCTGGACTTCAACTCCCAGAATTCCTCAGCCAGCATGCCTGGCTGAGGAATTCTGGGACTTGAAGTCCACAAGTCATAAAAGGCCCAAGTTGGGAGACCCCTGCTCAACGTGAAAACATGATCACTAGCTTTAAACCCCATTTCCCTAGTGGATAATTTGGAATTGCAGCTCCCACTTGTTACGATACATCTGGATTGTGCAAGTTTTCAGCTGCAATCCTGCCTCCTCATTCCGAGGCAGTCTACCTCAGTGCCAGGTACTTTGGGGACCCACAACTGGATGTGTGTGTGAGAGAGAGTGAATTTGGGAAAGGTTGCCTGCCGGCAGATCAGATCCAGCTGTCCGGCGAGAAAGAAAACGACCAACGGCACGCCAGAGTGAAGAGGTTTTATTTGGGGGGGGGGGTATCCAATTGCAAAACGCTGGGTCCTCTACAACTCTTCTACCCACACAGTGTCTGTTTCGGTATCCCTGGGTCAAGGGCTGCTGTTTCAGAGTCTCTGGGGAGAGGAGGGGCTGGTGCGCTACGGTGGCACCCGGTGACGAGAGGTTAGGTCAGCCTCCGTCGACCGGTGCGAAAGGGAAAGCCGCAACCATCGCAAGCCAAGAGAGACGCTCAGCTGTTGCCCTTCTTTGCCACTATCAACACGGCGGAAGGCACCAACCCTGGAGAGAGAGAGGAAGGGGGGGGGAATGAATGGGAGAAGGAACAGAAGGGGAGGAAGATTGGCTGTGTGTGGTCTGAAATGGTAGAGGGTTTCCTGCCTGAGCAGGGGGTTGGACTAGAAGACCTCCAAGGTCCCTTCCAACTCTGCTATTCTACTATTCATTTTCTTTCTTTCCTTTCTCTTCTTTCTTTCTCTTCCCTTTTTTTTTTCTTTTTCTTCCTTCCTTCCTTCAACACTGGAGGCTATTTATTATTATTATCTGTATCATCTATCTAGCTAGCTCTTATCTATACTATCTATCTGTATCTCTGTATATATCTATCTTTATCTCTATGTATCTTTAGCATCTATCTACCTATCTATCTGTATTTTTCTATGTATCACTCATCTAGCTCGCTCTATAGCTATATCTCTTATGTATCTCTATGTATCTATTTCTATCTATATCATCTCATTATCTCATCTATAGCTATGTATGTATCTCTATCATCTATATCTGTATATTTCTATATATCACTAGCTCGCTCTAATCTAATCTAATCTAATCTCTATCTGTATGTATCTATCTCTGTCTATTTAATGAGTGTCTGTCTATTTAATGCTTGGAGGTCCTGAGGCAAAGCGTGGGGTGCCTCCGGCTGGGCTCGGAGCCCAAACTCACCCAGCTCCTGCAGGGGCTTCTCCATGTCGTCCTCCGTGAAGACCCGCCGGGGAAAACTCGTCAGGAGGTGAAAAGGGTCTTCGCCGCCATCTTGGCGGTTCAGCTCCACGTAAAGCCGCACGGCCGCCAGTTGCTCCTTGGCTTTGAAGGTGTGGGTCAGGGAGGTGCCATCCAGGAGTCTCACCTGCCGGAGCGAAGCAGAAATCCCCCCCCCTTTTACAAGTAGTCCTCGACTTAACGACCAAAATGGAGGCCGACCTTTCTGTTCCTAAGCGAGGCAGTTGAGTGAGTTCTGCCTCATTTTTACGACCATTGTTAAGCGAATCGGGATCCCGCATTGACTTTGCTGCTGGTCAGGAGTGTCGCGAAAGGGGATCCCATGACACCCCCC
This sequence comes from Azemiops feae, assembly GCA_023970755.1. Classification (NCBI taxonomy): domain Eukaryota; kingdom Metazoa; phylum Chordata; class Lepidosauria; order Squamata; family Viperidae; genus Azemiops; species Azemiops feae. Next base: position 696,841 of record JALGBA010000761.1, read on the forward strand.
GGGACACTGCGACCGTCATAAATAGAGGAGTCCTTGACCAAGAATCCGAATTTCGGCCACGGGATCCCTGGGGATGCCACAACAGGCGTTTTAAGTGCGGGAAACGGGTCCTAAGTCAATGCCGTCGTAGCTTTGAGCGGTCACTAAACGAACCGTTTTCGAGTCGAGGACTGCCTGCACAAAAAGGGAGTCCTGTATCTCTATTTTCGGATTTTGCTGCAAGCAGAACGGGAGCCAGAGTCATCCGGATCCCAAGTTCCCAGCGCCTTACCTGGATCTTGCACTGATCGTATTCCCGCTTGACGGGGGGCTCCTGGCTGGGGGAGGAGATGAGCACGGGGTCCACCTGCTCGGCCAGCGCAGAGGCCTGGGTCGCGCTGCTGCAGCCAAACTAGGGGGCGAGAACCAGGAAGGGGAGCAAAGGTCACCCAAGCTGTGCAATCCTTAAGCCAGAGTCTCTCCACCTCAGTAACTTTGAGGTGGGTGGACTTCAACTCCCAGAATTCCCTAGCTAGGATGAGGGAGGGGGGGAGGGAGGGAAGAATAGGGAGATGGGGGAAGGAAGGAAAGAAGGGAAGAAAGCAAGGAAAAATGGAGTGGGAGGGAAGAGGAGGAAGGAATAGGAAGAAGAGAGTGAGGAGGAGGAAAGAAGGAAGAATAGGGAGAAGGAGGGAAGGGAGGAAGGAAGAATAGGGAGAAGGAGGGAAGGGAGGAAGGAAGAATAGGGAGAGGAAAAGGGAAGGGAAGAAAGAAAGAATAGGGAGGGAAGGAAGGAGAGGAAGAAAACCGTAAGACAACATTAGTCTAAATAAAAGTTAAAAAAACAACAACCCCTCACCTTTTTGGCTCTCTCGGCCTTGTCCCGTTCAATCTTCTCTCGCACTCGCTGCCTGAAAAAAGGAACGTGTGTGTGTGTGTGTGTGTGTGTCTCTGTGTGTGTGTTAACGCTGGAAGGATCCCCTTACTCATTTCAGAGTTGGGGGGGGGGGAATGACAGCCACCAAAGCTGGAGATCTTGGAAGGATGGGAAGAACGTGGAAGGGGGGGGGGACCGTGGGACGAACCTGGTGGCAAAGCAGAGGGACAAACCCCCTTTACCCAGAATGCAATGCTTCAGCCCCCCCCTTCCCCCCAGGCCCACAATTGAGCTGAATTCAGCTTCCCGGCAGCCAATATGGCCATGACTGAGGGATGCTGGGAAGCGTAGTCCCAAGATTCCCCCTCCTGTTTAAGCAGCGTTTAGAAACTTTTGAGACGGCTGGACTTCAACTCCCAGGATTCCTCAGACAGCCAGCAGACGTCCACGCCCCCTTGAAGGGAATTCTGGGAGTTGAAGTCCAGCCGCCTCAAAGTCAGAAAGGTTGAGCTTTCGAGTGAGATTTGCCCCCCGGCTTCCTCCTGGTTTACACGCCCGCGCTCTTTTACACCCGGCACAGCCACACAGGGCCCCCCCTCCCTCACTTGGCCAGCTTCTCCTCCAGCTTCTCCCTCCGCCGCTCCTCGGCCAGCTTCTTCATCTCGTCCTCCTGCAGCTTCTGGCGGAGGAGGAGCAGCTCCTGGCCTTGTTTCCGGCGCTGCTTCTCCCGCTCGATGCTCTCCCGCTTCTCCCGCTCTTCCCGCTCCTTCTGCTTCTGGGAAATCAGCTCCATCATCCTGGGGGGAGGGGGGGAGGAACCGTTGGAGGGGCTTAGGGGGCACAGATGCCCCCCCGCAGCCTGGGAGGGAGAAAAGACAGGAAGGAAGATCGAGAGGGAGGAAGGGGAGGAAGGGGAGGAAGGGAAGGAAGGAGGGAGGGAGGAGAAAGGGAGGGAGGGACGGGGGAGGGAGGGAAGGAAGGAAGGAAGGAGAGGGAAGGAAGAAATGAAAGGAAGGGAAGGAAGGAAGGAGGGAAGGGGGAAGGAAAGGAAAAAGGGACGGGGAGGGAGGGAAGGAAGGAAGGAAGAAGAAGGAAGGAAGGAAAGAAGGAAGGAAGGAAGGAAGGAAGGAAGGAAGGAAGGAAGGAAGGAAGGAAGGAAGGAAGGAAGGGAGAGGCCAAACCTTTTCGTCTGTTCCTGCTTCTCCTCCTCAGTCAGGGGTTGCTGCGTCTCTCCTTCGGCCAGCTCACCTACGGGGGGAAAAAAAGTTCATTTACGGCCTTTTCAAGAGACCGGGCAAATAAAAACAATAATCCACTGCTGATTGATGCTCAAACGATATGCAACCCTCTACAGGTAGCCCTCAACTTACGACCACAATCAAGTCCAACATTTCTGTCACTGAGACCTTTGTTAAGTGAATTTCGCCCCATTTTACGACCTTGCTTGCCACAGTCCTTAAGGGAATCCCTGCAGTTGTTAAATTTGCTAAGTGCTAATTTGGCTTCCCATATTGACTTTGCTCGTCAAAAGTTCGCTAAAAGGGGGTCGCGTGACCCCGGGAGACGCTGCGACCGTCATAAATACGAGTCCGTTGCCAAACGTCTGAATTTTGACCACAGGGTTACTGCAACGGTCGTAAGTGTGAAAAACGGTGCTAAGTCCCTTTTTGTTTAGTGCCGTTCTCACTTTGAACGGTCACTAAACTGTTGTAAGTCGAGGACCAACTGCACTGAGGGCCTCCAGCACACACACACACAAACACGAGATTTGTTCTGACCTGATCCACCCTCCACCGAATCCGGCGTCGTTCCTTCAGGGGTTTCCTCCGCGTCCAGAACGTGGCCTTCCGGGGCCACGTAGGGATCGTCCAGATTGGGATCGTTCTCATGTTCCACCAACCTGGGTCGAAGAGAGAGGCGCCACTCAGAAGGGAGGAGGGGAGGGGGAAGGAGGGCGTCTGCAGAGAAAGGGACGGGCGGAGAGCATACCTACCAATCCATGGCCTGTTCGATCCCCTGGTTCCCCGTCAGCGCCAGGGCCTTCTCCCTGGGAAAGAGAAAGCGTGGAATTCAACACCCCCCCGTGGAAAGCCAAGGATTTTTGCACCCCGTTTTCCTGCTCTCCCCCAAATAAGGACGACTCCACCGCTCTGACAGCTCCCTGAGGAACAGAGAAGGTGGCAAGTAAAGCAACAAGGAAAAAATTCACACGGTGATGCTTCGTTTCTGATGGAAGGGACGGTTTGCAGCTCGGGGTTGAAATGAGGGCTCCTTGGTGCTCTCTGAGCTGGGTGGTTTTCTTGCAGACATTTCAGGACCCAACTAGGGAACATCATCAGTGCTAGAAGGGAGTGGGGTTGGCAGGGAGGAAGAGGAGGAGGAGGAGGAGGAGGAGGAGGACTGTGGGGTCCTTGGTGCTCTCTGAGCTGGGTGGTTTTCTTGCAGACGTTTCAGGACCCAGCTAGGGAACATCATCAGTGCTAAGAGAGGGGGGTTACGGGGGAGGAGGAGGAGGAGGAGGAGGAGGAGGAGGAGGGCGGCTGTAGGGTCCTTAATGCCCTCTGAGCTTGCTGGCTTGGAGGTGTTTCAAGACCCAACTAGGGAACATTATCAATGCTGGAAGGGTGGTGGTGACTTTCTATTTATATACAAGTAGCTTGCCTTTAGTGTTGTCATTTTACAACTCAATAAACAACAACACAATAAACAGCCATCTAACCAAGAATACCCCCACCAACACCGACAGGGCAAGCCACTGTATATCAACAGGGAGAAAACCCTCCTCCCTTCTAGCACTGATGATGTTCCCTAGCTGGGTCATGAAACGTCTGCAGGAAAACCACCCAGCTCAGAGAGCACCAAGGACCCCACAGTCCTCCTCCTCCTCCCTTCTAGCACTGATGATGTTCCCTAGCTGGGTCATGAAACGTCTGCAGGAAAACCACCCAGCTCAGAGAGCACCAAGGACCCCACTGTTCTGTTTTTCCACGTTTTCTCCCCATCCAGCTGCCTCACAGTCCAGAAAAGCCTCAGTAAAAAAAAAAAAAATCCTGCTACGCTCCTTGTTTAAAAAAAAAAAAACCTCCCCCAAGCTACAGGTGTGCGTTTTCATAACCCGATTGCTTAAATAAGCTGGAGTCCTCCCACACATATTCCCACACTTTTTCGGGATGGAGACATACGCTCGGCTCTGCGGGAAGCCCATCTCAATTAAACTTTCCAGCGCTGTGTTCTCCATCAGGCCGGCCTTACAACCGTCACTGCCAGCAAATTCTGCAAAAATAACAATAATAAAAAAAAAGAAGACATTAGGCCTTTGACACGCTGTGGGTTTTATCCGTCAGATTGTATTTCAGTGCAAAACATGTGTTTGTCCTTATCGCAGCCTTCCCTGGTTACGTATGTATATATAGCATGTCTATATGTGTGTCATGTATGTGCACGCTTTTGAGAGCAGGCAACAGAATCTCGTTTTTCATGTGTTCCAGTGTGCCCACAGTAAAAAAAAAAAATGACAATAAAGGTTATCTTAATGTGTTCTTGAGATTCTAACCAATGTTAGATTCTTTATCTGAGGCTCAAAAATATTAAATTCAAAACTTAACATTCTCTCATTGCAAAGTTTTTTTTGTGTGGCTGGATATATAAGCTCCTGCCCTGAAGGCGATTCTGTTAGAAGACAAAGATTAGCTCCTAAAAAGAAAAAAAATGTTGAATTTCCAGCTCCCGGTCCCACGTTTTATGTATTCTTTCAATTGATATGCCACCCATCTCATTATCCAAAGATGCCTCTTTCCAACAGGCAGCAAGCAAAGAGCAAAAATCACTCTGGAAAACACTCTTTCAGCCTTTGCCCTGAGAATTTGGGGAGACCCCTCCCCAAATGGATAAACGGATCTATAAACGGATCCTTCATTTGGGGAGGGAAATCACCAAGGCTGAATCTCAGCAAAAGCCACAGGGATTGTTGAGCAAATTTAGATTTAAATCCCTCTTTGCTCTCTCTTTCCGATATGGGAAAAAACCAAGAATTGCATTCTTGATGATTAGGAGAAATTTTGACATTTAGGGGTGGAATAGCTTTGAAGCTTAATTTGTTCAGTTGCTGGAGGAAAGAAGATTTTGGCTGAACAGGATAAAATCTATTTATTTATGGGGTCGTCTTGCTCAGGGGGGGGCTCAATGGCCCTCCCCAAATATTAACTATATATCATATTAATTATATATCAAATATTTGGCCCTCTCTCTTAATCTGACCCCAGCATACACCATTGTGCAGAGGAAAGGGGGGAAGGGATTTCTATGGGGGGTTTCATTCCGCATACAGAATGGAGCCCCAAACCAATGGTTGGCCTGGCAGGGGAGGATGGGTCTTGTGATCCAGCCCAACTGGAGGGGAGGGGGAGGGCAGAAGCCTAGGAGGGGGTGGGGGGAACTGGTGGCACGACGGCCGACCCCCCAATGGAAACCCACCACCCAGGCCGGGGATGGTGGGTGGTAGGCAGATAGGAGGGGACTGGCTGCAGATTGGGGGAGGGGGGGAGATGGGCTTTGCAGTCTATCCAGACTTTAGGAATGCCAGCCCCGGGGGAGGAAAATGCAAAAAGACCGTCGTCCCACCCACGTAGGAGGGAGGGAGGTCGCATTAGCCTGGCCGGGGATTATGGGTTAGGCCGGGCGCGGCGGGGGGTGATGGGCCTTGTAGTCCGGCCTCGGGAGCCGCCCCAGACGGAGACCCCCTGATCTTCCCCCCCTCCGCCCGGCCCCGCGCCAGCCCGGCCTGCCCTGCCCGGGAAGGGAAGAGGGGAGCGAGGCCCTCACCGGCGGCTCCGGCTCGGCGGCCCCGGCGAAGAAGCGGGAAGCGGCGGCGGCGAGGAAGGCCCCGGAAGCGCGAGGCTGTTTGGGTCACGTGGGAGGGATGCCGGAAGAGCGGACGGTGGCCGCGGAGGGACGCACCGCGCCGCCTCCCAGAGCTTCGCCTTCGCTCCAAGCGTCTCTTTGCTGCCCCCGCGCGGCCGTTCGCGGCCGCTCGCTTTTTTCCCGCTTCCCCCCCCCCCCCCCACGACAAGTCCCAAACTGGGGTTTGGCTTAGTGGCGGTTTATTGAAAGCGGCCCTAGGTTTTTTTTTTTGCAAGACGCCCTCCCCCCCCTCCAAAAAAACAAAGTACGATTGGCTAAATAGAGGTTTATTGAGTGCAGCATGCCCTAGCTAGGCTGGTGTTTCTCAACTTGAGGAATTGTTAAGATTTGTGGGCTTTTAACTCCCAGAATTCCCCAGCTAGGCAAGTTCCAGAAGTCCCCAATCCTCATGCTGGAGGGGCATTCTGGGAGTTGAAGTCCACCCCTCTTAAAGCTTGCTGGCTGGGGGATTCTGGGAGGTGAAGTCCACCCCTCTTAAAGCAGGCTGGCTGGGGGATTCTGGGAGGTGAAGTCCACCCCTCTTAAAGCAGGCTGGCTGGGGGATTCTGGGAGGTGAAGGTCACCCATCTTAAAGCTTGCTGGCTGGGGGATTCTGGGAGGTGAAGGTCACCCATCTTAAAGCATCCTGGCTGGGGGATTCTGGGAGTTGAAGGTCACTCATCTTAAAGCAGGCTGGCTGGGGGATTCTGGGAGTTGAAGTCCACCCCTCTTAAAGCAGGCTGGCTGGGGGATTCTGGGAGTTGAAGTCCACCCATCTTCAAATTGCTGAGATTGGGAAACGCTCCCCTCGATTGTATTCACACAACACCCAAAACTACGGTTGGCTAAATGTCAGCTCATTGCCTGCATCCTAGCCTATGTTTGCATACCACACTAAACCCCGACTGGCTTAATCCCAGTTTACTTATCCATCTTAGGCAGGCTGGCTTCTGGTGTTGCTCCTGCAAAGAGTTAAAGCTTTCGGTGTCCTTGAGTGAAGGTCGATCAGCTGTTCTCTGTCCAGCCTGGGTACAAATCTGACTCATCCGAATAAACAATCAGACTCTTTGATTGTGAAAAGGTGAATTCGGGGCCAGCAAATCCTTCCAGTTCAGCTGCTCCAGCCTTTCTCAGCTCTTCAGGTCCCCTGGCCCTTCGCCCAGGTCCTCCTCCCTGGCCTTTCGCCCAGGTCCTCCTCCCTGGCCTGGCACACACAAACACATACAGAACACACACACACACAAACAAACACAGGCTGCCTTTTGGCACGGAAGATCCATGAACCCTGATTGGCCCTCATTACATTCATTGTAATTAAAATGTATTTGCATTTTAGCTGTCCTGGCTTTGTCTTAGACGCTTTTACTTTCAGAGATTGTCCTATTGAACAGAGTTTTAGTCTGTTGTACTCACATTCTATCTATCTATCTATCTATCTATCTATCTATCTATCTATCTATCTATCTATCTATCTATCTATCTATCTATCTATCTATCTATCTATCTATCTATCTATCTATCATTATCTATCATCTATCTCTAGCTCTCATCTATATCTATCATCTTTCTTTCATCATCTCTATCATCTCTGTCTGTCTATCTATCTATCTATCTATCTATCTATCTATCTATCTATCTATCTATCTATCTATCTATCTATCATCTATTTATGCTCATGTTTTAGTTTTATTTAAATTATATATAAATGGGTTTTATTAGATATTAGATATCCAATATCTAAGGGGCTGCCCCCAAAAAGGGAGGGCCTACCTATTCTCCAAAGCCCCCGAAGGCAGGACAAGAAGCAAAGAAGCAACGGATGGAAACTAATCAAGGAGAGAAGCAACCTAGAATGAAGGAGGAATTTCCTGACAGTGAGAACAATCAGTCATTGGGAGGGCTCACCTCCAAAACCTGTGGGTGTGCCAACACGGGAGGTTTTCAAGAAGAGACTGGACAGCCATTTGTCTGAAACAGTGTAGGGTATCCTGCCTGAGCAGGGGGTTGGACTAGAAGACCTCCAAGGTCCCTTCCCTCTCTGTTACTCTGTTATTATTCTGCTTGAGCAGGGGGCTGGACTAGAAGACCTCCAAGGTCCCTTCCCTCTCTGTTACTCTGTTATTATTCTGCTTGAGCAGGGGGCTGGACTAGAAGACCTCCAAGGTCCCTTCCAACTCTGTTATTCTGTTATTATTCTGCTTGAGCAGGGGGCTGGACTAGAAGACCTCCAAGGTCCCTTCCATCTCTGTTATTCAGTTATTATTCTGCTTGAGCAGGGGGTTGGACTAGAAGACCTCCAAGGTCCCTTCCCTCTCTGTTACTCTGTTATTATTCTGCTTGAGCAGGGGGTTGGACTAGAAGACCTCCAAGGTCCCTTCCAAGAATCCCTTCTGCGATTCTGTTATTAGTGTTGCGTATCAGTGATTGCATAACCTGCATAAATGCGATACACTGAATAAATAAGTGCAATAAACGGGAAACCGAAATCAACTGGAAACTCCCCCATCCCGTTGGATCTGCCTGTTCCTTTCCTAGCAAGACTCCCATGCATACTGATAAGCTTGGCCGCCTTTCTGCAGCTGGTGGACGGCCGGGCACGGGTCCAGGAGAAAGAGGGGGAAATCGAAGAGAATGGCCCCTTGGAAGCCCGGCCAGGGCTGCGTGCCAGAACTCCTGGCCCCTGCCAAATTCCCCGGCAGCTGCCGACCAAATCCTCCTGGGAATGAAAAGCAGGGGAGACACACAGCAGCAAAGAGGCCCACAGGCGTTGATCCGAAGAGGCCAGGAAAGGCCAGCTCAGGACCCATGAGGGGCACAGTGGGTGGGCTGCAAGGCTGAGACCCTGGCACCTCTTGGCACCGAGCGAGGGGTCTACCAAGAACTGACCGGAAGCTGCAGATGGCAGCCCACCTGAGAAAGACATCGGAGTTCTCGCTCAACTGCCTGCCTTCCTGGTTGGTGGGCAGCCCAGACTTCACTTTGGGCCAGCTCTACCTGTTGGTCACTCTCTTCCTGGCGGAGATGGTGGCCAGCCGCGTGACGGCCTCGCTGCTTTTGCAGGCTTGCGCCTTCCACACCTTGGAAGGCGCGCTGGCCCTGGCGGTCCGCTTGATGGACGCCCGGCTGGGCACGGCGGCCGGCACTTACGCCAGCTGGAAGAACACGTTTGGGTGGTCGCGAGCCCCCGTCGCCGGCACCCTGGTCAGCGCCGTGTTGCTGAGCGCGCTGTGCCTGGCTCTGCTGGCCGAGGCCCTTCGGAGAATGGCGGAGCCCCGGCTGACCCAGCACCCGCTGGCGCTGATGGGCATCGGGGCCCTGGCCATCCCCATCCACCTGGCCAGGGAGGTTTTGCCTTGGAAAGCGCCCGCTAAGCTGGACGTCAGAGCCTGCTGTAGCAAACAAAGGTTTGGGCCAATGGGGAAGCAGGAAATGGAAGGTAAGTTTGCACAGGTGTGCCGCTGTGCGTGCAGGAGGTGGAGAATAGAATAGAATAGAATAGAATAGAATAGAATAGAATAGGAGCTGGAAGGGACCTTGGAGGTCTTCTAGTCCAGCCCCCTGCTCGAGCAGGAGGACCTATACCAGAAGTGGAGCTGTGTCTTAAATTCAAAACATCCTAAACTGTGAGGCTCTTAACTGTCCTGGGAAGACCAAAAGTTTAATTTTAAATTGGGGGGGAAGGTGGTGGATGCTGAAACCTTTTTTTTTTTTTTTTTCTCAGTGGAAAAACTATCGGTAGTTCTCAACTTACAAGCACAGCTGAGACCCAAATACTTGGTGCTAAGTGAGTTTCGCCCCCATTTTATGACGTTTCTGGCCATGGTTGCAAAATGAGTCACTGCCGTAACACGGTTGTTAAGTGAATCTGCCCGCTGCATCGGTCGTTCAGTGAGAAAAACCGTCATCGGTCCCTTTTTTCAGCGCCGTCGTAACTTCGAACGGTCACTAAACGAATAGTTCTAAGCAGCATCCCCACGGTCACGAGATCAAAATTCAGACGCTTGTCAACCGACTCGTATTTATGACGGTCGCAGCGTCCCTGGGGGGGGTCCCGTGATCCCCCTTTGCGACCTTCTGACAAGCACAGTCAAGGGGGAAACCCAGATTCACTTCACCACCGTGTTGCTAACTTAACAACTGCACTGATCCACTTAACAACCGCGGCAAGGAAGGTCGTAGAATGGGGCAAAACTCACTTAACAACCGTCCCGCTTAGCGACAGAAATCTCGGGCTCAATGGTGGTCGTAAGTCGAGCACCGCCTGGAGCAGAGGTGATCGTGGACACCTTGGTTGCGGGAAAACGTAGAACCACGATCAGACCCAGGTCGGGCGATCGGAGACTTAAATCTAGGATTTGATCAGCTTTGCCCTGGGTGAGATTCTTCCCAGCGGGTCTTAGTCTTCATTCTCTTCCTCCAAACAGATCTTCTGGGCAATGGATCCTCAAACCACAGACAAACCTGGTTGGTCAAAGAGAAGGAGGGGAATCCTGCATTGGCCACGGGACCATGGCGGACTCTTTATCTCGGATGGATGATGGCTTGTTTTGGACCCCTGGCGGTTTTCCTGCATTCTCTCCTGATCTACGTCTGGTGGACTCCCTGCCCGGGACACGCCACGTGTCTTGAACCCTGCCCAAAGGATCCGTGTCAGCTTTGGGTAACGTCCGAGGTCCTGCCAGCCCTGTCCATGGATTGTTGGCTGCTGTACGTGGATCCCGGGCTGGCGATGGTGGTTGCCGTGGCCTTCCTGTGGCTGATCTGGCCCGCCTTGCGGGCCTCAGCCCTGGTCCTCCTCCAAGCCACGCCAGACGGCCTGGATCTGTGGCTCCTGGAGAGACGCCTCCAGGCCACGGAGGGGGTGGCGGCCGTGGCGCAGCTCCGCGTCTGGCAGCTGGACGGCTGCGGCCGTTTGGTGGCCACGGCCCATGTGGTGTGTCTCAACGTGGCCGCTTTTGGGGCGGTGATTCAGAGGGTCAAGGGTGTGTTCTGCGAACACGGCATCCACGCCGTCACGGTGGAGCCGAACGTGGGGATGTGCCCGAATAAGGAATGTCGGGAAGGGTCCGGACAGCGACCCGCTAAGAGGCAGCTGCAAGCAGATGCTGCAGAGATGCTGGAGTTTGAGACCAGTGTATGAAAAGAAAAAAAAAGAAGGAAAGGAAAGGAAAGGAAAAGGAAAGGAAAGGAAAGGAAAGGAAAGGAAAGGAAAGGAAAGGAAAGGAAAGGAAAGGAAAGGAGAGGAGAGGAGAGGAGAGGAGAGGAGAGGAGAGGAGAGGAAAGGAAAGCCTCTCTCCCTCTCCTTCCATCCTTCCTTCCTTCCTTCCTCCCTCTCCCTCCCTCCCATCTTCCTTCCCTTCCTCCCTCTCTCCTTCCTTCCTTCCTCCTTCCCTTCCCTTCCCTTCTCTCCCTTTTATTTCTTTTCTTTTCAAATGGGTTGATCCCAGGCAATGAGAGTTACTGCATTCCTCCTTTCCCCCCTGTCCCAGCTCCCCTAAAAGAAATAAAATTAAAAACCCATGGAAGACACCAAAGCGAACGGATTTTCCCTTTTCTTTAACCGCGCGTCCTCCGCAGAGAGGATGGGGAAATTAGGAGACAGAGAGACATCAGGAATCACCCAGGCGCCTTCTTCCTTTCGGATGACCCCGTCATGATCTGCCCTCCGGGTTCTTCACATGCTGCAGGAACAAGACATTATTTCCCTTCAATTTGGGGTGGGGGTGGGGGGTCATCGGAGGACAGGAAGCCCTCCCCCCTTTTTTTTAAATCCTTGGGGCACCACCTTATTACCTGGGGACGGTGGTCTCTAAATCATTGGTGGTCTCAGTCAAGACGAGCACTTCTGCTTTCTTTTCCATCTCTGGAGAAGCTGGTGAATCCGTCAGGGGTTCTCCTGTCAGTTCTGCCTCCACTTCCGGTTTCGCTTCCACTTTCGCTTCCGGTTTCACTTCCGGCTTCGCTTCCGGTTTCTGACTCGCATGACCCTGTTGTTCCTTCTTCAACAGGAGCTTCCTGGTCACCACGCTGCTCTTGGGGGACTTGATCTTCAGGTGCTTCTTGATGCCTTCACACACGGCTTTTATCTTCTCCTCGGTGTCCACGTAGCCAGCCCCATTCTGGGTGGGGAGAAGGAAGAGGGACCTCTTTGTTTTTTCAGATGGTCTGCTCTCCATCCCTTGCCGCCTCAAGTCTGGGCGCCTCTGAGATTGGCCGGTCCCGGACTTGAGGGGCGAGTCCCAACGCTCCCGTACGGGAAAGGGTTGGGCAAACCGCCAAGCTTCCCTCAACAAACCATGGTACCCCTCTGAAAACCAGGATGGTAGAGTTTTGGAGAGGTTCCAGTCAGTTTATAGACCGGTCAGGGTCAACCTGTCAGCGTTGATGGGGATGTGCTTGGTAGTTCCTTGATTAGGAGACACTTGGGTATAAAAAGAGGGCCAACCCCGTTCTTTTCGAGAACTGATGGTGTTACCTGCTTGGGTTGTGAACTACTAGGGTCTTCTGCTTGAGCAGGAGGTTGGACTAGAAGACCTCCAGGGTCCCTTCCAAGTCTGTTATTCTCTTATTTCTCCTCCTCCTCCTCCTCTCTGCTAACTCTCTCTCCCTTCTAATACTGATGACATTACCTATTAGGTAATAAAATGTCTGCAACAAACAACCAAGCTCAGAAAGCACCAAGGAACTCACATTATTCTTCCTCCTCCTCCTCCTCCTCTCCACAAACCCCCTCCCTTCTAACACTGACGATGTTACCTAGTTGGGTCATGAAACGTCTGCAAGGAAAAACCAAGGACCCCACAGTTGTTGCCCCCCTCCTCCTCCTCCTCCTCTCCACAAACCCCCTCCCTTCTAACACCGACGATGTTACCTAGTTGGGTCAGGAAACGTCTGCCAGGAAACAACCAAGTGCAGAGAGCACCAAGGACCCCACAGTCCTCCTCCTCCTCCTCCTCCTCCTCCTTTCCCCCTCCCCCTCCTCTCCACAAACCCCCTCCCTTCTAACACCGACGATGTTACCTAGTTGGGTCATGAAACGTCTGCCAGGAAACAACCAAGTGCAGGGAGCACCGAGCACCCCCTACAGTTCAACGTTGGTTTGGCCCATAAAGTCCCATTTCAAAAGCCCCCCAAATCCCCTTCTCACCTTCTTGGAATGCAAAACTATATCGGGTTGTGGCAGAACCACTTCGAAGGTTCCACTCTCAGCAACTTCGCCAGTCTGGAGAGGAAAAAGTGATGGGAAAGAGGGGGGAAAAAAGGAGACCGATCAGGGGCAGTCTCAGAGCAGTTGTCCTCTCTGATCCCAGCCTCCCTCGCAAGGCTGTCGTGAAAATGCGAGGGTCAGTCAGTCGCCCTCGTCAGAAGAAGCAAAGGGAGGGAATCCCAGGCTCTGATCTCTCCAGCTACAGGAGTCCTCGACTTACGACCACAAAGGAGCCCAAAATTTCTGCCGCTAAGCGAGACACGTTAAGTGAGTTTGGCCCCATTCAAAGTCCTTTCTGTTAAGTGAATCACCTCGTCGTTAAATTAGTCACATGGTTGTTAAGTGAATCTGGCTTCCCCATTGCTTCTCGGAAGGTCGCAAAAGGGGGAATCACGTGACCCCGGGACGCTGCGACCGTCGTAAATCTGAGTCAGTCGCCAAGCGTCCGAATTTTGATCACGTGATCGTGGGGGATGGCTGCAACGGTCGTTAAAGTGTCAAAAACGTTCCTAAGGCCCTTTTTTTTACTGCCGTCGTAACTTCGAACGGTCACTAAGCGAACTGTCGTAAGTTGAGGACTACTCGGACTGTAAAAATTCATTTAGGACGGCTTAAACATGGGCTTTGGGGCGGTTTGCCAAAAGGAGACCGATTTTTGAAGTCAAGCACGGAAAGCGAGAAGGGGCTGCTGGTTTAACTTCAGACCGATTTTCCAAGTCTGGATTCGGGATCGGAAGGAAACGTTTGGGCTGCGTTCAGACCACCGATGGATTTACACCCAGCCCTTCCCCACCCTTCTGGATCGGCTCCACCACAACTCACAATGTCAAGCTTGTTCGGGAATCTTTTCTCCAAGAGCTGCTTAATCTGCGTGAACTAGGGGGGAAAATAATAATTCATGTTTATAACACAGAATTATAATGGGTGGGGTAATCTACAGTAGAATAGAATAGAAAATAATAATAGAATAGAATAGAATAGAATAGAATAGAATAGAATAGAATAGAATAGAATAGAATAGGAATAGAATAGAATAGAATAGAATGGAATGGAATGGAATAGAATAGAATAGAATAGAATAGAATAGAATAGAATGGAATGGAATGGAATGGAATGGAATGGAATGGAATGGAATGGAATGGAATGGAATGGAATAGAATAGAATAGGAGAAAATATGGAATAGAATAGGAGAAAATATGGAATAGAATAGAACAGAACAGAGCAGAACAGAACAGAACAGGACCGGGGCCTGCTGACTTCCAGTGTTGGTGTTGGTTCACGAGAATAGAATAGAATAGAATAGAATAGAATAGAATAGAACAGAGCTGGAAGGGACCTTGGAGGTCTTCTAGTCCAGCCCCCTGCTCAAGCAGGAGAACCTACACCGTCTCAGACAGGTGACTGTCCAGTCTCTTCTTAAAAACCTCCAGTGATGGAGCGCCCACGATTTCTGGTGGCAAGCTGTTCCACTGGTTGATTGTCCTCACGGTCAGGAAGTTTCTCCTTAATAATTCCAGGTTGCTTCTCTCTTGGATCAGTTTCCAACCGTTGTTTCTTGTCCTTCCCTCTGGTGCTCTGGTGAACAACCCGGCCCCCTCTGCCTCGTGGCAGCCCCTCAGATACTGGGACACTGCTATCATGTCTCCCCTCTTTCTAAAATTCGGTCTAAGACTGGTGGAGAGGGAATCACGCAGGCCTTCCCCAATTATTGCTGGTGTTAATTATCATTATTCTTTAAGACTTACAAACCAACAGGAAAAGCCAAGTGAGTTTCAAGTCCACCAGAGCTTAGGAACAGGGGATTTACGTTCTTGCACGTTAGGTTAAAAAGAAGGAAGCGTCCGTCCGTGTGATGTTGAAAAGAACACAAAGGCGTGAAGCCTTGAAGGAATTAGGCACTCCAAGGGAAGAGAAGCATTTTGGGATCTTTTAATGGGGGAGAGGAAGGGAGAGAAGGGGTGGAAGGGCCAAAAGGCAGGATGGGTGCTACATAGAGTGACTTACCTGAACTCTGGATCCTCACGAACCTCTGCAAAAAAGGAGAAAAGAAGATGGAAGATCAATTTACCAGATGATGGATGGATGGGAGGAAGGGAGGAAGGGAGGAAGGAAGGAAGAGGTGGGGAGGGAGGGAGGCAGGAAGAAAAAAGGAGAAGAGAAAGAGGAAAATAAAGGGGAAGAAAGGGAAGATGGAAGGAAAAGAGCAATGGAGGGAGGGAGGGAGGAGGAAAGGAAGAGGGAGGGAGGGAAAGGGGGACGGAAGGAAAGAAGGAATAGAGAGAAAGATGAGGAAGAGAAGAGGGAGAGGGAAGGATGAAAGAAAGAACGAATAGAGTGAAATATAGGGAGGAAAGGAAGAGGAAGAGGCAGAGGCAAAGGACACAAGGAGAGGGAGGGAGGGAGGGAGGGAGGGAGGAAGGAAGGAAGGAAGGAAGGAAGGAAGGAAGGAAGGAAGGAAGGAAGGAAGGAAGGAAGTCAAGAAAAGGATCCAGGATAAGGATAAGAATGAAACTGAAAACATTCAAAAATTCCCACCAATTATACTCAAAATCAGAATTAGGAAGACAGGAAAACAAATTTTAGCAGCCCTTAAAGCAGCTTCATCTACTTAAATACACACACACACACACACACACACACACACAACTACACAAACCTCTCCCCACCTTTCTCCTAAGGAGGAGGAACTCAAAACATGCATCTCCCATACTTTGGAGAGCTTGGCCTTTGCCTTAACTTCCTTCTAAATGTTCAAACTGCTCTTACTGAAGGGTGTTTTTTTTTGGGGGGGTGACCCTCCCCACCCTTCAGTGGTCTCTCCTGGAAGAGGGCAAGACGGGGTTTCCAGGGGGAGCAGAAACGCAAAAAAACCCCTCCCACACACACACACAGGGTCTTCTTCTCATCTCACCAAAAGAGGATCTTCACTTCGAGCAAAGAGTTCGAGTTCATGGCCGTCCCTCGCTCGGCTGAGGGTCCCGGAAGGAGAAGGGGTGACCGTTTGAAAGGGTGCACCCCACAAAAGGAGCTTTCTTGGGGGGGGCAGGTCAATGAAGAGAGTGGGCGGAAGACAGCTTCATGGAGGCTCCCTTGTGGGCTGAACCTCAGAAGAAGATCTGGTGTTCCTAAGCAACCACCGCAAAGTTCTGAGTTCAGACACACACAGAGCTGAAGAAGCTTCTTGGAGGAGAAGCGAAACGTCTTCAAAGAAAAACAAAGAAATCCGGTTGCATCTTTGGGAAAATATTATTTATTAGCTTAGTTCTCCCAACAGTTTTGCTTTGATTCGGACCCACCGATGTAAATGAACTAGCTTTCTTTCTTTCTTTCTTTCTTTCTTTCTTTCTTTCTTTCTTTCTTTCTTTCTTTCTTTCTTTCTTTCTTTCTTTCTTTCTTTCTGTCTTTCTTTTTCTTTCTTTCTTTCTTTCTTTCTTTCTCTCTCTCTCTCTCTCTCTCTCTCTCTTTCTTTCTTTCTTTCTTTCTCTTCTATCTGTTTTAGGGGGCCGAAGAATCTTTCCCAAGTGTTGTTTTTACTCAATCTGGAGCGTTTTCCAGCCATTTTCCCAGAAAGATGAAAAGCTGGAGCTGGAAAAGCTGTTTGCACTCCCGAGGCAACGAAACCTTTGAACCAAATCTGACGTGTTCTTGATAATATCTGGAGGGTCAGCATCTTGCAAGCTGCTGATCTGAGTGTGATTGTATCTTTATCTTTTTCTGCTTGTTTTTCCACTGCTGGAGGGGAGAAAAATATGGCAAAGATAACATCAGAATTTGCAGTAAAGATGGTTTCCCTCCTAAATGGCTTACAAACATTCATTTAATGAACATTCAAAGTTCCACCTTGGGGGGGGGGGGTGTTCCTGAATTTACAACCATTTGTTTAGCAAAAATTGGAAGTCAAGACAGCACTGAAAAAGGTGACGTATGACCCAGTCCTCCAACCTAGAACTGAAAAGAAATTTCCTGTCAGTGAGAACAATTAATCAGTGGAATGACTTGCCTCCAGAAGTTGTGGATGCTCCATCACTGGAGGTTTTTAAGAAGAGACTGGACAGCCACTTGTCTGAAATGGGCACAGGGTCTCCTGCTTGAGCAGGGGGTTGGACTAGAAGACCTCCAAAGTCCCTTCCATCTCTCTTATTCTGTTATTATTCTGCTTGAGCAGGGGGCTGGACTAGAAGACCTCCAAGGTCCCTTCCATCTCTCTTATTCTGTTATTATTCTGCTTGAGCAGGGGGCTGGACTAGAAGACCTCCAAGGTCCCTTCCATCTCTGTTATTCTGTTATTATTCTGCTTGAGCAGGGGGCTGGACTAGAAGACCTCCAAGGTCCCTTCCAACTCTGTTCTTCTGTCAAGCAATCAACTGAGCACGGATCCCCAGGCAGGAACACGAGACCACCGCCTGCTCATCCTCGCCTTTTCAAGGCTAGACTGTTTACGTCTAAAAATTCTCACCCCTCCCAAATCCCTCAACATTACTCCCTAATTGCTGCCTGTCATCACGTTGCAGTTAGGCCGAGGAGAAGGAAATTACACAATGCAAAGCTGTGTAAAAATAAAAAATGAAGGATCGCCTGGCAGGGAGTGAAAGGAGAGAAGGAAAAACATCCATAAGAACATAAACACAGGGGTTATTTGGAGGAACGAGACTCAAATGTCCAGCTTTGAACACACAAATCTCTCTGTTTCATACAACGTCATCCCAACAGCCTTGTTTTACCCTGTAAGACATAACTTCGGTGGAATAATCATTAAACCAACAAAAATACTTTCAGGGAGATGGATGGTTTGGAAAGAAGACATATAAATAAAATGGGTAATTATTCCCCTGGTTTGCACAGCGCTGCACCCGCCAGGCGTGCAATTCTCACAATTTTTTCCATGCATATTTCAGCATTTTTTTATTCCAGGCTTTTCTAAGTTGCTTATGACCTTTTTTCCCCCCAAATCACCTGAAGGCAGGACAAGAAGGAACGGATGGAAACTCACTAAGGGGAGAAGCAACCTAGAACTAAGGAGAAATTTCCTGATGATGAAAAGAATTAACCAGAGGAAGGACTTGCCTCCAGAAGTTGTGGGTGCTCCATCGCTGGAGGTTTTTAAGAAGAGACAGGACAACCATTGGTCTGGAATGGTACAGGGTCTCCTGCTTGAGCAGGGGGTTGGACTAGAAGACCTCCAAGGTCCCTTCCAACTCTGTTATTCTACTTATTCCCTTATCATCGCAACAGCCGCCCACACCAGTAAATCCAAATGGGACCTTCAAAAAACAGATTAGAGCCATTTGACCCCCCAAGGCTACCTAAACTTTTTAAAACTCATTGTTATTTTAAAATCTGAGACCCTGAAAACATAAATGAATGTTTAAAGAAGTGATCTGGGCTGGTGTGCATCTGATGCTATGTTATTGTTGGTTCTCTTCTCTTCTCTTCTCTTCTCTTCTCTTCTCTTCTCTTCTCTTCTCTTCTCTTCTCTTCTCTTCTCTTCTCTTCTTCTCTTTCTTTCTCCTTCATTTCCTTCCTTCCTCCCTCCTCCCCTCCCCTTTCCTTCGCATCACATTTTACTACTACAATCCAAATCCTTCATATATGTATATATATATAATCCACGTATATAATTGCTAGAGGTCTGAAAGAAAGAGTAACAAGGCCGCTCGCTCAGCTGAGCTGCGGACTGCGACGAAACTGAGCGAACAAGGGCAGGATTCAGCCCCTGCTAGCCCCATCCCATCCCTGGCGTGTCTCCTGACTGTTTACCAAGAGCTAACCACAAAAATGCCAGCTATGCACCAGGCTGGTTCCTTCCTTCCTTCCTTCCAGCTCAGCTTACCTAAGAGGGAGAGCAAGGATCAAATGAATGAATGAGCGAATGAATCAACACGGATAAAATTAAGCCCCGGACGTAGATGTGCCTGCGGTGGCCAAGCCTGGGGAGTTGAGCAAGGCCATCCATCGTCCTTTGTGCATCGCGTCTGGTCTCCATTTGCAAGCCAGGGTTTTTATTATTTTTAGAGCAGCAAAGCGGCTGAGGGTCAGCTTGTATGGAGCAGCCAAAATTAAATGCTATAATCCTTTTCCGGTTGACGCATTTGCAGCTGGCAAGAGCGCAGAACCCACGCGTGGGGCGTCCTGCTTAGCGTCCCTCGTGGAGGCCGTTTTTTTGGTCATGTCGGGGATGTTTTTGTACACAACAACTGGGTCTTATTTTCAAATAAGACCGTCTCAGATACCTTTGGGTGATCCTTTTATTTTAGGGTCTTTTACAAGCAATCCTTGTTCATTTAGTGACCGAAGTTACAACGGCTCGGGAAAAAAGCAACTTATGACCATTTTCACACGACCGTTGCAGCCTCCCCAGGGTCATGTGATTAACGATTCAGATGCTTGGCAAGTGACTCCTATTTATGACGGTTGCACAGAGTCCCGGGGTCAAGTGATCCCCTTTTGTGAACTTCTGAGAAGCAAAGTCAATGGGGAAGTGGATTCACTTTAATGACCGTGTGCCTAATTTAACAACGGCAGCGATTCAGTTAACAAAGGCGGCAAGACAAGTTGTTAAGGGAGTTTGGCCCCGTTTTATGACCGTTCTTGCCACAGTTGTTAAGTGAATTGCCCAATTGTTAGGCTAGTAAAACGGTTGTTAAGCAAATCGGGCTTTCCCGCTGTTCAGAAGGGGGAATCACATGATTCCGTGGGACGCTGCAACCATCATAAATACGAATCAGTTGCCCAGTGTCTGACGTTTGATCACGTGACCACGGGGGAAGCTGCGACGGTCGTAAGTGTAAAAATGGTTGTAAGTCGCTTTTTTCTATCTATCTATCTATCTATCTATCTATCTATCTATCTATCTATCTATCTATCTTATCATCTATCTATTATCTCTATCTTTGTCTATTTATCTATCTTCTAACTATTATCTCTCTATCTTTGTATATCTATATCTATTATCTATCTTTGTCTATCATCTCTCTATCTTTGTATATCTATCTATCGCTATCTATCTTCTATTTATCTTTAATTCTCTTTGTCTGTCTGTCTGTTTATCTATCTATCATCTATTTGTCTGTCTGTGTATCTATCTTATTTATCTATCTATCTATCTATCTATCTATCTATCTATCTATCTATCTATCTATCTATCTATCCATCTATCTATCTATCTATCTATCTATCTATCTATCTATCTATCTATCTATCTATCTATCTATCTATCTCCATCCAAGTCTATCCCTTGTGATTTAAAAATTCAGCACAACATAGACTCCAAAAGGAAGTTAAAGACATTCCCACCCTTAAAGAATGGAAAATTAAGATGTTCTGCCTCTTGATGTATGCTCTGTGAACTGAAGGCCACCCTCCAGCTTTAAAAGTAATCATTTTGCAGGGGAATGTTTTTTGTTGAATCTTTTCTGGTAAATATAGATTAAAGAACGGTCATCCGATTCCCTCTGCAAAGATCATCTTTCTGAAGTTATTTTGTGTGGACCCTTTTTTGGACATCCGTAGGAGCGATGTTTTTAAAGTTGACAAAGACAACACATGGAAAAGTCAGGGGAAGAGCGGGAAAGGGTGGGAAACGAAGCTGGGGAAAAAAAAATCTGTTGCACATCTGGTTTTGAAGTTAGAGAGGCATTTAAGACAGACCCCCAAGGAATGTGGGTACAAATTGTCCCAAACAGACTGAACGGTGGGCATCTCCAGCTGTTGCCGTTCCTTCTGGCATCTGGAAAATGTTTAATTTTCCTGGAGGAGGTAGAACAGCTGGCCAAACTCAGCCACAAGTTAAAAACTGCAGTCTTGGGACACGGATAGGAAAGGATCGGGGGTGGCTGGGGGAAATTTACCTTTTTTCCTCATCATTTTTCTGAGGGAGGGAAAGCAGCAACAGAAAAAAACCCCCAAGAGATCAGATTTAAACCCAATTTTATTCTCCCCGATTCAAAAAAATATCTACCCTTTTTCTCCCTGTTCTTCTGAGGCTCTGTAAGGAGGAAAAACAGCAACAGAAAAAAACAGAGAGATCAGATTTAAACCCAATTTTATTCTTTCCCCGTTTCTCCCCAGCAATAAAAATTAAACATTTGTTGACAGGGTGGTTCTTAAAGTTGTTGGTTAGGCTCAGAAAGTTGCTTTTTAGGCCAAACTGAGAGAATAACATGGTGTGAGCCCAGCCCCATGCGCACACACACAGACACACACAAGAGACACAAAAATATTTCTTACAGCTAAATGATTAAGCCACCCAAGGACAAGTGAAACCACAAATGTCTCCACGACAGACAAACACTGGAGAGGATTTTTTTTTCCAAACTGCGCACGGAGCTATGGCTTTTCTCCTAAAAGTAAAAATAAGAATCTAGTCCTCATTGTGCAAAATAAATAGAGGTTTGTTAAATAAGCAGAAAGGAAGCCGCTGGCTTCGTACCGAGACAGACCAATGAAATGTGCACCCAAAGTCCAGACTAGCCAGTGGTAACTCTCCAGATGTTCAAACAGGAGTTTTTTCCCACAAGGATAGAATTTGGCAGTTTCTAAATGCCAAATTGGTAGAAAATAAATATATCCCTTGCTAAGGAAGACAGGTTAGTTGAGGATGGAGTTTGTGCAGACTTCTGGATATTGAATTCCAGAATGATTTTGGAGTGGGAAGCGCGCCTAAACTGAAATAAATGAAATTAAATTATATTTTCCCCACTGAAGGATGCTGGGAGTTGCAGTTTGCAGGAGGAGACGACTGAGTTCTCCCCCCAATGAGATCACAACTCTTGAAATGGCTTTAGGTCTTGGGGCAGGTCCTTCTCCGAGTTGCATTAACAAACAGTGATCACCATGTTGGCTGCAAAAGGATGAATCTGGGATTTTGAAGGAAGCACCTTTGGGCATCAGGGCTAAACTTTGCAGGAAGAAAACAAACTGGAACCCATGAAACCTGACCGGTGAAGGGATTCCCCACAGGATCACTGAATCATTGAATCTAACCGTTGGAAAGGATCTTGAGATCATCTAGTCCAACCCCCAAGGATGAGCTCTTATAGATCTGAAGATGCTAGCCAGCCACAAAAGCAGATGCCCAAACATAGCAAATATTCTTCAGAGTACTTTCAATCATTGCAACAAACAGGACATAGCTATCCTGCCCCTCCCGAACAGATCCTCCCCCCCTCCGTCAATCCCTTCCCTCCCCCCAATTCCATTTTCTTGTGTGGTCTTCCCATCTGGCCCTGTCATCAATTCACACAGCTGTGAGGAGGGTACCAGGGTGGGGACAGCTGTACCTTGACATGATTAAAAGAGAGAGAACGATAGAGAAAAAAGCTAATAAATACATAAATAAACATTTTTCATAACATCTGGGTTGGAAAATTCCCCTACATTCCAAGAACTAGCAGCCATCAGGAAAAGAAAGGAAGATGGAAGGAAGGAAGGAAGGAAGGAAGGAAGGAAGGAAGGAAGGAAGGAAGGAAGGAAGAAAGGAGAAAAGGGAGGGAGGGAGGGAGGGAGGGAGGAAGGAAAGAAAGAAAGAAAGAAAGAAAGAAAGAAAGAAAGAAAGAAAGAAAGAAAGAAAGAAAGAAAGAAAGAAAAAGAAGCAGGAGAGAGGGGGAAGGAAGGAAGGAAGGAAGGAAGGAAGGAAGGAAGGAAGGAAGGAAGGAAGGAAGGAAGGAAGGAAGGAAGGAAGGGAGAACACAAGCAGTCCTTGACTTACAACGACAATTGGGACCAGAATTTCCATTGCTAAGCAGGGCAGCTGTGAAACAGCCCAATTTTACAACCTTTTTTGCCATGGTTGCTAAGTGAATCACACAGTCATTAAGCGAATCCAGCTTCCCCCACTGATTTCGCTGGTCAGGAGCCTGCTGGGACATCACTCCGGCATGCTGCCCCCTTCATTAAATACACGCCGGTTGCCAACCACCCGAATTTTGATCACGTGACCATGGGGATGCTGGGAGGGTCATTAAGTCTGAGGACTGGTCATAAGTCGCTTCTTTTCAGTGCCGCTGTAACTCTGAACGGCCACTCAACAAACGGTCGTAAGTCGAGAACTGCCTGCGAGGAGTAAAGAGGATCGATTCGCTTTGAAAACGGCCGTCCAGCAGAAAAGGCTTCGCTCCGAGCGTCCGGCATCGGATCCCCTTTGCCTTCCATCTCTTGCGCAGCCGGTCCAGGACTGTGCCTCAGTGTCCCCTCCGCAAAAAAGAGACTCTGCGGTTGTCCCAAACAGGACACGATGGGGTGACACCATCACAGCTGTTCTTCCGTCCGGAACGAGCTGTTGGTGGTTCCGGACTGTCCCAAACTCGGCTCTCCGTCCAGGATATTATCCAAGGATCCGTGCTGAACCGGTTTGGCTTTCCGTACGTAGAAACGCCAGAGCAGGGCAGAGACACCCGCGAGGACGAGAGCAGAGGCCAAGCCAACCGCGATGTAGACGTAGGTCCTCTGGCGAGCCGGGGTCCGAACCCGCCGGCAGGGCCCATGTTCTCGAACGCCCTCGTCCGTCGGGCTGGACCCAGCTTGGTTTGCCGCAATGATGCAGAGGAGATATTCGGTGCCGGGTACGAGGCCGGGGATCACCGTGATGCGGACAGTGCTGTTTAGTGGGGGCCCCGAAATGAAGTCCTCGCCGAGGAGCTGGTACTTCAGGTAGTAAGCGTGGACCGTGGACGAGGGGGCGCACCAGTGCAAGCTGGCTCTGGTCTCGCTGACGTGGACAGCTCGTAAACGGGGAGCATCCGGGGCCACATCGGGTCCGGTGACGCCAGGACACAAACATCTGCTCAGCTGGCTGAGTTCCACGCAAGGCACCTGGAGGTGTTTGCAGCGGTCATAGGCGCAAAAGGGGGTCAGCGGCCCGGGGGAGCTGGAACTGGGGGGCTTGGTGGTTGAAAAGCTGTCGTAATAATCTTCGTAGTAGTCTTCGAAATCGTCGGACGCCGCAGGAGAGCCTTTCTCCGGTCCGGAGAGCGGGGTATGGCTGCCCGATGGGTGAGGGGTGTATTGGCCTTGGAGGGGTTTGGGCAGGGGGTGGCCCATGCTTGTCGGGGACCCCCGAGAGCAGAGCGTCAGGAGGCCACAAGCCATGATGGGGAAGAGCATCCAAGCTTGCATGGCTCCTAGGGAGAAGACGACGAAAGAGGGGGGGGAAAGGCACAGTTGATACACAGGTATTACTTGCAACAATTCGTTTAGCGACTGTTTGACGTGAGCACAGCACTGATTAAAGTGACATTCAGCCAGGCTTTGGGTTTATGACCGTTGTAGCATCTGCGGGGTCACGGGATCAAAAAGCAGATGCTTAGCAACCAGCATGTGCTTACAACAATGGCAGCTTCCGGACAACAACGTCAATTGGGGGGAGCTGGGTTCATTTAACGACCGCAGAATTCACTTAACAACTGCAGTGATTCGCTTAACAACCAAGCTCAGACAGCAGCAAGGACAATTCCTCCTCCTCCTCCTCCCCCACACAAACCTGCCTCTCTTCTAGTCCTGATGATGTTAACTAGTTGGGTCATGAAATGTCTGCAAGAAAACTAGCCAGCTCAGAGAGCACTAAGGACCCCACAGTCTTCCTCCCCCTCCCCTCCCTCCCTCCTCCTCCTCCTCCCCCTCTCCTCCTCCTCCTCCTCCTCCTCCTCTCCTCCTCCGCTCTCAAACTCACCCTTCTATCACTGATAAAGTTCCCTAGTTGGGTAATGAAATGTTTGCAAGAAAACAACCAAGCTCAGAGAGCACCAAGGACCCCACAATCCTCCTCCTCCTCCTCCTCCTCCTCCCCCATTCCTCCCATTCTCTTTCACCTTCTCTCAGCAACCCCCCCTCCCTTCTAGCACTGATGATATTACCTAGTTGGGTCAAGAAACGTCTGCAAAAAGGTCGTAAAATTGGGTGGGATTCCCTTAACAACTCCCTTGCCTAACGAAGGAAATTCCAGCCCCAATTGTGCCCGTTAAGTCGAGGACTCCCTCTAATGCCCAAGGCTTTTTCCAGCTATCCCTGTGGGACTTTCAAATCAGGGCTTCACCCCTCGGATAACGGGTCGCAAGGTGCCCAATTCATCGGGAAAAGCAACAGAATTAACCGGCAACAGAGAGATGATGGCTCACCTGTCCTGTTCGGCACTATCCGGCTCAAATTTCAGCGAAGGATAATTCGGGATCCAAGCACGAGCGAAGGACTCGAATTCAGGAATCCAGGAAGAAGCTGTTCAGCATTAGGGGGACCCCCCCCTCCGTAAAAATAGAGGCAAAAAAATGAGCTTTTCTCCCAAGCTCTGTTGAGCATCCCCTTCCCAGCTGGGCCACCAGCAGCTAAATCAGGATTTTGTCCTCACTTTACAAGGCACGGCGCGGCTGACTGTGCTAGCTCCCAAAGAAAAACTTTATATCTTACTCATCCAATATCTTACTCATCCCTCTTCCCCTCCTCTTTTTACAAGCGGGTCCAGCCAGTGGGAAGCAGGGAAAGCAGAGCCAAGGGGTGGGTTTTCTGTTTTGCATTTAAAAAAAAAAAAAATTGGCCTTGCCTCCAGAGCCCCTGCCACTGCAGGTGTTCGGGCAAAGAAAGCAAAGCATGCCTTATAAGGACTGTTTGCATACTCCCGTCTGCCGTGAATCTGCTCGGCAAAAAAATAAATAAAAAATAAAAATTTTCCGCCTCCAGAACTTGTGGGTGCTCCAACACTGGAAGTTTTAAAGAAGAGATTGGACACCCATTTGTCTCATATGGTCTAGGGCTTCCTGCCTGAGCAGGGGGTTGGACTAGAAGACCTCCAAGGTCCCTTCCAACTCTGTTCTTCTGTCAAGCAATCAACTGAGCACGGATCCCCAGGCAGGAACACCAGACCACCGCCTGCTCATCCTTCCAATTCTGTTCTTCTGTTAAATAAACTTAAGACACTTAATTTGGGAACTGGAGGCTAAAACATATGAAGAACAGTTGCTGGAACTGGGCAATGCCAGTCTAGTGAAGAGAAGGACCAGGGGAGACAAGATAGCGGTGTTCCAATATTTGAGAGGGGGGTCTCACAGAGAGGAGGGGGGGTCAACCTATTTTCCAAAGCAGCTGAAGGCCAGACAAGGAATAACGGATGGAAACTGATCGAGGAAATAGATATAGAAATAAGGAGACGTTTTCTGACAGTGAGAACAATCAACCAGTGGAACAGAAGTTACCTTCAGAAGTTGTGGGAGCTTCACCACCGGAAGCTTTCAAGAAGAGACTGGACTGCCATCTGTCAGAAATGGTGTAGGCGGGTCTCCTGCTGGGGCAGGAGGTTGGACTAGATGACCTCCAAGATCCCTTCCCACTCTGCTTTCTGTTATTCTCTTGGGGAGGTGGGGAGGGATTAACCCAGAGCTGCGAAAAAAAACAAGGCAGACAGAGAGAAGGAAGAAAAGGGAGGGGCACTTAAAAAAAAAAAAAAAAAAGCAGGATTTTGGGACCAGCAGCCAAAACTCATCCCTGACAGACAGATTTCCTGGCAAACTCAACCTGGATCAGGAATTCCACCCAGGCTCCCGTCATTCGGTTGCCGATTCGTCAGACAGACATCGTCTCAAGAGGAAAAAAAAAAAGATCTAATTTCAGGCGTGACGTAACTTTATTCACTGGCCCATCCGCTCTGGAGCACGGGTGTTTGCGCCCATTTTACAGACGGAAGGAGCAAGGTTGAGGTCAGATCAATTCAAGTCCGCCCAGCCAGCCTGCTTTAAGATGGGTGGACTTCAACTCCCAGAATTCCCCAACCAGCATGCTTTAATCTGGGTGGATTTAGACTCCCAGAATTCCCCAGCCCGCATGCTTTAATCTGGGTGGATTTAGACTCCCAGAATTCCCCAGCCCGCATGCTTTAAGATGGGTGGATTGCCTCTGAACAGGGCATGACCGATTTAACAACCCCCTTAGCAACGGAAGTTCTAGTCCCGATTATGGCTGTAAATTGAATGTATTTCTTGGATTCCTTTTACAAGAAAGTGGCATATTAAATAGTCAATCCATTTCTTTTCCCACTGAAAAAGTGCTTTAATTTTTATTTCATTATTCTTGCTTTGGCCTGCTGCTGAAAGCCAGAAGTAGGAAAACTTCTCCCTGACTCTTCCTTAGGGAGTCCTCAAAAAACTGAATATTGGCGATGAAAAAAAAAACTGTTTACCCCAAAAGTCTCATTCAATGTTTGCTGATTTTATCCATTTGTTTCCCTGCCTGTAGCAACCTGGTTGCTAAAATAAACAGATCTAAATTCCTCAGCCGAGTTCTCTTAAATATTTTCTTGCATTTATTAAACGTTTCCTTCATCCACTCTGGAAAAAAAAAATCCATTTAAATTGTAGGTGGGACGGGGCTGACACAAAAAGACGAATTCATCCAGGGAGCCGCAGTTTTAAAACCAGCTACCCAAATACAATTTTTTTTCTCTTTTTTTTTTTTCTCAAAACACCAAATTGTCATCTGGCAGCTGAGCCCTTTCTATTTTCTGGCAGACGTTTCTCCAGTTAGCAAAAATATCTTGGATTTAATTCACGCTGGTCCAAAAGATCTTTTTACATTTTTCCTGGAAATGTTTTTTGCTGGGGAACATCCTCGTGCTGAGTCAGAACATCGTGTTAGTGACTCAGCGTAAATCTTGAGAAAAAAATGGCTTGTAAGGAAAATCTCATTTCCTTTCGCCTGAAAATAATTATGGGGGAACTGTTATTTTGGGGCCTTGGGTGATCCTTAAATATTCGGACACGAATTATGATGTATATCTGTGCTATCAAGTTTAGCATTGCGGCCCAAAGTCTCAAAGATTATGTATGAAACGTTCCTTAAATATTTATTTTATTAAACCAAGCTGAAGCCGGCTCAGTTGTCAATATAAGAATGTACAGGTAATCTCTGATAACCAAAATTGAGCCCAAAATTTATGTCGCTAAGCGAGACATTTGTCAAGTGAATTGATTTTGCCTCTCAGAAGTTCACAAAAAGGACGTGACTCCGGGACACTGCGACCGTCATAACTATGAGTCAGTTGCCCAAGCGTCTGAATGTAAATCGCATGACCAATGCTGGAATGGTCATAAGTGTGAAAAACAGTCGTAAGTCACTTTTTTTCAGTGCTCTTGGGACTCTGAACGGTCACTAAATGGACTGTTGTTGAGGGCTACCTGTAATGTGGATAAAGGCAGTCCTCAACTTACGACTGCAATCAGGCCAGAATTTCCATTTCTAAGCAAGGCAAAGCCGTTTTTAAGTGAGTCTGGCTTTACAAGCCTTTTTTCCCCTCACGGTTGTTAAGCAAATCTCTCTAGTTCTTAAGTGAACCATGCGGTCGTTAAGCGAATCTGCCTTTCCTTGTCGGACACCTAGGCGGTCGTTAAGCAAATCTGCCTTTCCTTGTCGGACACCTAGGCGGTTGTTAAGCGAATCTGCCTTTCCTTGTCGGACACCTAGGCGGTCGTTAAGCGAATCTGCCTTTCCTTGTCGGACACACCAGCTGGGAAGGCCGCAAAGAGCGATCATGTGACCTCAAGACACGGCAGCCATTTTAAATGCCAGTTTCCCAGTGCCCGAATTTTGATCACGGGATCGTGGGGAACGCTGTGACAGTCATAAGTATGAGGACTTGTTGTAGGTCACTTTCCCCCCCCGTTCGGTTGCAACTTATGAACAGTCTGGTTGTTAAGTTGAGGATTTAACTCATCATGGAGAAATGTTAAAAAAAACAAAAAAAAAAACACTACCAGCTAAGGTCTGGCGGATCGTGACACAACAGCGGTTAAACTGACTAACGCACATCAATGTGTGGCTGGCAAAAGAGGTGTGATTACACACACGTCCCTGATGGGTGGGGAGCCCTGGGGGTCAGATCCAAGCCAAAGTTGGCTAATATAGAGTTTATTTGCGGTTTGTGGAATGCAGACGCTTCTCCTTCCCAGAAATGGAGGGTGGAGAACCGGACAGAGACGGCGGATCACTCCCCACTCCAAGCTAAATTGAAAAAAATAGCCGGCTGGGAGGGATCCCGTGTCCTCATAAGCTGACTATTAATAAGATTAAAAAGAGAAAAATTAGACCAAGGAATCTAGAAGACCATCTGCACAAAATTCCAGGACCAGAAAGAATTAAAATTTACCGTTCGAGTTATGCAGAATTAGATTTTTTTTTTAAAAAAATAAAATTATTCTGGTTGAATCCTGCAAGGAATTTCCCCAGATTTCACAACAAACGTTTCCTTGATATTTTTTTTTAAATCCCTTTCTCCCAAGCCATCCTCTCGGCGCGGAGGACTAGAAACTTCTTTTTCCATCCAAACGTTTTAAAACGGCATTTCCGGAGGGCCCAAGGGCAGCTGGAGTTTCTTACGCAGGGGCTTCTCTGTGACCTGCTTAAAACCCAGAAGCAGTTTCTGTTTGCTTTCTGCACACACAAGTTTTGTGGTCTTTTGACGCGGTTGGCCAATTAGTCAGCCAGCTCAGAGGATTTGCAATCACATTCCTGAGGTGGGGAAAAAGAAAAAAATCGGGTAGCGGTATCAGAATTGACTAGGCTGAAAATACCAGCTTGCATTTGCACTGTGGAAAAGTAAATATATATATATATTTTTTTTCCTTTGGGGCTCCAAGGTTTGTGTTAAAATTGCCGAAATGCAGTTTGCCTGGGGTTAAATTCACACAACACAAGTCACAGCTTAGGGCAGGGTGCGCTCCCAAACCCAAATCCTGCATAATTTCATACTTAGGTCAGAAAATGGAGCAAAGTGTGGTTTTAAGCCAGTGTGGTCTAGTTGGTTAAGTATCAGGAGAAACCAGGAGACGGTGAGTTCTAGTCCTGCCTTGGGTCCGAAAGCCGGATTGGCAACTTTGGGCCAATCACTAGGAGAGGTGAGTTCTAGTCCTGCCTTAGGCATGAAAGCCCACTGGGCGACTTTGGGCCAATCACCAGGAGACGGTGAGTTCTAGTCCTGCCTTAGGCATGAAAGCCCACTGGGCGACTTTGGCCCAATCACCAGGAGACGGTGAGTTCTAGTCCTGCCTTAGACATGAAAGCCCACTGGGTGACTTTGGGCCAATCACCAGGAGACTGGGAGTTCTAGTCCTGCCTTAGGCATGAAAGCCCCCTGGGTGACTTTGAGCCAATCACTAGGAGAGGTGAGTTCTAGTCCTGCCTTAGGCATGAAAGTCCACTGGTCGACTTTGGGCCAATCACCAGGAGATGGTGAGTTCTAGTCCTGCCTTAGGCATGAAACTCCACTGGGTGACTTTAGGCCAGTCCTTCTCTCTCAGCCCAACCCACCTCACAGGGCTGGTGTGTGAGGAAAAGACGAGGAAGGAGGTGTGGCCGCAAATACGGTCCGGTTGCCAAAGTTCACTCCTGGGACTGGAGGGAGCAACCATCACAATTTCAAATTATAAGTAGCTCCCAGGTAGATCTGGCGTTAACTCAAGGACTACTGTCGTAACTTGAGGACTCCTGAATACCTCAAGCGCCAGCTTCCTTCTTCGGAGAAAGGAGGTTTTCGATCCCGAGACGGGCAAGCAGGCCGTTGGGTTGAGTGACTCGCCGTTCGACTTTTATTTAACTTAACAGTGTTTTGTGTGTACGGAGAAGGAACTGGAATGTAAACGTAAGCAGGGAGTAAATGCAGCCCTCGGGAGAGCAAGGCCTGCGGGTGGGCTGCTGTGAGTGCCCCGCGGCAGGACTCGAACTCATGACCCATCAGGAACTGGAGCAGCTACTTCTCTGGCGGACCTCCGAGCCAAGAGAGAGGGTCCGGGTTACGGGGGGCAGCAGGTCCGAGCCGTTTCCCTCTGCGGAAGGGGCAGGAAGGTTGACCTCGGTAAGCAGGGGAGTCTCGTCCGGAGAGTCGTATTCTGCCTCTGTCAAAAGAGGATAACCCCCCCCCCAAAAAAATTAGGGTCCGATCTGAAGGGGACATGATTGGCGTTGAAACAGAGACCCCCCCCCCAAATTGTGTAAGTAAAGGGGTTATAAAGATGGATTTTTGGGGACCAAACGAATCTGAAAACACTGGTCCTTTGGGGTGGGGAAGATTTTTAAAGATACAGACAATCCTCGAATTACGATCACTCACTTACAACGGCACAACGGCACAGAAGAAAGGGACTTGCAACCGGTCCTCGGACTTACGACCGTTGCAGCATCCCACAGACCCCCGATCAAAATCTGGACGCTTGGCCACCGGCCCGCGTCTACGACCATTGCATCCTCTCTGGATCAGGTGATCGTCATTGGCAAACCTCTGACAAGCGAAGTCAGCTGGAGAAGCAGGATTCGCTTAATGACCGCACAACTCACTTAGCGACGGTAGTAATTTGCTTAACCGCCGCGCCAAAAAAAAAGCTTGTCAAAATCAGACGGGACTCCTTGAAACCGGTTACAAGGCCGGTTGTAACTCGCTTTTTTTTTCCCCCCACACTGTGACTTCGAACAGTCGCTCAACAAAACGGTCGTAACTCGAGGCCTGCCTGTAGAAAAGGAAGCGTAAAGAAGGCCTTGCGAAAGAGCCAGTCACCTTCGTTTGAGCCGGCGTCCACGGTGGGTTCTGTCCCCAAATCGGATTTTTCAAGACTGCTTTTCTTCACCTCCGTCGTGGACGCTGCAGAAGATCAGAGGGAATAAAATTGAGACAACGAAAGAAATTCTAAACAAATGGTTTGTAACTTTGTAACCTGCAGATCAAAATAAAATCCTAAGGTGAGAAAAAGCCCTTGTTTTACAGCTGGTCCTCAACTTACGACCGTAACTGAGCCCCATATATCTGTTGCTAAGGGAGACAACGGTTAGATGGATTTTGCCCCATTTTACGGCTTTCCTGCCACGATTGCGAAGGGAATCACTGCCGTTGTGAAGTTACTAACACGGTTGTTAAGTGAATCTGGCTCCCCCCATTGATTTTGGGGGTCACAAAAGGGGATCACGTGACCCCAAGACACTGCAACCGTCACAAATACGAGTCAGTTGCCAAACATCTGAATATTGATTACATGATTATGGGAATGCTGCAACGGCCGTATGAAAACCGGTCACCCACCGCTTTTTCCAGTGCCGTTGTAATTTTGAACGGTCACTAAATGAATCGTTGTAAGTGGAGGACTTCCTGAATTCAGTGCTTGCCGCTCAGAGCGACAGGGAAATCTGCAACCCAATAAAATAAATTGGCAAGCGAGCTGATTTATTAGTGGCTAACTAATAAATCAGCTCGTTTGCCAATTTATTTTATGACTAACACGGTCATTAAGCGAATACAGCTTCCCCCATTGACTTTGCTGGTCAAAAGGTCGCAAAAGGGGATCACTTGACCCCGGGACTCTGCAACCATCGTAAGTGTCAGTTGCCAAGTGTCTTAATTTTGATCGCATGACCATTGGGGATGCTGCAACGCTCGTAAAACGGTCCTCAGTCGCTTTTTTCCCAGTGCCGTCGTTAACTCTGAACGGTCACTAAATGAACTGCTGTTAAGCCGAGGAGTATCTGTAGTAAAGGAAGCCAGGAAAGAGCCAGGAAATCAGACTGTCAGACGGTTTTAGCGTTATCCAAGATGAATTTAGAGTCTGCCTGGCTGAGAAAGAGAATTTAAAATCAACACACCTTCTTTGGACAATTTCTCTCCTTCAGCAACTCCGACATCTTCTGGCTCCAGCGGAGAAATGTCTTCTTCTACGTCGCCTCCTGGAAAAAAAAGCCGGAAAAAGCTGATTACAGGTAGTCCTCGAACTTACGACCGTTCCTTTAGTGACTGTTCCAGGTTAAAAACGGCACGGCAAAGCCAAGATCCTCTTGTGTGATCTTAAGAGGGAGTCCTCGATTTACGGTGACAACTGAGGCCCAAATTTCTGTGGCTAAGCAGTTGTTAAATGAGCAGGGCCCCATTTTACGACCTTTCTGGCCACAGTTGCAACCATCATAAATATGAGCCAGTTGTCAAGTGTCCTAATTTTGATCCCCTGACCAGAGGGATGCTGCGACGGTTGTGTGAAAAATGGTTATAGAAGTCGCTTTTTTCCAGCGCCGTTGTAAATTTGAACGGTCACTAAACGAAGCCAAGGGCTACCTCTACAGTTTCCAACACACCTATACAAACACGAACATGCAGAATTTTTGCATATGTACACATTTGAACTAGACTGTGATGTTTCTCTGTGTCATACCTGTGTGTGTATGTGGATATATCCATAATGGGTGTTTTTTTTTTGAGAGCTGAATGCAACGAAATTTTATTTTAATCTATGCTGATTACAGTACATTTAAAGTGACAATAATGTTGTTGTTTTTTATTCTATTCTGTCTTCTCTCTTCGGGGATTGAACTGAGAGTTGTGACTCTCTGATCACAACCGGGCTTACCTTCTTTAGGAAACACAACTTGTCGACGTGAATCGTCCAAGGCTTGCATTGGCCCAGATTTCTCCCGGCTTGGGATCTGTTTGGAAATAAAAAAAAAAACAGAAAGTGATCAAATATTTCATTGGGACTTGGTCCAGCAATGGTAGATGCGTACTTGTTGAGTTTGTGAAGGTCTTTTCGTGCCTAATTTGGGTAGTCCTCAACATAAGACGGTAATGGAAACTGCCTTTTGCAATTGACCAATGGGGATTTTGCCAATGGTGATGGTGTTCAGTTATTATTGTGGTTTGTGGCACAACAGGAAGATGTTTAGATGGCATTTGGCCTCTTGAGTCCTTCCCAAGGAGCTGGGATAGACAGATGTGGATGTTTGAAGGTGTCAAAGTTCTCTTTGCAGGACGACAGCTGTTCCCTTTTGAAATCGACTGATGGGAGATTTTGTCAATGCCCATCAGTCAATTGCAAAAGGCAGCTTTACCTGGAAGAGCTGGCATTATTAATTATCATGATGATCAAATGTATTTAACAGAATAACAGAGTTGGAAGGGACCTTGGAGGTCTTCTAGTCCAACCCCCTGCTCAAGCAGGAGACACCACTGCACCATTCCAGACAAGTGACTCTCCAATCTCTTCTTGAAAGCCTCCAGTGATGAAGAACCCACAACTTCTGGAGACAGATTGTTCCACTGATTAATTGTTGTCACTGTCAGGAAATTCCTCCTTAATTCCAGGTTGCTTCTCTCCTTGATAGGTTTCCATCTGTTGCTTCTTGTCCTGCCTTCAGGCGCTTTGGAGAATAGCTTGACTCCCTCTTCTTTGTGGCAGTCCCTCAGATATTGGAAGATGCTATCACATCACCCCTAGTCCTTCTTTTCACTAGACTAGGCAAATCCAATTCCTGCAACCGTTCTTCGTGTGTTTTAGCCTCATATTTTTAGATAATTTATTTGCTGCCTATCTCACGATAAATAAACGATCCATTATCGTGCCCAACATCACAGGCCTTTCCTGAGCCTCGAATCTGGAGGAGCAGGTAAAACGTGCCAGCTTGTTCACAACCCCTTAGCTACAACGTTGTGCAGTCTCTGTGTGTGTGTGTGTGTGTGTGCCACAGCAGACAAAAGAAAACCCTTTCCCCAAAAAACACACCTGTACAGACAGAGTTTCTTTAGGC
Organism: Azemiops feae; assembly: GCA_023970755.1. NCBI lineage: Eukaryota > Metazoa > Chordata > Lepidosauria > Squamata > Viperidae > Azemiops > Azemiops feae. The sequence continues at coordinate 731,329 of JALGBA010000761.1, forward strand.
CACAAACTGCCCCAGATCCACTGCAAGTAGCTGAAAAGGACGATGACGCTCAGGAACATGAAGTTGCTGACCACTCCCAAAATGGCTGAAGTCACAGGGAAATTGTACAGGAGATACCTGCGGGGGCCAGAGAGAAGAAAAATGGTTGGTTAAGAATTCACGCTCATGTATCTTGGTATATTGATCCTTCAATTCAGCCTTGGATTTTGCTTTTGTTGAATGCAAAGGTTCTCCTGCAAAATGAAATTGAGAATAGAATAGAATAAATAGAATAGAATAGAATAGAATAGAATAGAATAGAATAGAATAGAATAGAATAGAATAGAATAGAATAGAATAGAATAAACATGGAATGGAATGGAATGGAATAGAACATAGAACAGAATATAGAACAGAACAGAACAGAATAGAATATAGAATATAGAATAGAATATAGAATAGAATGAACAGAATAGAATATAGAATAGAAAGAATGTGGAATGTGGAATGTGGAATGTGGAATAGAATAGAATAGAATAGAATAGAATAGAATAGAATAGAATAGAATAGAATAGAATAGAATAGAATAGAATAGAATAGAATAGAATAGAATAGAATAGAATAGCAGAGCTGGAAGGGACCTTGGAGGTCTTCCAGTCCAACCCCTGCTCAAGCAGGAAACCCTGTACTATTTCAGACAAATGGTTGTTCAGTCTCTTCTTAAAAACCTCTAGTGATGTAACACCCAGTTTAGCTCTGCCATCCCAACCCCAAAGGCTTAAGAGAAGAACCAGCTCTTCAAGTCTCTTTCAAATCCTAGCAGGGAAGAATCGGTCCGGAAATCTAGAAATTAGCAAGGTGGATACTCAAGTTAACTCAACAAGTGAGATTTGAGCAATTCAGAGTTATTGCAACACCCGAGTTTGTGACTCTAGAAAGTGGGTTTTTTTTTAATCTCGCTAAGATGGGCTGGATTTACCCGGCAATCTGACAGCTTTCCTCCGTGTCTGATTCAAACCGGAAAATCTTATTTCGTTGTGTAGGGAAAAAAATGGAAAGGGCTCCCTTCCCAATCCGACATGACTCTCTTTCTTACCGCAATCCAGTGAAATGCGCGTGAATTCTCAGCTGCGCCCCGTAAATCTGGATTCTAGTCGTCTGGATTTCAATCACGGCCCCGATGGTGGGAATATACTAAATGAGAAAGAGGAAAAATTTAGATTATTAAACACAGACAAGGCTGTGTTCTTCCTGTTTGTTATGTTTTGGTCCCAGATGATTTACCAATGGCGTGGCCTTACGAATTAAAATAATATTTATTTGCATGGATTTAAACAGTCCCCAATGCTTCTGGGCACTTTACACAACAAAATAATAAAGAATACTAAAATAATAATAATAATAAAAAAAACCAAGAGCGGTTTGAAAAGAAGCATGCGAAAGAAAACCAAATTTTACAGAGGCTTGTCACCATCCCTAGAGTAGACCAGGATTGGGGAAATAAATATGCTATTTCTGAGCAGTACCTTTAGGGGGGGGGGGGAATTGCAAGCAATTTTTAAAAATGGTGGAGGAAGCACCCTTACAAGATTTTAGCTGCATGCAAGAGAGAAGAGGAAAGGTTCAAAAGCGAACCCCCAAATTTTCACTTCTGTATAGTTATGGAGGAGAACAATTTAAAAAATAAATAAATCTGGAGCTTAAGAAATCAGCTAGCACTCTCCGAGATTGTGAAAACGGTGAGATTTGATATGGAAGCTTCTGAACTCTTTATTGTCTAAGTGAGGGATTTTAGTCCCCTCTAGTGGAAATTCAAGGATCAAGCATTTGTAAAAATGTGTAAAAAATATTAACCTCGCAGCACTGTTTCTGAATCTCAGCAAATTTACGTTGTGTAGGCCTCAACTCCCAGGATTCCCCAGCCAGCATGATTTAAAAGAGGGGTGGGCTGCGACTCCCAGAATTCCCCAGCCAGCCTGGTTTAAGAGGGGTGGACTTCCACTCCCAGAATTCCCCAGCCAGCCTGGTTTAAGAGGGGTGGACTTCAACTCCCAGAATTCCCCAGCCAGCAGGCTTTAAGCTGTGTGGACTAGAGAATTCTGGGAGTTGAAGTCCACACATCCTAAAGTGGACGAGGTTGAGAAACGGTGCGTTGCAGCATTGCAACACAACTAATCCAGACTGCCCCAACTTGACACACTTGCAGAAATGCTGGATTTCAACACCCAACTGGCTAGATTGGCGAGTCAAAAACCCAGCATGTCAGGACAGCTCTAAATCCAGAAAGTTGCCTTGATGTCAGTGAGAGCCGAGATCAAATCTCTGCTCAGCCGGTTATTTTTACCTACAGGAACATAAGAGCGGATAAAACAGAGACTTCTTTGATAAGACAGGCAGTCCTCGACTTACGACCACAACAGGGCCCGAAATTTATGTTGCTAAGTGAGACATTTGTGAGGGGAGTTTTGCCCCGTTTTACGACCTTCCTGGCCATGGTTGTTAAGTGAATCACTGCAGCTGTTCAGTTACTAACACGGTTGTTAAGTGAATCTGGTTTTCCCCCGTTGACCTTTTTGCTTGTGAAGAGGTTGCAAAAGGGGATCACGTGACCGTCATAAATATGAATCAGTTGTCCGGCATCTGGGGATTGCTGCTGCAACGGTCGTGTGAAAAATGGTCATAACTTTTTTCAGTGCCGCTGTCATTTCGGTCACTAAGCGAACGATTGTAAGTCGAGGACTGCCTGGACAATAGGCAATGAAGGTGGCTTATAATATCATAAGAGACTGGTAGTTCTCAACCTTACAACGGCTTGTTTAGCGGCCGTTCAAAGTTACAACAATGCTGGAAAAAGTGACCGGGAACCAGTTCTCGCACTTACGACTGCTGCGGCGTCTCCACGATCACGTGATCAAAATTTGGACGCTTGGAAACTGGCATGTACTTACGACGGTTGCAGCGTCCCGGGGTCACGTGACCTTCCCAGCGGGATTCCGACAGGCAAAGCCAATGGGGGAAGCTGGATTCGCTTAACGACTACATGATCCACTTAACGACTTGTGATTTGCTTAACCACTGGGCAATAAAGGTCGTATAATCGGTTGGGAAACTCGCTTAGCGACTGCTTTGGTTAGTCATGGAAATTCTGATCCCGTTTGCAGTCGTAAACCCGAGGACTTTTCACAGTCCGTTTCTGAATATCTGCATTAGAAAAGGGGGATCTCTAAGGATGGATCTGCATCCAAAGCTTTGTAGGGGGACAAAGATTATCTCACCGAATCTTCTTTGTAATCCGAGTACAATTCAACTTCCACGGTTTGTTTCTGTTCCGTAAAACCGGCTAGGAAGAGGCTGGCGAAAGCGAGCGTGTCGAGGATCTGTAATAATCGTGAACGATAGTGCAACATGGCCTAGAGAGGAAAGGAAGGAAGGAAATCCATCAATCAGAGGTCAACAGCCCAAGAATCGCCGTGATGCGGTCCTTTCTGATACCAATTGAAGAGTGTATTTGTAGCCAGCGCTGATAATGTTACCTAGTTGGGTCATGAAACATCTGCAAGGAAACCACCCAGCTCAGAGAGCATCAAGGACCCTGATAGTTTCTGTTCTCTTCCTCCTCCCTCCTCCTCCTCCTCCCATTCTCTTCCTCCTCCACTCCGCAAACCCCACTCCCTTCTAGCACTGATGATGTTACCTAGTTGGGTCATGAAACGTCTGCAACAAAACCACCAAGCTCAGAGAGCACCAGGGACCCCACTATCATTTCCAAATTAGCAATATTTCACCCCTTCTCATTGTCCCAGACAAAACCACCCAACCCATACAGGTCAGAGAGCCACGTAAGACACTGGACAGTCACTTGTCTGAGATGGTATAGGTTCTCCTGCCTGAGCAGGGGGCTGGACTAGAAGACCTCCAAGATTCTATTTCTATTCTATTCTATTCTATTCTATTCTATTCTACTCTACTCTACTCTACTCTACTTTATCTACTCTACTCTACTCTCTATATTCTAATTCTATTCTATTCTATTCTATTCTCTATATTCTAATTCTATTCTATTCCCTATTCTATTCTTTTCTATTCTTACTGTATTTCTATTCTATTCTATTCTATTCTATTATTATTATTATTATTATTATTATTAATTAATTATTAATTATTATTATTATTATTATTATTATTATTCTACTCTACTCTACTCTACTCTACTCTACTCTACTCTACTCTACTCTACTTTACTCAGGTTTTGTTCCACAGTTTCAACTCCCCTTTGTGGGACTGCAAAGAGGTTTCGCCATCGCTCACCGCTGTGAAATTAATAAAGGGATGATTGATTTAACCGCTCCACCCGATTGCAAGAACAGATAAAAAAAATCCGGATCCCTTCCATCCAAAAAAATAAAAATAAAAAAAAAATCCAGTCCCTCTAACCCTAACAAAATTCCAGACTTACGGCCCGAGCGGAGGAAGAAATGATGCGTCCGCCTTTGGTGTAACAAGAAATCACGACCATGAACATGCCCAGGTTCTGGTTGACCGGCGATTCGGGCAATTCCAACTCCAGCGACATCCGGTAAGGTTGGCCGTACATGAGAACCTGGTTGAAAAAAAAGAAGAAGAAGAGAACTATCTTCATTTTGTGGAACTCGCTGGCTCACTCACGGCCTGCTTCCCCTCCCGGTTAGATTGCTGCAATGCGCTCTACATGGGGCTGCCCTTGAAGACTAGCGGGAATCCCGGATTTATAACCATTCATTTAGCCATCGGTCTGAAGGCCCAACCGCTTGCAAAAAAGCGAATTGGGCACCCAAGTCCTCACATTTAGGACCGTTAAACAGCATTCCCCATGGTCACGTGATCCAAATTCGGTTGCTTGGCAACTGGCATATATCTGATGAGTTGCAGCATCCCGGGATCATGTGATTGCCATTTGTGACAAGCAAAGTCAAGGGAGAGAGCCGGGCTCGCTTACCGACCGTGCGAATAGCAACAGAAATGTGGGTGGGTCAGTTCAACAGGTATCACACGGGGCGATCAGCTACGCCGACTTAATTGCCAGGCTGCACCCAACGGGGCACAGCAGGCGAGATAAAACCGCGAGCCGAGAATTTCAGGCCTGATCTGAATTTCACCTCGTTTCTTATGCAATACTAGAGCGGCTCATAAATTGCACCTCGTGCGGCTCACGGCGTTTCTGGGCTGAATGCAGCCGATGTTCCTGCATGAGCCCAGAGCTTTGCGTGCATGTGCCTAAAAACATCTGCCTGGTCGTCCATATCCTGTTTTTAATCACCTACAGTGTGATTAAAGCTAATTATTTACAGCTTAATTTTACCTGCCTTAAAAGCTGGAGGGAGGGAAGGAAGGAAAGAAGGAAGGGAGGGAGAATAGAAAGGAAAGAAAGAGGGAGAGAAAGAGATAAAGGGGAAGGGAAGGGAAGGAAAGGAAATAAAGAGGAAGGGAGGGAGGGGGAGGGAGGGAGGAAAGAAGGAAGGAATGGAAAAGAAAGAGGGAGGAAGGGAGGGAGGGAGGGAGGGAAGGAAGGAAGAAAGAAGGGAGGAAAGGAAGGAAGAAGGGAGGAAAGGAAGGAAGAAGGGAGGAAAGGAAGGGAGGAAGGAGAAAGAAAGGGAGGAAAGGAAGGAATCAGAATTATCAAAAGCTGTGGAGGAACATAAAACAGTACAACCTTATTCCATTTAATTTCAAAACACTGCAGTCATCCGCAGGTTTTGAAAATCGGTCACCTGGTCTCGGCTGTCCTTGATGAAAGAAATGTTGGCAACAGGAAAGGAGCAGAGTTCGGGTCCGGGCTGGCCACAGTCCGTCCTGAAAAAAGGTCAAAGAATTCTCCCAAATCAGATTCAGATGACCCTTCAAGCAGATCTCAAGTTTAGAAAGCTACTTTCTGGCATGTGATTTTTTTTATTTTTTATTCTGGCAAAGAATTACAGGTACGCCTCGACTCGCAACCATTTCTTTAATGGCCGTTCAAAGTTACAACGGCACTAAAAAAAAAAAAAAGCGAGCGATGATCGGTCCTCGCTCTTACGACTGTCAGGGCATCGCCATGGTCACGGAAATCAAAATTTGGGCGCCTGCCACTCGCATGTCTTTAGGATGGCTGCGGCATCCAAGGTCCCGTGATCGCCATTTGCAACCTTCCCAGGCGGCTTCCAACAAGCAGTCAAGGGGGGGGGGGACATGGCTTTGCTTAACGACAGCATGATTCACTTAACAACCGTGGCAGAAAAAGATTGTAAAATTGGAAGTGACTCGCTTTCACTTTCTTGCCTAGCCATCAAAATTCTGGCCCCAGTTGTGATTTTCCAAACCCAGTTGTGATCGTAAGTCGAGGACTACCTGTATAATCTCAAGAGTCAGAATAGTTCAGAATCAGAATAGAGCTGGAAGGGACCTTGGAGGTCTTCTAGTCCAGCCCCCTGCTCAAGCAGGAGCTCTTATACCATCTCAGACAAGTGACTGTCCAGCCTCATCTTAAAAATCTCCAGTAATGAAGCACCCACAAGATCTGGTGGCAAGCTGTTCCACTGGTTAACCCCCATCCACACAACTAACCTGAATCGGTAGTGAACGGGACTGACGTAGCTGACCGTGGGCATGTAGGAGTAGTAAAAGCTGCCGTAAAGGAAAATGGAGATCCAGAGGAGCAGCAAAAGCACGCACAACAAAATGGCCGTCTGCAGGACCGTGCGACGCACCCGCAACATAAGCAACGAGGCCACTTCTTGGACCCACGCCAGGAAAGGTCCGGGGCTCGCCGACATGGTGCCGCTTGGCGAAGGCAGCCGACGGGGATCCGGGAAAGCGAGTCAATACGTTAGAGGGAGGGGGTGTCAACCTGCCCCAAGCAGCGAGGGTCCCGTTTTGGCACCGGGGAAAAGCAGAGAAGTATAACCAGAGTTCCTTGTGCAATGAAGACGTTAATTTAAAAAAAAAAAATAAGTTAAAGCATTGTAGTAATTTTAATCTGGAAGTCAAAAGCTTTTATGCAGACAAAAGAGGCCGGCTAGTAAGACCGTACATTGGTGCATTGCAGTTTTCTGAAGGTAGTTTGGCTTCATGAGAAAAACAGACAAAGTAGGGTCAATGGTGGCACCAGAACATGCTAGATCGGTGGGGGGGGGGGCACCAAGCTCTGGGTCCCCTTCCTCTTAGAAATTAGGCTGTCCTTTAAGACTCCGCTCCCCAGGTCCCGGAAGTTTCCTAAAATGGAAAAAGACAAAATAGATCCAGGGTTATGATTTTGCAAACTCTTAGCACTTTGTGTCTTCTTGGCTTCAACTTTTCCCTGCATCTGAACAAAGAGTGTGTTAACACTTCTTGGGGAAGGAGGTTAAACAGCAAAGGGTGGTATGATGGGACGTAGAAATTATAACACCCCCCCCCAAAAAAAAAATTTTTAGCCTCTGACCCATTTCTTTGCCAATTCTGTCTGGGCAACCCGGATGGACCTTGCAAAAAAACTGTGTTAGAAGTAACACTCTCGGCCGCCGATTGTTGAATGTTAAAACAATCAGAGTTTGTTGAAAAGTTTTATTGGGGTTTTATTTTTTGTAAGCCGCCCAAAGTCACCATTGGTTGGGCAGCTATGTTTTTATTTCATTTATTAAATGTACATGCCACCCATCTCGTCTAGAGGCCAAAAAATGTACATTTTCTAACCAACACGTAAGTAAATAAAAAAACACGTGCCTGTTTTCTCAATGAAAGATTAAGAGGGATACATTTGGTCCCTCCTGCTCAATACAGCCAACGCTTAATTTGAACCAAATTTAAAAATAAAATTGCTTTCCGTAAAAGAGGTAAGAAGATAAAAGCCTATAAATAAAGCTACAGTTATATTATTACAGTGCAAAGCTTCCAGTTCAGAATTCCGAGGAGCAAAGCTGTACTAGCACCCAGTTAAAGCAGAGTATTTTAATTTTTCCTTTCCTCAAGCAAGGCGGCAAAACTCGGGACAGAAAGCTTAAAATCAGTTACTGCTCCCAAGTTACAATCACTAGCAGTAGTAGTCTTAAGTAGGAGCCTTAGCTGAGGTTTTAGTACAGTTTTTAATACTATTTTAATCTGTATAGTCTTAATGTTTGGATATTTTAATTTTTTTTACGTGTTTTATAATCTTTAGGGTAAATGGGCACCATAGAAATTTAATAAATAAGTAACAGTGTGCTTAAGTAACATCCCAATTCAAAATGCAGGAATGCCGACATTTAGAGATACACCCACTCTTTTTAAGTTACTAAACGCACAACAGTATTACAGGAATGTTTTGTTTGCCTGCCATTGCTTGATAACTGTGAACCAGAATTATCTCACAATTCTCCAGAGCGACACTTTAAAATTTACTCATACTCTTTACACTTGCCCCATGCGCCGACAATCAAACTAACAGCGGTTAAAAATTTAGAAATAAGCCCCCTTTTTCACAATGTCCAATTCAGCTTCTAGATAAATTCTAAGCATTCTTAATTACATTAAAATTTTTTGACAAAAGGCAGTTGTAGGAAGCTAGTATAAAACAATATACAAATCCTGCACACAAGGAAGAAAAAAAAAATAGAGGGGTCTAATTGGTCTCTTATTATAAAGGAAAGCGGGGGAACCTGGTTCTTAATTAGAAACGGGGAAACAAGGTACATACAGTCCCCAAATCTTGGTTTAGCTTGTTTGGGAGAAGAGAAGCTTCCCTTTTCCTCCATCCCAAACACAAACCACCATCCCATCTCAGTTTAAGAGAGGCTTGCAAATGACCAGATATGTTGCCTGCAAGAATGGGAAGCATAGGCTGGGAAGGAGAATAGGGGGCAAATGCAGAAGTAAAAGGGAGGGCGTATTTAAAGCCCCATCCACCTAGTTTGCAAACCCTGATTGGGGGTCAGATAGGAAGCCAAGGGGGGAAGCATGTCAATTTATATTAGGGAAAAAAAATAAAATTTCAAAGCACCTGAATTAGTTCCAACGCTGCTGTCGCTGTTGCTGTTGCGCCTCTGGATTCTCCCTTTAAAGTCTCCCCCTCCCTTTTTTTTTTTTTCTTCTTTCCCAAATGTGGGTCTGGCCCTACCTCTTCCGGGTTTGGCTCCGCCCACGAGGAGGGAGGGGGGAAAGGAGGAGGAGAGGAGGGGCCTTTTGGTGTTTTTTTTTTTTGCAATGATGCTGCTGCGGCCGCCGCCGCCGGCAAGCATCTTCCAGTCACGTGGTCGGAGGGATGCTGCGGCTGCCTGCCTCCCGTTTCCATGGAGACAGGCAGAAGCGGAGGACCACTTTGGTGCCTTTTCTCTGGATGAGATGCTGGAGGGAAAGGAAATATGAGATTTCAGCCAAAGACTCCTCATGCTTTCTGATTATTCTTCTTCTAATAGCGAAACAGGGGTCTTTCATGTCATAATTAAATATATTTTAGGCTTCCTTACGAGTTGCGGCCTACGTTCACACCACCCTAGATTTGTGGGCTAGGCATAGATTCCTCGGGAAAGGAATATTCTATCTCTGTGTGGCAGGTACCTAAAGAAATTCCTTTAAGCTCTGTTGAAAATCAATTCTCTGGCTTTATTTACAAAAGGGTTAGCTTGCAAGTCAGTGTACTGTGAAAATTGAAGTAATGTTTTAGCCGGTTGATAGCCCGAATAAACTGTAGGGGGGAAAGGTGAGCATAGAACATTATATATATACCCAGCAATTGATCTGAGAAAAGTGGGAAAGTTCTTCATAAAACAGTGGAGCTTTTGATCTTTACGATTCAGGCCCTGAATCAGAATATTATATGGAACTGGCGTATAAATCAAATTGTTTCTTCCTACAACTTCCCCAAGTTTCTAGCACAATCCTAAAAGCTAATTTACTCATTGGTAAATCCCATTTATTTCCATGGGGGGACAACACCGTGTAAAGATATTTAAGATGATGGCCTTACAAGTGCAGTGTAACACAAATATCCACTGAATACATCTAATAGCAAGTCATTAATCTTGATAGGAATATTGAACATCTTATCTAATTGTATTGCAAAGTAGCCATTTGGAATGCAATTCTCTATTTACCTGTTTAAGACGTTTTGACTTGGTACACATTTTACATTAAATTTTCCATCTGTTGACCTACAATTAAATAAACAAGCCACAATTAGAACAAGGTGTGAAGAGATAGGACAACCATTTGTCTGGGATGGTACAAGGTCTCCTGCTTGAGCAGTGGGTTGGACTAGAAGACCTCCAAGGTCCCTTCCAACTTTGTTACTCTGTTAAATTCTGTTAAGACATTGAGTTAAAAAGAACCCAGCATCTGGGATGTTTGGGGTGAGTTACAGCTTTAAAATTATTTCACAGGCCAGTACAACATATATATGTAGCAATAGTCTACTCTAGATGAATTATAAAAAAAAAACATTTCAATTGTTAATATGCTTCCTCCCTTCCTTATTCCTTCCTTTTTTCTCCTTCCTTCCCTCTTTTCCTTCCTTCCTTTTCTTTCTCCTTCCCTCTTTTCCTTCCTTCCTTCTCCTTCCTTCCTTCCCTTCTCCTTCCTTTTCTTTCTCCCTCCTTCCTTCCTTCCCTTTTCCTTCCTCCCTCTGTGATTATGCAGTGTTTTGATTATGCCCAACTGTCATTATGCAGAGCAGAGAGCTCACCCACAGTCTTCCTTTCAAGCTGATGCAGGAAAAGAAGCCACTTTTGGAAGCCTGAGGCCCAATGAATCGGGAGAGAATTTTTTTTTAAAAGGCGGTTGATGTCAGATTTGTAAATGAAAGCTATTGCTGACAATACTGCAGCTCCCCGGCGTTCATATTTGCAGAAAGGGGTGGGGGTGGGGCTGACAAAGTGACACAGCCACTCTCTTTGGACTCCGCTCTTCCTTTTGTGCCCCCTCCTCAATCAACCTCTTCTGTAACAGAGCCTGGCTATGCCATCCCCCTCCCACACTTTCCAGTCCTGGCTTTTAAGCAATGGCTGCCTGGGCGGGGGTACCATCAGCCCTGCCCCCCCCCCCCGCTTAAAGAGATGGTTTGGTCCCAGCGTTAATTGCTTTGTGGAATCCTCAAGGTATCCATCGATTGAATTAACTCTCATCTTAGCCAAGGTGTGCCAAATGCCTTAGGAAGTCAGGGGGGAAAACAGCCCCTTCTGCTCGTCCACCTTGGAGAGCATCCTGCAGGGGCTGCTGCAGTGCCCCCCCTCCCTCCCAGCCCAGGTGACTCTCCCCAGATCATCTCAGCCTCCAGCCCGAAACGGTCTGACTTTGCTCCATCTTCACGTTCAGCAGAAAATCTCTACAAAGGTCTGTGTGGCTTTGGGCTGGGTTTCCTGGCTTGGATTCTCTCGGTCTCTGGGGGTCAGGCTTGAGGGGGGCCAGCGGGCGAAATGATTTCCATGTAAATACAGGACATTTCTGCAGGGGGGGGAAGAAAAAAGGGGCCCAGTTACCGGTATACGAGGGACCTGTTAATAGGAAGTATTGGGATGTGATAGATATAGATTAGATAGATAGATAGATAGATAGATAGATAGATAGATAGATAGATAGATAGATAGATAGATAGATAGATAGATAGATAGATAGATAGATAGATAGATAGATGGATAGATGGATGGATGGATGGATGGATGGATGGATGGATGGATGGATGGATGGATGGATGGGATGGATGAGGGAGAGTGGGAGGAAAAGAAAGGAGGGAGGGAGGGAAGGAAGGAAAGGATAAATAAGGTAGCTAGGGAGGAAAGGATGGATGGATGGATGGATAGATAGATAAGGGAGATGGATGGATGGATAAGGGAAGGAAAGTGGGAGGAAAAGAAGAAAGGGAGGGAAGGAAAGTAAAGATAAATAAGGTAGCTGGAGAGGAAAGGATAGATAGATAGATAGATAGATAGATAGATAGATAGATAGATAGATCATATTCTCTATTGAGGTGGGAAACCACAAATGGAAACAGGAAAAAATCTTTTTTTCATGTCTCCCTGCTAGAGGCCGTGAATGGCTTTGGATGTTGTACTGTATTAGAACTGTCTTTATTTGTGTTTGGTAATGTCTTTTTTTTGGGGGGGGAACATATTCCCCCCCCCAATTCTATTCCTCTTGGTTGCCTCAGAGATCAGAGAAGGAAGGGCTTGTGGCAGAAAACAAATGGAGGAAGATGAAACAGGGAAATTTCAGAACGAGGCAAGGGCTGTTTGCTTTGGGGGGAATCTGGAGTTTACATCAGATCAGAGCCGAAGGGAGATGTTTTTCTGGAGAAGTGAATTCAGCTTTATCGTAGGCACAATTCGGTCGTTGTAGGAAGAATAACGAACCATCCTGGCTTTGAATGAGGCCCTAAAGGCTATTTAGATGATTATGGTTTATAAGACAAGAAAATGGTCTCTTGTTATGATGCAGTTATTTCGAATGTTTTGTTCTCTCATCACCCTCCCTGCGTTCTTTCTGGGTAACACATTGAGGTTGTGGTTTCAACTACCCCCCAAATGTCGCTGTTTTGAACGGTTTATGGCACGTTGTGTGAATCAAATCAGGTTGGAATTGGTAACGCTAAGCTGTGGTTAAGGAAACCATAGTTATTCAAATTGTGACAAGACAGCCACAAGGTGCGGCTGGACATGAACTGTCCACTTTAACCCTAGTGTGAAATATTTGTGCCATGGTAGATGCAGTCCCACACACTCCGGCTGGATGAAGGTGGACCTAGTCATGCTGCTAGTCCTTAAGTTAAGATCCAAAGATAGGATCCATTTTTGATTCAATGGCATATTCTTCGTATAAAAGAGAAACAGAGACAGATATTTTGGGGGATAAAACTGGGGGATTTTAAGATGCTGGACAACCATCTGTCTGATATGGTATAGGGTTTCCTGCTTGAGCAGGGGGTTGGACTAGAAGACCTCCAAGGTCCCTTCCAGCTCTGTTGTTCCACGATAGTTGAGAGATCTCTTGCAAGAACAGCCCAGAGAACAATATTTTTAAAACAAAGATAAATCATCCAGTCTTGATGACATGACGGCAATTGCTCTCCAAGGCTTTAGGCAGGAGTAACAGTGTTAGTACACTTTGTTTTGCATTCATAAGCCCCCAACTCTACTCCCTCACCTGGTACTATATAACGCCTTTCCAGAGGAATAGTCATGGGGTTGCAAAACTATTGGTGTCCACTAGATGGCACAATGTATCATTGTAATGGATTCGGAATTGTGTGGATGCCCTCTAGTGGTCACCTGGAGTACAGCAACATAGTCCTAAGCTTAGATTGAGCACATTCTTCTAGAGAAGTTGCCTGCAAGGATACAGTTGGGGCTAAATTTGAAGACCGTCTTCAACATCTCCCTCATGGTGAACGGTCTTGGATGGTCCTTCTCCTCTCTTGATGTCCTCAGCAGATTCCTCATGAAGGGCGAAACCCCCGTCAACAGCACAATGAGCATCGGCCAAGCCCGCAAGATGGTGGAGCAGCTGAAGATTGAGGCCAGCATGTGCAGAATAAAGGTGAGGAAAACGACCGACAGGCCAAAGGTAGACATACGCCAGTGCTTCTCAACCTCGACAGATTGAAAAGGCGCAGACTTCAACTCCCAGGATTCCCGTCGACATGCATCTCCACCTCTTCCAAGTCGTCAGGTTGAGAAACACCACCTTGGGACAGGGCTAACAAACAAGCTGCAAAACCACGAGCAGCCACTAGATGGCAAAACCTACCATCTGGTAGCTGGTTTTCTTCTCGCGACTGCCCCCCTAGTGCCTATATAGAGTACTGCAGCCTCAATTTTCTGAATGCCACCCTTGTGTGCCCTGAATGACAACTGATATATCTCTATGGCAGATGAATTGCCAAATCCTGATTTCTGTTCTTTTTGCCTCCTCTCCCCTAGGTGTCCAAAGCAGCCGCTGATTTGATGACTTATTGTGATGCCCACGCCTGCGAGGATCCCCTCATTAGCCCCGTGCCCACCTCGGAAAACCCCTTCCGGGAAAAGAAATTCTTCTGCGCCCTGCTTTGAACTATATTTGCTCCCACCCACCCACCCCTCATCCCTGACGCTGGGTTGTGTGTCCTTTTCCTTCACTCCCCCCCTCCCCATACTCATCAATCTGTATGGAGTTGGGTTATTGCAGAATCCTTGGCCTTCAAGCTCCTATCATGGGAGGGCAGAGAAGAGGGGAGGGGGGGTGTCTTCAGGGCAGATGTTTTCTCCTGCAGAGACCCCCAACTCTTTATTTTCCAAAATGCTTCCAAAATCAAGCAGCAGATCCCTAAATAATACGTAACATCAATGCCTCTTTGAATAGCTCTAAATCAGCAGCCACATTTCCCCCTCAAGATGGGGAGCTGTGCTTTGCTTAGGGGGGGTGGGGCGGGGGAAATCAAGGTGTCTAAGGACCCTTCCCCCAATTAGACAAAACAGGCAGCAAGAATTGCATCCACAGACCCCGGGATATAACCTAGGGGGTTTCGTTCCGGTATCCATATCCAGCATCGTTCCCACCAACTTCATCATGGCTAAAGTTTAGCTCTGAATCGAGGTTATTGAAGCCAGCCCTCTCCTCCTCCTCTTCCTCCCCTGCCCCAATATCTCTTCCCCCCCCCCCAGGAAGGGCAGGTTTCCTCAACAGGCCGATGGTTCTTCACACAACTTTTCACCTGTTTCTGTATGCCAGAGAGCACGGAAAGTTAATAAAATTTACTGGAGTCCGTTATTACGGATTGTGTGTGATTGAGCTAGAGAATTTGGGGTAACGGGGAGGTGGGTAGCAACTGTGAGAGGGATCTCGGAGTCCTAGTGGACAATCACTTAGATATGAGCCAGCAGTGTGCTGTAGCTGCCAGAAAAGCCAACACAGTGTTAGGCTGCATTAACAGAGGGGTAGAATCAAGATCACATCAAGTGTTAATACCACTTTACAAGGCTTTGGTAAGGCCACACTTGGAATACTGCATCCAATTTTGGTCACCACGATGTAAGAAAGATATTGAGACTCTAGAAAAGAGTACAGAGAAGAGCAACAAAGATGATCAGGGGCCTGGAGGCTAAAACATGTAAAGAACGGTTGCTGTAATTGGGTATGTCTAGTTTAATGAAGAGAAGGACAAGGGGGGACATGATAGCAGCCTTCCAGTATCTCAGGGGCTGCTCCAAAGAAGAGGGAGTCAAGCTATTTTCCAAAGCGCCTGAAGGCAGGACAAGAAGCAACGGATAGAAACTAATCAAGGAGAGAAGCAACCTGGAACTAAGGAGAAACTTCCTGACAGTGAGAACAATTAACCAGTGGAACAACCTGCCTCCAGAAGCGGTGAATGCTCCAACACTGGAAGTTTTTAAGAAGAGACTGGACAGCCATTTGTCTGAAATGATATAGGGTTTCCTGCCTGAGCAGGGGGTTGGACTAGATGACCTCCAAGGTCCCTTCCAACTTTATTATTATTATTAAGGATTTCCTCAAAAATGTCTATGGAGGTTCTCAGACATCCAGGTCACGTTTGTCCCAAAGGTGCTTTTTCAAGAGGCAACTGGATTTTCTTCAGTCAGAGCTGAAGAAGCTCCGTGGAGGAGAAGCGAAACGTCTCCAAATAAAAACAAGGATGGTTCAGTTGCCCCCTGGGAAAAAAAAACAAAACAAAAAAAACACCTCAGAAAGATCTCCAAAGAGAAGTTTCTAGATTCACAGCCTTGGGAATGCATTGTCCGCCATTCTCCAGCATCAATCAAAATGGCTGTTTGTGTGTGTGTGTGTGTGTGTGTGTGTGTGTATGTGTATAACAGGTAGACCTCAACTTATACAACCATTCATTTAATGGCCGAACTTAAAAACGGCACTTCCGTTTGGGAAGCCGAAGTCGCTTAAGAGTTGTGTGGGTTTTTTTTAAGTGACCGTCCTAAAAATCACGTCCGACTCGACTTAACGTCCGCAATGATTTATGAGGGAAAATTCGGTCCCAATTATGATCATAAGCTGAGGACTATCTGACAAGGGCAACCTGGAGGAGGGAAAAAAGAAAAAGAACAGCCGTTTTTTTACTTTCACTATTCCAACCGATATATATATAAAATAAATTGTTATTCTTTATTGCTTTTTGTGGCAGATTTGGCAACGCCAAAAAAAGACAAACAAACAACGTGAGAACAAGACAGATGTCCTTCTAAACCACTTAAGTTTCGTGTTTGGACGTAGTAAGATAGGGTTGTGCAAGTAGAAATCTAGAAAGCTTTAGAGCATCCCTTCGGCTGCTGTGTTAAATTGCTGCTTCCCCTGTTAACCAACGGCAATTAAAGAGGCTAGTCCTGATTAAGGTTCCCAAGGGGAAAAGAAACCACACAATTTACAGGGAGTGCTTCCGCAATTTAGCGATCCCTGAAGGAGCGAGGTGTAAATCTGCACAATTAGGTTTAACCGTAGAAAGCGTGCTGTTTTTTTTAAATGTAGAAAGCTAAAAAAAAATAATTGCTGCAACAGCACAAAATGCCTGCCATTCGGAGACCACAATGCGCTAGTTTTCGTGGCAGGAAGTGGGCACGGACAGTCCTCGACTTACGACGGGTCCCTTTCTGACGGTTCTCCCGAGACGCTACTTACCGCCCGGTTCTATACAGTAGATATGCTGCTCAACTACAACTCCCAGCATTCCTCACTGCCGGCCTATATTGGCGGGACCGGCTACTATTGGGAACAAAGTGCTTTGCGTCACAGGACTACAATTTCCATGAACCCATTCCTTCCCTCCTGGCTGGAGGCAACGGGGAGGGACACCTCCAGGAACGGGTCAGGCGAATTAGCAGGGATGACCAAAGGGATTAGCTGATTAGAGATAGTAAACTACAAATACTGGTCAGATCAGGGTGAGGGGGAACCCATGGCAGCTTGTAAGGGGAGATAAACGGATCAGCGGTGCAAAAATGGAGTGTTTGCCCTTAAGGGTCCTGGAAAGAGCTTTTCAAATCTCAGCTGCCAGCCAGCTGGTCCTCATTCTCTTCCCAAAGAACAGCGGGACGGGACAAAGGGCTGAGAGATTTTACACAGGGGAAATCGAGGAAGGGGTCTGGCCTGAGCACATTCAAAGGCAGAGTTGGCTTCCGGGGGGTGGTGGTGGTGGTCCTCGGCTGCTCATTCAAGGAATGGAGAGAAGAAACAGCCGCTGGCCCTGGTCCGGTGCAGGAAACCTCAGAAGAGTTTGATGATGGACTTGCGAGATTTCCCCACGCCGATCCACTTGACTGCGGAAGAGATTTGGGTTTATCCCTCGGCTAACCCCGTTTCAAAAAACACTCCGAACTCTGGACCGCCCCGAAGGCTCACCTGGCACTTCCAGGTACTCCTCAATAAACCGGATGTAGGCTTGGGCCTCGGCAGGCAGGTCGCCCAAGGTGCGAGCTCCCTCGGTGCTACGTCGCCATCCGGGAAGGTCTTTGTACTTCACCGTGACCTTGTTCAGGAGCTCCTGGTTGGCTGCGGAGGGCGATAGAAAGAAAGGGACGGAGAACAGAGGGGTGACCCCGGTGCTCTCTGAGCGGGGTGGTTTTCTTGGGAGACGTTTCGTGACCCAACTAGGTAACAGAATCAGTGCTAGAAGGGAGGAGGAGGAGGAGGACTGTGGGACCCTTAGTGCTCTCTGAGCTTGGTGGTTTCCTTGCAGACGTTTCATGACCCAACTAGGAAACATCATCAGTGCTAGACGGGTATTTGCAGCAAACCCCTCTCTCTTCTAGCACTGACGATGTTCCCTAGCTGGGTCTTGAAACGTCTCCAAGAAAACCACCCAGCTCAGAGAACACCAAGGACCCCACAGTTCAACCCTCAGCTACAAAGTCTCTTCTACTGACACACGGGCAACAATCAGCTCCTTGTCTGCTGGGTCTTATGGGTCTCCACCCCAAAGTCCGCAGTCTCACCTGGGAAATACGGAATCTGCTCCCCATCCAGATGGTATTCCACGCCCACCTTGATCTCTTCAAAGTCGTCGAGGATGTCCAATTTGGTCACCGCCAGGCTAGGAAGCGTCCAGGAAATGTGTTATCATCAAGCCAAAAACATTCCCTCCTCAATTGCTGACATTAGAGATGGTCCTTGACTTACGGCCTTTTGCTTAGTAACCAAGTCGAGTTGTGACTTCTCACACGTATGACCAACGCGGCATCCTTACAGTCAGGAAATGGGTCGTTCTGCCGCTTAGGAACAGGTATGTACTTACAACGGTTGCAGCATCACGGGATCACCCTTTGCCACCTTCCCGAGAAGCAAAGGTCAACGGAGGGAGCACGATTCATTTAGTGACCCCGATTCGCTTAACGACCAAGGCTAAAAAGTGGTAAAGTCAGGCGCAGTCGCCTGATGACTTCTGAGCGAGCTTGCTCAGCGGTGCAAATTCATAACTCAAGGAGTATCTATATTGGAAGCAGACCCTCCGGCTTTACCGGAGCTGCTTGGATTTGAACTCTAAGCTGCAAAGACAAGGCCAAAGTAGGGGACTCCTCTGCCAACAGGGGGCGCTGTTCTGCAAAACGTCCCAGGACACCCGGCAGCCAAGAAGGCTCCCCACCCATTTGCACCACTCAGGTGACCCCGAGGACGCAGGTAAACCTCCAAGTGGCCTCAACGGCTCTCTTAAAGGAGGCAAATGACCAGCTGTCTGCAAGGAGTATAAATCCTTCCCTTCGCCACCATTCAATCAGAACCTGAAGAAGCTTCTGGGAGGAGAAGCGAAATGTCTTCAAAGAAAAAAAACAAACCAAGGATTGTCTGAAATGGTATAGGCTTTCCTGCCTGAGCAGGGGGTTGGACTAGATGACCTGCAAGATCCCTTTCAACATTATTATTATTATTATAAGAAAGTCCAGTTGCCTCCTGGAAAAAAGCACCTTTTGAGTCAACCATGACCTGGATGACTGGAGAATCTCCGTAGACATTCACAGGACATCCAAACCGCCGGGATAATCCCCCCGGAAGTAAAATAAAATAAAATAAAATAAAATTTGGAAGAGGCTTACGCGCTGAAACCGTTGATCCTGTGAGCGTATTTCACCAAGACAAGGTCCAGCCAGCCGCAGCGACGCTTGCGGCCCGTGGTCACCCCGAATTCCCGTCCTCGTGCTTGGAGCGTCTCGCCGATCTCCTGCCAAGGAGATTAAAAAAATGTACGGTTGGACACTCTTTTAGCAAAATCCAGGTTTTCTGCCGAAATATTCAGATATTTTGTGTTTGTGTGTGTGTGTGTAGCCAGCCCAGAAGCTTTGTTATACAGGTAGTCCTCGCTTTACAGCCACAACGGAGCCCAACATTTCCACTGCTCAGCAAAACAGCTTTTGAGTCTCGCCCCGTTTCACGAGCTTTCCTGCCACAGAATCTCGTCACGAATACGAGTCAGTTGCCAAGCGGCTGAATTTTGATCCCGTGACCGTGGGGGGATGCCCCAACGGTTGTTAAGCGTGAAAGACCCTCTTAAGTTGCTTTTTTTTCCCCCAGCGCCATTGCGACTTGGGTCACTAAACCGACGGTCGTTAAGTCGAGGGCTCCCGGCGATGGAGGGATAATATAATGTATTTCTTCGTAATTCATCCAGGCCGTCCGATGGGGTTTTTAATCTTACGGCCAAGAAATGAGCTTTGTGAAGGATGCGGTGGGATGCCAGGCTGAGAAATAAACGACGGGGAATAGAACTGGGGGAACGGCAGCTGAGGCCGCAGAGAAAACGGCTCCCCCCCCGTTTCAAGGGACTTACGTTGTTCTGCTCGGTTGGGAAGGTGCCTACGCCGACGCGGGTGGTGTAAGCCTTCACCACGCCGTACACCTTGCCGATGTAATGGGGGGGAATGCCAAGGCCGGTGCAGACCCCTCCCACAGTGCAATTAGAGGAGGTCACGAAGGGGTAAGTACCTTTGGGGGAGACAAGAAAAATTCTTGCGCTACAAAAGGACATTTCTTTTTGGGGGGGGGGGGTTATCAGCGACACTTGCAAATTTCAGAGGAGAATCTCTAGCTAGAAGTTCGGTCCCCTCCAACAATACCTTGGTGACTTCTCCAGGTTGATTCTGCAGTTAAGTCTAACCTTAGAATCATGAGGACTAGAACCCTGTTTTTACAGAACATCTCAGTGGGGAGGGGAGGGGGTTAAGCTCCTTCCCGAGCTGAAATTCCAGCATCTTCATCTCTGCTCTAGCTGAGTCAACTCAAGTCCTGTTTTTTTTTAAGGGATTACTTTAATTTATTTTATTTAATAAATTTATATGCTGCCATCTCGCCTTCTCTGAAGGCCCTGCCTGGCTCTGCTTGATTTTTGATCCAGATAATAATCTAATCTAATCTAATCTAATCTAATCTAATCTAATCTAATCTAATCTAATCTATCATATCAATGTAATATAATATGATATACATATGATATAATACATATATATTGTGACGTGATGTGATATATATGATATATATTAATATAAAATATATAATGTATGATATATATATATATATATTTATATATATATATATATATATATTAATGTAATATGATATATAAGATAAATAAATCAATAGATATGATATATATATAATATAAGATAATAAGTAAATTAATATATGATATGATATATATGATATGATAATATAATATAAAATTAATATAATAAAAACAAGCACTGCACATTGAATGAACCTAGATACTAACTCTAAGCTGGCTTGGCGGCCATTTTTGATTGAGAAAAGAACACCTGTAAACGAAATATATATATATATATATAAATTTATATATATATATATAAACTTGCAAAAGGGAAGTTACCAAAATCGATGTCCAGGAGGGCTGCATTGGCTCCCTCAACGAGGATCTTCTTGGGGGGTCCGTGCAGAGCTTGGTACATGAAATAAACCCCGTCCTTCACCAGGGGGCGGATCTTCTCTGCGTAGATCTGCCAATCAATAAAGATGGACAGGGACATCAACCTGAGGCCACTTTTTTTTTCTTTCCTAATTCTAAGGAAGCAGCCGAGTGCTTCCTTTATTTTTAAGAAAGGGCAAATACCCAAAGAGGGAAGAATTCGATACGAGGCTCCGATACCCAATCATTTTCGATTATTTTTTTTTAAAAAGGGAAGTTTCTAGTCCCTCTGGAGGACAAGTGCACTCAAACTGGTTAAGATCAAGGCCACCGAAGGAAGAGGAGGGGCCAGTAAGTTTGTAAAATGCGGCTTGGGTCTCAGCACAAAGAACGACTGCAGCCAACCATGATTTGTAGTCCCTGACTTACGACTACAATGGAGCCCAAACGCCTTGTTGTTAAGCAAGAGCGGTTTTGAGTTTTGCCCCGTTTTACGACCTTCCTTTCCACAGTTGTTAAGTGAACCACTGCGGCTGTTAAATTAGTCACACGGTTGTTAAACGAATCAGGCTTCTCCCCCCCCCCCGACTTTGCTTGTCAGAGTCTCAAAATGAGGATCACGTGACCCCCCCGGGGACGCTGCGACCGTCATAAATACGAGTCAACTGCGAAGCGTCTGAATTTTGATCACGTGACCACGGCCGTAAGTGTGAAACACAGTCATAAATCAATTTTTTCCAGTGCCGTTGCAATTTCAAACGGTCGCTTAACGAATGTTTGAAAGTCGAGGGCCGGCTGGATTTGAGTCTGCAAACTCTGGATTAAACCAGCTTTAAACAGACATTTTCATGGCTCAAGAAATTTCCCTGCTCAGATGCCCCAAAATACCTTTAACTGTTCCAGTTCAGCTTCTGTGTTGATATTAAGCGTTGGGTAGCTGGCTTTGTAGTGCTGGGCCAAAGCCTTGAATCTGAAACAAGCTTGGCGGTAAATTCCTTGTTTTTCCAAATAATTATTATCATTATCAAATTTCTTTGCCGCCCGTCTCGCCGTTCAAGCCGACTCCAGGTGGCTTCCCGGTTAAGATAAAATACACAAATCTCCGGCAATTGGTAAACAAAAAAGCAGGTTAAAATTACAAAAATTAAAACGCGCTAAAATAAATAAATAAATAAATTTCAAACTCTTAGGCAGAGAGTACGCTCCAGTCTGCCTGCCCTTGACCCTCAATGAGGACTAGTGGCACTCCCTGGATTCAACCGGCGCTTCCACTTCACACCCCCCATCCCGTAGTTAAGTTCTGCCACCTCCCAACTGTACTCACTTTTTGGAGAACTCGTTAAAATCCGCCAACAGGTCACAAATGCGGAGGCCGGTCCGGGAGGCTTTGGAGGCGTAGGCGGGACCGATGCCCTTCTTGGTGGTGCCCAGGCTGTTGGAAGAAACCACCCGGGCTTCGAACGGGGTCCGAAACGGCACTTCCCACCCTCATTCTAACTACGGGTAGTCCTCGACTTACAATTCATTTAGTGACCGTCTGGAGTTACAACGGCGCTGAAAAAAGGGACCGAGGACCGTTTTTCGCCCTTAACCACCGTCACAGCATCCCCAGGGTCACGTGATCAAAATTCGGACGCTTGGCAACTGGTTCGTATTTATGACCCTTGCTGTGTCCCGGGGTCAGGCGATCCCTTTTGCGACCTTCTGATCAGCAAAGTCCATGGGGAAGAATCTTGATTCACTTAATATCCGCGTTCCTAACTTAGCAACTGTGGGGGGATTCGCTTAAGAGTCATAAAATGGGGCAAAGCTCCCTCAACGACGGGTCTAGTTTAGCAATGGAAATTGTGGACTCAAATTGGTCAAGGGCTATCTTTTAACATTATCCAATGGTATGTGAGAATGGGGAATGGAGAGAGATGCAGACGGGGGGACGTTCAGATAACTGAGCCCTCGGCTGCATAATGGGTGGAGAAAGACCCAGAAGGGACCCTCCCTAGGTTCTCAGGATGTAAAGGAGACGGAGAGGGCTGGAATGATGTGTGGGTAAGACCTCGGTCAACGCTGCTAATATCGGATGTTTTTACTTTGACAACAGATGGAGATGCAACCACTTTCTTCCTATGTTTTACTCTTAAGAGTTAGAGTTAGTTAGATGATGCTGGGGGGAGGAAGGTGCACGAGAGTTTAGCTAGACATAACAATACTGGACCTAGTGTGGGAATCAAGGTTATTGAAATAAGAGATGATAAGAATTGGCGGGCTGGAGAACTGGAGGGGAAGCCTGCATTTCAAGCGAATTGGAGAATGTGATTTATGACTGTTAATTGGAGGAGGGAATTGGGCTTTGATATTATGTGCTCAGGGGAGGGGAATCCACTTTTTGGCTTCGACTGTGCTAGTGCCGACGCTATGCTTCTCAAATAAAGATTCTTTAAGGTAAACAAGGCCTCGAAGTTCTTTGAAGAGTTTCATCTGTCGGAACCATGACAACCTTGGGAGATGAGACTAAGAGAAGTTGCCCGGGGTACGGTCAGATAAGGGTCAGCCGAGCCTTTGGCTGCATAGTGGACAGGCTCGGAAGGGACCCTCCCTAGTTTCTCAGGATGTAAAGGAGACGGAGAGGGCTGGAATGGTGTGTGGGGAAGACCTCGGGAGATGGGACTAAGAGAAGTTGCCCAGGGAACGGTCAGATAAGGGTCAGCCGAGCCTTTGGCTACATAGTGGAAAGGCTCGGAAGGGACCCTCCCTAGTTTCTCAAGATGTAAAGGAGCTGGCTCTAAGAGTATGTGGGGAAGACCTTGAGGGATGGATGAAAAGATGCCAAGAGAAGGGTCAGATAAGAGACACCATAGCCTCAGCTGCATAATGGATGGAGAAAGAAGGGACCCTCCCTAGTTTCACAAGCTGTAAAGGTGAGGGGGGAAAAGAGATGTGATTTCAGCCCAGCACGATTCTGTTCACTGAGATGTACAATAAAACTCAAGAGGTAGTTCTGCTGGCTGTGTTTCCTGTCTTGGACTACCTCATGAGGCTGGCACTTCTCCATTTCAGCCCGCTGAATCATTTCCGCCCTCGGTCTTGGAGAGCTTCGGAAAGCAAAGCTTCAACCCTTCTTCCAAAGGCCCCACTTACTTTTTCCCCGCTTGCTGTTGCCTCTGCTGCTCCTGGATTCCGTCCACAGCTTGGTGGAAATCAAACACTAAAGAATAAAAAAGAGCCAGTTTGGTACGGGATGGTTTAAGGCACCAGGCTTAAAAGAGTTCTAGTACAGCTTTAGGCATGAAAGACCGGCTGGGTGACTTTAGGCCAATCACCAGGAGACGGGGAGATCTAGTTCTGCCTTAAGCAGGAAAGGCACTGGGTAACTTTGGGCTAAGCGTCAGGAGAGTGTGGGTTCTAGTTCTGCCTTAGATATGAAAGCTGGCCAGGTGACTCTGTGCCAATCACTAGGAGATGGTGAGATCTAGTTCTGCTTTAGGCGTGAAAGCTGGCTGGATGACTTTGGGTCAATCACCAGGAGACAGTAAGTTCTAGTCCCACCTTAGGCATGAAAGGCACTGGGTAACTGGGCCAATCACCAGGAGACGGTGAGTTCTAGTCCTGCTTTAGACATGAAAGCCGGCTGGGTGACTTTGAACCAATCACCAGGAGACGGTGAGTCTAGTCCGGCCTTAGCCACAAAAGCCAGCTAGATGACTTTGGGCCGATCACCAGGAGACTGTGAGTTCTAGTTCTGTCTTAGCTATAAAAGCCAACTGGGTGACTTTGGGCCATTCCTCTTCCTAAGCCCAGCCCACCTCACAAGATTGTTGTGGTGGGTTGGATACATTCGCCACCATGAGTTATTTGTGAAATAATAAAGGCAGGATATCAATAAGTAAATAAATAGAGATATGGGAAATACTGGCTCCCTCCTCACTGTCCCCCTATCTTTTTCCAAGAACTTGGCCCTCCAAAATTTCCCCCTTTTCTAAGACTTACCCAAGTGGGCGCGATCGGAAATCACGGTCCGAGTTTCCCAGCCTTCCAACCCTGGGGAAGCAAAACGTTTCTTAATATTACAGCCCTGGAAAATGCAATTTATTCCTTCTCCCATCAGCCATTTCCAATTTCACTCCGATGTTGTAGTCCTCAACGTCAAAATAATGGAGCGACGTCTCCTAATCGGAGGAGGTTTAGATTAAACATCCATTACGATTCCTTTTAGGAACGAAAAGTAGCTGGGATAGCAGCAACTCAAGAAAATCTCACGGTAGACATCAAAACATGGAGAACATCAGCTCTCTTTCCCTCAGTGCTTACGAGAATTATCAATCTCAGGATCGTCCCAGCCGTTTTATTTTTTAAAAGAGGAATCAACTGTTCTGGATTTGGGGACGTGTGTGTGTGTGTGTGTGTGTGTGTCCCAGAACCACAGTCTGGAGGAACAAAAAGCTTAACAGAGTCAGCAGATGTCCTTATGGACTTTCATGGTGGACTTCCAAAATGATGTTGATGATGGAAACAGCGGATGGAAACTAGTCAAAGAGAGAAGCAACCTGGAATTAAGGAGAAACTTCCTAACGGTGAGGACAATTAACCAGTGGAACAGCTTGCCACCAGACATTGTGGGTGCTTCATCACTGGAGGTTTTTAAGAAGAGACTGGACAGTCACTTGTCTGAAATAGTATAGGGTCTCCTGTTCAAGCAGGGAGTTGGACTAGAAGACCTTCCAAGGTCCCTTCCTGCTCTATTCTGATTGACTGAAGTCTCAAGAAGATGATGCTGGAAATGTTTCTTTTGGGGGAGAAAATTAAGGCAATTGGTCCAACGCATTTTTATTTTTTTTACTTCCTTTTCTCTTTCCTTCACACCAAACTGCTATGGAGGAGGACTCACCTGACCCTCGTTTTAGGTTTTTTTCAGCTTCTTCAAAGAGTCCCGGAAGGTGGATTACGACCCCGTTTCCTGGAACAAGACAGCATATTCATACTGGGTTTTTTTTCTTTCTTATAGATAATCCTTGATTTGCAAGAGTTCATTTAGTGACCGTTTGGAGTTACAACGGCACTGAAAAAAAAGTGACTTAGGACCGTTTTTCACACTTGCGACCGTTGTAGCATCCCCTGTGGTCCCGTGATCAAAATTCAGACTCTTGGCAAATTACTCCTATTTATGACAATCGCAGTGTCCCGGGGTCCTGTGATGCCCTTTTGCGACCTTCTGACAAGCAAAGTCAACGGGGAAGCTGAATTCACTTAACAATCGTGTTGCTAACTTCACAACTGCAGGGATTGGCTTAAGCACTGTGGCAAGGAAGGTCGTAAAATGGGGCAAAACTCACTTAACCACCGTCTGTCTCTCTTAGCTACATATAACTGGGGCTCCATTTTGGTCGTAAAGCGAGGACTACCTGTGTGTACACATGGATGAAACCTCACCAATGAATGAAGTGGCGTTGTGATTGATAACTCCGCTGGGCAAGAGGTGGAAATTGTATTCCACCGTGTCCACCACAACAGTGTGTCCTGCATTGTTGCCACCCTGCAGGGAGAAAAAAACCAGAGGTATACATAGCTGGTGTCAAAAGAGAACAAAAGAGTGCAGCACACAGCTGTGTTTACACAACACAATAAAACTTGGCAGCTTGAAGACTTGCAGACTTCAACTCCCAGAATTCCTCAGCTAGCCCCCCTGCAAAGGATGGGATTTGCAGTTCCCCCCCTTAAAGCTGCGGAAGATGGGGTTTGTATTCCCCCCATAAAGGAGGGAGAACCCATCTGCCCCCAAGTTACAGGTTCATGAGAAAGCGGGCCACATGCTGACTATGGAGGATGGGATTTGTATTGCCCCAAAAGGGGGAGACCCCTCCCCAAAGTTACATGTTCTGAGAAATAAGCTCCGTGCAGGTTGTGGAGGATGGAATTTGAAGTCCCCAGCTGCAGAGGATAGGATAGGATTTAAGTCCCCCAATCTGCACAGGTTGGGATTTGTAGTCCCCCCCCAGCTGCAAGGGATGGGATTTGTAGTTTCCCCCAATCTACGGGGGGGGATTTGTAGTTCCCCCCGCTCCAGGTATGGGATTTGTAGTTCTCCCAATTTACGGAGGATGGGATTTATAGTTTCCCCAGCCGTGGAGGATGGGAGTTGAAGTCTCAACTGCAGAGGATAGCAATCTGCAGAGGGTGGGATCTGCAATTCTCCCAGATGCGAGGGATGGGATTTGTAGTCCCCAGCTACAAAGGATAGGACTTAAAAGTCCCCCAATCTGCGGAGGGTGGGATCTGTAGTCCCCCAATGTTCATGAGGATGGGAGCTGAAGTCCGCAGCCGCAGGGGAATAGCAGCTAAATCCTCCAATCCGGGGAGGGTGGGATTTGTAGTTCCCCCAGCCGCGGGGGATGGGTTTTGTAGTCCCCCCGCCCGCCAAGAGCGGAGCAGGCGGCTCACCTGGCACCTGCAGACCAGGTCGGCGTCGAGGCTGAGCAGGTCGACCACCTTCCCTTTGCCCTCGTCCCCCCACTGCGCCCCCAGCACCACCGTCACCCGGTTCCCGGCAGGGGGAGAGTGGGGAGCCGACCCCAACCGGGCCCGCTTCCCGCCCGGCCCTTCGCCGGTCCCGCCATTCAGCAAACCCTCCGCTGCCGCCGCCGCCGCCGCCGCCGAGCCTCCCTCTCCCGCCATGTGCTGCAGGCAAAGCGGCGAGCCCTAACATGGCGCCGCCCGGGCCGGCTTCCGCGCCAGCAGTCAACATGGCGGCGGAGAGAGAGCGAGAGAGAGAGAGAGAGAGCGAGAGAGAGAGAGAGAGAGAGCGAGAGAGAGAGAGAGAGAGAGCGAGAGAGAGAGCGAGCGAGCGCGCGCCTTCCCTCTTCTCCCCCGGATACGGCGCGCGAGAGCAGACATTCCCAATGCGGAGAGACGGCTTCCGCGTTCGCCTTTCTCCCTTCCCCAGGTAACAGAGCCTAGATTGGAAAGAGGCTGGATTGGGAGGCAGCGCGTGTCTCCAGGTGTTGCCTGCCCGGCGCACAGGTGTTTCTGGCGTGGAGAGATGATGATGATGATGATAATAATAACAACAACAAAATACAAAGACCTACAAATAGAAATAGAAAGACTGTGGCAAAGGCAAGCAAGGGTAGTACCAATAGTCATAGGCGCCTTGGGTGCAATCCCAAAACAACTGGAGCACCACTTGGACACCATCATCGGCATTGACAAATTCGCCATTAGTCAATTGCAAAAGGCGGCCTTAACTAGGAACTGCTTCCATCCTGCGACGAGATCTGTAATACCATCAAACATCCACATCTGCCTATCCCAGATCCTTGGTAAGGACTCGATAGGTAGACAAAAATGCCAAATCCAGTCTGAACATCTGGCTGACTGTGCGATGATCAATAATAATAACAACAACAAAACAAACAATAATAATGGCTGGTGGCACGGTCAGTTTAAACCGGATTTGGCATTTTTGTCCTCTTGGACCTGGGAGAAGCAAAGGCTGGGATTTTAATCGTATCTCGTCGCAGGATGTCAGCCGTGCCAAGTCAAGCTGCCTTTTGCAAATGACCGATGGGGATTTTGTCATTGCCGATGTTGTACATGTGGTGCTCCAGATGTTTTGGGATTGCATCCAAGGTGCCTGTCACTATTGGTACAGGTAGTCCTCTCGACTTACAACAGTTCATTTAGTGACCGTTCAAAGTCACAGTGAGCAATGAGCGCTTTTCGCCCTTATGACCATTTGTAGCATCCCTGTGGTCATGTGACCAAAAGAGATGCTTGACAATGACTCGTATTTATGACGGTTGCGGTGTCCCGGGGTCATGTGATCCCCTTTTGCGTTCTTCTGATAAGCAAAATCAATGGGGAAGCCGGATTCACTTAATAACCGTGTTACCAATTTAACAACTGCAGAGATTCAGTTAACAACTATGGCAAGGAAGGTTGTGAAATGGGGCAAAATTCACTTAATGTCTCCCTTAGTAACAGGAATGTTGGGCTCAATTGTAGTCGTAAGTCAAGGACTAACTGTACTTTGCTTTCGTTTGCTGTCGTTCTTCTACTTTTATTTGGCAGGTCTTTGTATGTTACGATTTTCTCCAGTTCTTCTTATATTATTAAATGATTATTAAACAACAACATACTCAGGTTCTTGGGAAGGATTCGATTGGTGAGTTTAAAATGCCAAATCCAGTCTAAACACTTGGCAGACTGTGCAAACAACAATTTTTTTTACTAAATTTATATGCTGCCCGCTTTCCAGCTAGTTAGAATGCTTAAATGCAACATGAAAACAGCACACGAAAAAGGAGGGCAACAATGGAGAAATTACTGTTTCATGATGTTCCTTGTTTACTGCGCTTCTGAAAGACTAAGAGAATTTTTTTTAAAAAAAAAAAGGCAGATAAAGCGATTCATTTGGAAATCTGTTTCAAAGCTAAACCCATTAAATTGCACTCTAAAGTTTGAATGGGCCAGCTCTGACATAAATGAAAGTCTTGCCGTAGCTTTGGTTCCCCAAACTAAGAAATTAGGCTTCTAAATTTGTGTTCTGATGAAAAATTTCTTCTAATAAGAGAGCAGTTTGTCTCAGAAAAAAGATAGCCAACCACATGTGTATTACCAAAAAACCCCACAAACACACACAAAAAATAGATTTCTGTCCTAGAACCACCGAATTTGAAATGCAGCAGGAAGCATTAGCTAGTGACTTATTTAGTTAAGTCATGAACAAGACCCTGGAGGCTGGAAAAATAGATGGTGATCTAAAAACTAGAAGGTGGCTAGATGTTACCAAGAATGTAAAAAGTTGTCAAAGGACTTATTCACTCAACATCCCATGAGAATGTGCAGTTAAGAGTCGGAAACGGTGTTTAGCAGGAAGCAGTAATTGTTCCATATTATGTCTCAGCCCAGGCAATAACGTGGTTTGCTTCACTGTTGTTGTGCAGACCAGCCATCATGGTTTGTAGACATGTTTTTGCTTGCGAGCAGGAAACAAGCTTTTTATTCCACAGATCGGGTTAAGAAAACAATAGTTTGGTGGTGTGGATGCTCCATAGAGCAATTCATCAACTTTACGATGAGTGGACTTCAATTCCCAGAATTCCCCAGCCAGCATGATGGGGAATTGTGGGAATTGAAATCTACCCATCTTAAAGTTGCCGGGATGAACGAACGGTACCGAAGATGCTTGTAAGACATCTTTGCTGTCCTAGCTCCCAAGTGTTCCATTATATTTTAAGCTTTTCTTCACATAGGATAAAAGTGAAAAATTATCACGTTTTTAAACCAGCCATATCCTCCACAGGGGGATTCCCAATAAGCACTACAAAACCAGTGGGACACAGCCTAATGGATCAGAAGAGTGATACTGAAAAGGACGTAAGATGCATATATATTCCTTAATCCCGTCCAAAATTTTATCAAGCTTATATAAGGCAGACTTCTCAATAAAAGCTCCAGTAATAAAAGCCATCAAGAGCAGAAAGAAATTTAGCTCAGGATTCAACTAGCGAGTTCTTATCGTCGCCCGAGCTTGGTAGTTTTTTTTGCAGACGTTTCATTACCAAGCTAGGTAACATCATCAGGGCGTGAGGGAGGTGGGAGTTAGCTGGCTGTTTATACCCTCTCCTATGCACCAATGTTACTCACTCAGGTGGTAAAACTTCAGCCAGAAAACAACCCAGCTCAGAGAACAAGAACCCAATAAATAAGGCTATACAGGTGGTCCTCGTTTAGTGACTTGTCTCTTTTAGTCACCGTTCAGTTGTAACCTGGATGAAAAATTATCTTTGCACGCTGTCCATGCACTAACCACCTTTGCTGGCCTCTACAGCAAAGGAAAGCTGAAGTCAGATCATAAGCACTGCCGGCAACCGCTTCACTTAAAAGACCCAAGTGGTGGCTTCCAATTGCGGTCACTAAATGAGGACTGCCTGTATTCGCGGCCCCGTGAGAAGATGGGTTACGGAGAAGCACCAGATGCAAATCCCGCCCTCAACGAAACAGGAGTCAGAAGTTCTGAGAGTTACCCACATTTAACTTTATTGAAGAGGAAGATTTTGGCTAAATCAAAATTTAACTTCCAGAATGGTTTGGTCTTTGAAGATTGTGTTTCATTGGGAGGAGGAAGACGAGGAGCAGAAGGGCCCAAAAGCTTCAAACGGCGACACTTGAAGAAGTTTAGCAGTGCAACAGAAAAAGCTGGAGTCAAGCGAATGGCTAATTTATTCTAAAAATGGAGGGTTTTTTTTCCAACCTACAGATGCCAGAATTGTTAAGAAAGGAAAAGTTACAGATGTAAACAACCACACAGTTACATGTTCAATGGCAATCCCCCCCCGCCCCCGTATTTTTTATTTTTTTTTATTTTTTTTACTGGCCGCTTAAAACGTTTCACCATTCGTAAAAACATATTTTTTTTTCCTTTTTACTGCCTTCGGTTTCGCTTGAGCCTTTGTGTCTACAGCCAACTAAGACATACAATCATGAAAAAACACTAACAGATTTATTTTTTTAAACAGGCTGAATTTTTTAAAGGGTGTTTTTTTTTAAACCGTTTTGATTTTTTTTTTTTGTTCGTTTTTTTTTTTACAAAAATGTGCAGAAAAAGAAAAGACATCTACTAAAGTTGCTAAGAACTCTTTCTCTCTCTCTCTCTCTCTGTTGGTCTTAAGGGTGCAGCAGCTTCCCCAGTCCAGAAAGCCAGAAATCCCTTTTTTAAAAGGTCCCATCTGGAAAAGACCCTTATTAAAAAAAAAAACCCAAAAAAACCTGTTTCCTAGAAAGTACAGAAGCTAACTGGGCCCGGCACCTGTTCCCCCTTATCCTGTGATCCAACAGGTACAACCCAGGAACGTTTCACTGTGATCTCAGCAGCTGGCACTCTGCACGTGGGCAAGGAATGCCCACAATCAACTGATCAGAGCCCCTCCACGATTTCAAACTTATGCAAGCGGTCCAGTTACTGAAGTTTACTCACAAACACGGATTTCCTTCCCTGTCTCATTCTGGGCAAGTGCACCGTTCTTCTCCAGAAGAATAATTCCCCCCTTCCCCGCCCGGTGGCCTTAAGTATTGAAAATACCGGTTAAATTTAGATATAAAAACAGTTGTCACACAATCACACACATGCACGGAGATAGAATTCTGCCTTTCCTTCCCCTCGTCCGTATCAACTTCCTTTTTTTAAAAAATAAAATAAAATAAAATAAAATTCCCAGGCACCTCCCGAAGCTGGCAGGATTTTGAAATCTGGCTGAAATGCAGAAATAAGCATTTTGTTTGTTTGTGTCTGTTGTTTTTTTTTAAAATGGGGATGGAAATAAAAAGCTGCTTGGAAAGACTGGGAAGAGATTTCGGGAGAATCTATTCTTAAAAAAAATAAAAACAAAATAAAATAAAACAGCCAACATTTAAGAAGAAAAAAAAAAAAAAGGAAAAAGAACCCCACCCACCCCGAATTTAAAAAGTTTGAATTTCAAACAGTGAATCACAAGGAACTAATCTTTTAATCCCTGTGGATGGGAATCAGACATAATTAGCCAAGCTGGAGACAAGCAGCGCCAAGAAGCGAAGGGGTATTTACACAATGGGGAGGGGGCATCCAGAGGGCATCCACTCCCAAACCCTTTTGTTCTGTGAGAAGCCAAAAAAGACACAGTTAATTCAATAAAGGGGGAAAAAGGAGAATAGGGGAGGAGGAGGAGGATTACTAGCAGAAAGAGAACTAAGCTTTCAAATAAACGCCAAAATTCATTTGCCAAGCCAGAAACAGAGACATCCATCCCACCCCTCAAGGCAAACCTTCTCCCCTTCCCCACGTTATGTACAGAGGCCGATCCGTTTTATCAAAACCACAACCACCGCAGGATGATGGGCTTTCCCCTCTCCCACCCCCCCCAACCCTGCACTTGACAGTTTTATTTAAAAAAAGAGAAAAAAGAAAAAAGAAGAAAAAAAAAAGCAAAATTTCAATGCTCCACATTTAAAGCTACTTGGAAGCTGAAAACGCCCTGCTAGCACAGATTTTCGCTATATACATTTCAGGTGCTAACAGCCAGAAGACCCGGCAGAAACCCTGAGAGGTTTTTAAAAGTTCCTTTCATTCCCGTTATCAAGGCAAAAAAAAAAAAACGAAATAAAAAACCAAAACTAAAAAAATAAAAATAGGAGAAAAGGGAGGAGGAGGACGTAGATTCTATACAGAGAGATGATCGAAAAAGGGGGCCGGCTAAGTCTCGGGAGAGAAAGAGAGCGATGGGCTTCAAACAGGGGGGCAAGGGGCTGGCTTGGTGGTACCTCAAGAGGGATGGTGCTTGAAATGTCGGAGGGGGGACGGCAAGGGAAGTTGGCCTCCAGCCTGTGGCACCCAACATCTAACAGGCCACCCCAGCAATTCACTGTCTGAAAATGCAGGCTGGATTTTGACAAGGCAAGGAGGAGGAGGAGAAGGTCTAGCTTTCGCCCCAACGCCAACGGGTTTCCTGGTGCCCATCTTGGAAAAAAAAATGAATGACATGCTGACGACGCGAGGATGGAGGATGCTTAACCGCCCCCTGCACCCCGTCTTCCTCGCATCGTCCCCCCAGGAGCCCTGCACCCCCCCCCAGCCCCAAGGACAAGCTGCCAGCCCAGCCGCTCCACCGTGTCTATTTTCCTATCCGATCATAAGACAGCCTTTTAAGTGCTGCTCTCTCCCCCCCCCACACGCCAACAATCGGGGGGGCTTACAAAGGTCTAAACTAGGTTCGAAATGCGGTGTTTTTTTTTCTTTTTCTTTTTATAGAATAAGACAATGTGTTTTTTTTTGTGTTTTTTTTTTCCAACAAACTTTTAAAAAAAAAATTTACAATTTTCGTTTCGGTTTTCAACCTCCCCTGCCCACCCCCTCTTCAAACCCAGCCACCGCTTTCCTTCTCCCCCCCCAAAAAACTTTCGACAGCCCCCCCGCCCCCGTTTCCATTGCTTGCTTCTGGAGAAGTGGCAGACGTGTTTCCCCCCCCCCCCCCCCATCTCCCTCTTGTTGAGCCTGGCTGCTTGGCTGAAGGGTGGAGGCGGCTGACGGGGGTTTCACCGGTACCCCTGGTATCCGTAGTAGTTCCTGTAGTATCGGTCTCTGTCTTGATAGTAGTTCTGCCACTGAAATAGACCAGGGGATGAGTTAAGCAGGGGGCTGGCAGAGTTAAGAGACCAACTCAAGAACAGCCAGCGAAGCCAAGTAAATATAATCTCCAAAATAAGATTATTTGACCAGACAATACAAGCTACTTGACTGCTATTGGTGTGCTGAGGACTGGAGATCAAGAGGTCCCTCGACATGTAGTCCTCGACTTACAACAGCTCAGTTAGTGACTTGTTCGAAGTTACAACGGCATTGAAAAAAAGACTGTTTTTCACACCGCCGTTGCAGCATCCCCGATCAAAATTCAGACTTTTGGCAACTGACTTGTATTTACGACGGTCGCAGTGATGCCGGGGTCACGTGATCCCCTTTTGCGACCTTGTGACAAGCAAAGTCAGTAGGGAAGGAAGCCAGATTCGCTTAACGACTGTGTTACTGACTTAATATTTACAGTGATTCTCTTAACTGCGGCAATTGTAAAATGGGGCAAAGCTCGCTCAATAGCTGTCTCGCTTAGCAATGGAAATTTTGGGCTCAACTGTGGTCGTAAGCCGAGGACTGCCTGTAGTCAGGACCCTATAGGAAGGGTAGTGGCACTTCCACTTTTTGGCAAAATCATACCCGCAGGGAAGCATGGGTTCTCTCCACAGCTGCAATATCTGCTTAAGGACTGCCACATCAAAAAAACCGTACAATGTGTGACCGTCATAACTTACGACCACGATAGGCAGGCTTCATTACGGCCGTACGTCAAGGATTACCGGTACTCTTTCTCTGGAAGTATAACCGACAGCCTCTTACCTCTCGGTTGTAGTCCCTGTAGTAGTCCCGGTATCTGTTGTAATCGTAATCACGTCCGTAGAAGCGACTGTAATCCCTGCCCCTGTAGCTGTCGTAGAAGTTGCGATAACCCTGTGTGTTAACGATGTCGGTTAGAAGCATCGATGCCCAAGGGCCATTGCTCAGAAGCTTCAATCTTAGACCGTGGCTTGCTCAAACCAGGGCCGGGCGTCACCACCCTGAGTTTCATGGCGGCGCAGTGGTTAGAAGGCAGTACTACAGGCTAACTCACTGCCCGCTGCCAGGAGTTCGATCCTGACCAGCTCAAGGTTGACTCAGTCTTTCATCTTTCTGAGGTCAGTAAAATGAGGACCCAGATTGTTGGGGGGCAGTAAACTGCTTAAACAGGGCTGTACAGCACTGTGAAGCGGTATATAAGTCTAAGTCCTTCCTTCCTTCCTTCCTTCCCTTCCTTCGTGATTAGAATACAATATTGCAGGCTAACTCTGCCCATAGCCAGGAATTCGATCTTGACTGGCTCAAGGTGGACTCAGCCAATTGTAATAGGCGCCTTGGGTGCGATTCAAACTGGAGCACCGTCGGCATTGACAAAGTCCCCCGTTGGTCAATTGCAAAAGGCAGCTTGACTTGGAAAAGCTGACATCCTGCCACAAGACCTTTAGGGCCATCCAACGCCCCTATCTGACTAGGTCCTGAGGAAGGATTCGAGGGGTAGATCAAAAGGCCAGATCCACTCTGAACGTCTGGCTGTGTGACGACCCACAAAATTAAAGGTATACTCACGCCTCTGTTTCCAGGTTGCCCCCAGTACTGCTGCTGCCCGTAGGCGCGATTGTTGTAACCCCGGCGCTGGCCTCCGACTGGGAAAAAGCAGGAGAGAAAGCAGAGTTAGGCCACCGTTTCGGCTTGGTGAAATCCATCTGGATTTTCTGATGTACCCGCCCGTCTCGCCCGCCTGTCTCGCCCACCTCCGGCCTCACCGTATCCCTGGCCGCGGTTGCGATTCTGGCGGTTGCGTTTGTTCCGGTTGTTGCGACGGTTCGTCCGTTTCTCGGAGGGCGGGAGGAGCTTCCGGGCCTCTTCCTTGTATTTAGTGACCAGAGGCTGGGCTTCTTCTTTCGCCAAGTCTTGAAAGAGGACCTCGTCGATGTAGTCGCACTTGTCCGGAAGGGAGAAGTTGGCTGGGGGTGAAGGGATGCAGAAGGCCAAAGAGATGAGAAGGCCCCAGCCTCAATTCCCCTAAATGAGTGGGCCCAGCCCACACCCCAAATCCGGACTTTGGAATGGAGCGTACCTTTCATTTCCAGCATCACCGATTCTGGCACGTTCTCCCCTTCGGCTTTCTCCCTCTGCTGCAGCCTGTCCGCCCAATCTTCCTCGCTGGGCACTAGCACCACCACTTTGCGAAGGAAGCCCTTGAAAGGCAGCAGTTTCCTCCGTTGGCCGGAATTGTAGACGTTGCACTGCGAGGGAGGGGGGAAAGGGAGCTTCAGAAAGGCCAAGGTGGAATCCCAGGGGAAGCAACCATGTCGTCTGGATTGCACCCCGAAGCCCTCCAGAGATGCCGGAGCACAGCTCCCATTTGGAGACCTGGTAACGCAGTGGTTAAAGTGCAGTATTGCAGGCCAACACTGCCCACAGCCAGGAGTTCGATCCTCACCGGCTCAAGGTTGAGTCAAGTCTTTCATCCTTCCGAGGTCGATAAAATGAGGACCCAGATTGTTGGGGGGGGGGGCAATAGGCTGACTCTGTAAACTGCTTAGAGGACTGTAAAACGCTATGAAGCAGTATATAAGTCTAAGTGCTATTGCTTGCTATCTATCTATCTATCTATCTATCTATCTATCTATCTATCTATCTATCTATCTATCTATCTATCTATCTATCTATCTATCTATCTATCTTCCTTCCTTTCCTTCCCAGTGCTTAGAATGCAATATTTGCAGGCCAACACTGCCCACAGCCAGGAGTTCGATTCTCACGGACTCAAGGTTGACTCAAGTCTTTCATCCTTCCGAGGTCGGTAAAATGAGGATCCAGATTGTTGGGGGGCAAATATGCTTTTTGTCACGTTTGTTCTCTTCCTGGGACTAATCCATCTGGATTTATTTATTTTTTTAGTATAAATACCTGATCGAGAATAAAATTCCTCCGTGTCCGGGGTGCGATCTGGACCAGCTTGCTCACGCAACGGGCAGCTTGCTGAAGCAGGGAATCACGAGCTTCGATAGGCAGTGGGTCTTCAACCGCAGGGCCTTTTGTCTGTCGGGGAAAGAAATTGGGGGGAGATCGGAAAGATTAAAAGGGAGGGAGGAGCTGCCGACGTTTGGGAAAAGGTGAGGGAGGGGATCAATCAAGGGCAGCTCCTATCCAAAGGTTTTGGAAGCTGTATATCACTGGACAGGATGGGTTTTTAATTTGATGAAATCAGAGGCGTTGAGGCCCACGGGACATCTCCTGTCAGTCTCCAAGAATGATGCACAGTCTCATTTCCTTTATTCTTCTCCACCTATATACAGGTAGTCCTTGACTTACCACCTTTCAGTTAGTGGCTATTCAAAGTTACACGGCACTGAAACAAGTGACTTATGACCATTTTTCACATAGTTGGCAACTAGCAAGCATTTATGATGGTTAAAGTGTCCCGGGGGTGATCCCCTTTTGTGCCCTTCTGACAAGCAAAGTCAATGGGGAGGCCGGATTCACTTAAGAACCGTCTGGCTAACTTAACAACTGCAGTGATTCCCTTAACAGCCGTGGCAAAAAAAAAAAAAAGGTTGTAAAATGGGGCAAAACTCAGTTAACAACTGTCTTGCTCAGCTATAGAATTCTGGGGCTCAATCGTGGTCATAGATTCTTGCAGCTGTTAGTTAGGGACACCTTTTTTTTTTTTTTTTTTTACCTTCATTTGGTACAGGATGTTGTCGGTCCCCAAGATGTTGAAACGCTTCTCTTGATTCTCCTGGGTGTGCTTCTGGGCCCAAAACGTTTTCCCACATCCTGGTAGCCCAACCATCAGCAAAACCTGGTTCAGGAACACGAGAGAGTAAGCAAGGCCATCCAATCAAGGCCTGTGTAGGAAAGGAGCTGCCAAAATGCTATTAAGATTATCGGGGTGCCTTGAAATACGTCTCTGTGCAAAAGTTCAGCTTGGCTGATGCAGCCTTGAGAAGGAAAAAGATCGAAGGGAAACTAAGATACGGTAGCCAAAAATATTGGTAGCTTTTTAACCAGTCCATTAGGAGAGAGAGGCACTCAAGAAGAGGAGAGCTTTGCACTGCTGAAAAAGCTGTGGGCCCTGAGTGCCAATTAAAAACAATCGCAATTGCCTATTGCGAGGTATCCCAAGGACTAGTAACATGATTGGCTTTAAAAAAACGTCTGCAGGGATTCCGAGGATAAAGCTATCCATGGCTGCTGGTCAAAATGATTTTTTCCTCAGAAGCAGTGAGCGGAAGCCTGAATTGTTCTGGGGTGCTTCTATGGTCTTCCCAGGGGCACTGAGGACTAGCCACTGTGGGAATCAAACGTCTAAAAAGACCAGGGCAGTTAGTTTAGAGAATCAGAGCGACTTAGAACTGTGGAGTTCTTGGTGTTGTCTGAGCTTGGTTGTTTTCTTGCAGACGTTTCATGACCAGACTAGGTAACATCATCACCCCAACAAGGCAAGCCACTTGTACATAAATAAAGAGTAAACCACACTCCCCTCTAGCACTTGATCATGCTACCCAGTTGGGTCATGAAACGTCTGCAAGAAAACCACCAAGCTTGGAGAGCGCCAGAGACCCCCACAGTTCAACCCTCAGCTACAAATAGTCTCTTCTATTGGTACAATCTTAAAATTCCAAATGTATTAATAATGGTCTCCTTTGAATGGTATTATAGAGAACAAACCTACTCCCTTCTAGCCCTGAGGATGTTACCTAGTTGGGTCATGAAACGTCTGCAAGGAAACCACCAAGCTCGGAGAGCACCAAGGACCCCACAGTTCAACTCTTGAGCTACAAATATCGGTAGTCTTAGAACTTTTAAGAGACAAAACAAAAAACCCACATAGAGTTTCTGGAGCTTGAGTTTTTGGGAAACCAATTCCTTGCCACTGGTCAAACAGAGGGCACAGGGCCATGCTCACACCTACACGAAGGAGGGAGGACGCCCGAGGGCAGGGATCTTCACCCTTGGCAACTTTTAAGACTGGCAGACTTCTAATCCCAGAATTCTGGGGTTTTAATTCTGGGAGTTGGAAGTCCACAAATCTTAAAAGTTGCCAAGTTTGGAAAGCCCTGCCCAAGGAGAAAAGAAATAATTCCAATTTGACTCAAGTAGGCAGTCCAGAGCCTGTATTGTCTTCCTGAACTATTACTTCCACCAGACACACCTCCCTTAAAGGGCTACAGATTCTGACCCAGCGATAAAATACGCCAACGGATGCTAGGGACCGAATTTAAAAAGACACCTTTTCGCAGCTGCAGCGCAACACAACTGCCAGCTGATTCCCCCCCCCCTTCCAAGAATTGAAACTCTTAACAGGCTGTTATGGGGGGGGGGTTAAAAAAAGGGGGAGCCAAACAAAGAGACTTAGCTACCTCACATTTTGCAGGCGCTTTGGGGGGTGGCGGGGTGCGCACGCGGTCCTCCACAGGGATGGCGTGAATGAACAGGAAGTCCTCGGGAACTGGGAAAAAGGGCTCTTCTTTCTGGCCGAAGTTCAGCTCCACGGCGCAGTTCTTGCACAGGATGTGGGGCAGGAGGGCCCGGTCGCCCAGCAATTCTTTGCTGATTCGGAAGGCCACGCCCAGGTCCTCCCCGTTCTTGGAGAAGGACAGCTCCACCTCGTCGCTTTCGAAGTTCTGCAAGGCAGGAGATGGAAGGTGTGTGTAGGGGGGGTGGGGTGGGGGAGGGGGAGAGGGTTATCAGCCCTGCGAGGATTCGGGCCCCTCCAAGCTGTGTTTCGGGGGGGTCCTCGCCATTCAAGCAGCAAGCGGTGAGGCTTTGCCGAAGGGTCGGCAAACCAGACGGGGGGGCCCTTCTAAGGAGATTAGAGCAAAGGCTGAAGATGGCACTTGAAACGGGTGGCGGTCTCCTGAATGAGACCGGGTCAAGGAACAAAGCAGTTCACTTGTGCGGCACCTGGTTCCTGCCCCAAAACCAGGGTTTTCTCCAAGGACACCACCCACCACCCCCGCCGCCATCGAGTCTTCTCTCACGGCACTTACGGCGAAGCAACCGATCACGTCATTCTCCCCAAAGGTCTGGCCAAATTCTTCAAACTGCCCATTTTCAGCCTTCAGCCCTCGTCCATCGTAGCCGTAAGAAAACTCATCCTCACCTAGAAGGCAGCAGCGCTTACTCAGGCAGCGCTGTGGGACATCCCCTGGCCGGCCCCCCTCACCACCACCACCCCAGGCAGGATCGGCTGAGCCGCCCCCAAAAGGCTACCTAGAAAGGCGACTTACCGAGCTGGGAACGGGAGAGATCGACAGACCATCCCACCCGGAGCAGCTGGGTCTCTGTGCAGCCTTCCTTGAGTTGCAGGTTTTGTGTCACCTAAGACAGGGGGAGGAAGAGCAAACCACCCGATGACAAACGGGCCGGGGGAAAGTGTGAATCTCCTTCCTGGCCAGTTTCCCCTTCGGGTTCCCTGCTTCTGTAGACTCGATTCTGATAAAAGTGCTGTGTGAATAGCAGTTGAAGCAATGGGACTTCCGAGTCAATTTATTCATAAACACAGATAATCGACTTGCAAACAAAGCTCAAAGTCACAGTGGCACTGAAACAAAGGGACTTACAAACGAGTTTCACACTTATGACTGTTGCGGCATTGCAACAGATGGCTGCAGCGTGCCGGGGTCATGTGACCGCCCATTTGCAGTCTTCCCAGCTGGCGTCCGACAAGCAAAGTCAACGGGGGAAGCCGAATTTGCTTAATGACTGCATGATCCGCTTAAGGACTGCAGCGATTGGCTTAACGGCTGCCAAATCGTAAAACCAGCTGCAACTCACTTAACCATCGCCTTGCTTAGGAACGGAAATTCTGGTCGAGGACTACCTGTACTAAACGTGCTGCTTGGTGCCCGTCTAAATCTTTCAAGCAATTATAAATCTACATTTTTTCCTACCAATTTTCAGCCCTTTTGCCTGAAGACGAGCCCAGTTGGAGCTCAGCCCCGTAAATTCAATAGACTGCACCCCTCAATTGGCCCCGACCCCACTTTTGGCAACCCAAAGTGTCTCACGTGGATCTGCCAGCCTCCTCACCTTCGCCTCGAAGCAGACTTTGCCTCCTTTCACCCCGTGTGTGCTTCTCGCCCCAGACCAGAGATTGGGGAACTTCTCAGAAAACAGAGGCTGCCCTCCATAGCGGTCCTTGGTGACTTTGAAGTGAAGATCGCATGTGTCTGTGAGAGGAAGAGAAGCGAGGCACGATTAAAACTGCTGGAGTTGGCTAACTCCTTGACAAACAAAAATAAAAGACTTGAGGCCTGCGATGGTTTTACCACATCGTTTTCCCTGTTGAATCAGAAGCGGGGGATTAAATCTGGGAAAAAGCTAATAGTTTGTACAATTCCACTGGATTCACAGAATTCTTCTTTAATAAAGAACAAGGCTGCAGGCTCCCCTTATGAGCTGGACTACTGAAGTGAGGATTTGGTTGTGACTTAAGATTAGTGTTCTGCCTCAAAAGGACCATTAAATATAAAACCACAGAAGCATTCAGATTTCAATGATCTTCTTCAGGCAACCGGTGCTGCCTTGATCGGCACCAAGATTCACCTGGTGGCCTGGGGTGATACATATTTCATCTCGCGGTTATGTTCACCTATGGCCCTAGAGAGACGCGCGCAGAATCGGTACATACATGTGTCCAGCATCACGAGGGTCTCGTCATCCTCTGCCCTCGGCTCCTCTTCTGGGGGAGGTGGAGACTTAGATCTGTGTTGAAAAGTACAACCAAGAAAATCATCTTTAAAATTTACCCTTCCTAAAAAGGTACAGGAAAGCAACCTCTGCTCTCCCCAATGGTGGCCTCTGTTCCTTGGAGTAC
Source organism: Azemiops feae (assembly GCA_023970755.1). Taxonomy (NCBI): domain Eukaryota; kingdom Metazoa; phylum Chordata; class Lepidosauria; order Squamata; family Viperidae; genus Azemiops; species Azemiops feae. The sequence goes on from JALGBA010000761.1 coordinate 773,071, forward strand.
AGGTAGTCCTCGACGTACGACCACAATTGAGCCCAAAATTCCTGTTGCTAAGCGAGACATTTGTTAAGTGGGTGCTGCCCCGTTTTACGACCTGACTTGCCCCGGTTGTTAAGTGAATCTGGCTTCCCCCTTGACTTGGCTTGTCAGAAGGTTGCAAAGGGTGTTTACATGTCTCTTGGGACATTGCAACTGTCATAAATAGGAGTCAGTTGCCAAGTGTTGTGATCATGTGACCGTGGGGATGGTCATAGGTCCCTTTTCCCAGTGCCGTTGTAACTTCAAACGGTCACTAAGTGAACTGTTGTAAGTCGAGGACTACCTGTTCCCCCTAGACAAAGATCAGGAAGTTGCCCAAGGAGCTTCCATAACTAAAGTCAACTTGAACCTGGGTCTGCCTGGTTCCCACTCCAACATCCTAGTCACTGTGACACCGTGTATTCTGTATTCCACCAAAAGGTGAGGGCCAGCCACTCCCTCCCTCCCTGGCACCTCAGTCATTATCAAGGGCTGCAAACTTTTGATAACGTTTCTTTATTTGCTTCTAAGCCGCAGAAGCCCGCCTTCCAAATTCTCTATTCCACTTCTGTTTCCCTCCTCTGGCATGGCAGATTAAATTCCCAGCCCAAACGATGCGTAGCTCACCTGCTGTTATAAGCTTCCTCTCGAAACTCAAAATAAGCACGACCGTGCTCTTCCTTCTCATCTCTCTGTCTTTTGAGGCCGTGGCGTTCACCGTCCGGCCCAGCCTGCTTTGCCTTCTCATCCTCATTTGCTGGGAAGAGGCAGAAAAAAAAAAAAAAAAGCAGGCAGATTTTGTTTAAAACAAAAAACAAAAAAAACATACAGAAAACACATAAGTCCTTCTGACCACTTCAGACATAGAATATAACCCTCGATTGGCGCTTAGGCGTTTGAGTAGCCCAAATCCCTTGTGCCCCCAAAAATAAATAATTATGATCAAGCCTCTCATCACATCCGTCTACTTTAGGTACCTATCACTCAATGCAACTGCAGGAAATCAAAATGGCATGTTTCGTTTTCCAGTTTGGAGTTCTGTCTTTCTGTAATGCTCTCAGAGGGAAGTCCTTTTAACAAATGAATGATTGATATGTACGTTATCCCTTATTCATACTTTCTGGAAAAGCCTCCACATTTTAAAGACGAATGTGGATGCTTATATATTACAAAAGCTTTCTGAATGCAGAAAATCAATCTTGTGTAGATTAAAATCCCCCAAAGACCCCGTCCCATATGTACAATCTAAACTTCAACAGGCCTGTGCAGTCAGCTATGCAATTCATTATGTCATTAGTATGCTTCCTGCAGATAACTCTGAAATTTTATTTCAAGTTCTACAATTAACCAAGCCCTCACTGGATCTGGGGAACCGACGATTTTACAAACTAAAGGAGAGCAGTTGGGTAGAAAAAACTGATTAAATATTATATTTGGGACTTGCTATTTGCTAAATCAAGCACAAGAAGCACTTCAATTTCTTGCAAAGACATAGCCAGTATATCAGATTTGTAGTGAAAACTGAATAAATCTCACAACATTGTTAGAGCGTGACAATTAAAATATGCATTGCATTCCAAGACCAAATCTTACTGCCATATTTAAACGTTTATATTGCTCATATGACCATCGCCTCAAAGCAAAAAGGAATAATAACACAGGAGAGGGCTGTTGGGAATATAAAGAAAATGTTCTGGGCTACAAAAGATTAAAACCCCAAAACATAAATTTCTTGCAGCTAGCAAAGAACAGAGCAACTGTTCAGGCAACCATGCCCTCCTATCTATTAAGCACACAAATTGAAATAATAACAATTATTCTATAATTATAATTATTCATACAGTATCATCCACAACATTATTCAACTTATGCTGTGGATGGTACTCAACTTTATTTCAAATACATTATAGTCTTAAACTACTTTAGTTTTATTAATACCTATGTCGTTTATGAATGATTTCTGTGGATATTTGTTTACATTGAGTTTTTGTTTTAACTTTATTGTACTCCCTCCAGAGTCTGCCAGCAATGAGGAAGATTATAGATTTTACTAATATACCTCAAATTCAGATAAATAGTTTTAACCCACCCCATTACCTTCTTTGAGGCGTGATACTATTCCCCCTTTTAACCTAGATGAGAAAGCAAGCTAAAAGGAATTTATTTAGAGATTCTGGGAATCCCTAACAATGGGAGAGGACACAAGGTTGGGAATGGGGACCACACTTTGTGACAAAACAAAATCAGAACCACAGACTGTGTTTCACAACATATTTTACACAAATCACTGCCGTGCTTATCCTGCCAAAGCAATTTTACAGTATATTTCCCGCAAAAACGGCGGAGCAAAATTCTGTTCTAAGGAGCCCAATCTAAGATTCAGCACAAAGAGAGAGAAAAAAAGAAAACTATACTGTAGACTATTGTGCTACAACGGCTTTTAAGGGATGCCCCCCCCCCAAAAAAAAACCAGAGGCTGCCACAGCATTAATACATTTGTAGAGGAAGACTTCCGCAGACCAAATATCCCTATTTTCAAACACTGTTTCTATTTACAAAACAATAATTGGTAAAATCAGCCATTTTTTTCCTAGTCACCAACTAGAGTCTTCAATTTCAGTTGGCTCACCATAACCCCGATGATCTTTTGGCAAACTAGAGGAAGGGGTCATTTGGGGTCACTATTTTGCTGTGGGGATGCTGCAACAGTGGCTCTAAGTGTGAGGATCCATCCTAAGCCATTTTTTCAGCGGCGACATAATTTCAAACGGTCACTAAACGAACGGCTGTACCTTGAGGACTAGCTCTAGTCTTCAAGAAAATACCCTTTGGCTGCTTCTAACTGATTTGTCCCTCTCTCTCAGCCCAACCCCACCTCACCGGGTTGTAGTGGTGGGGAAATAGAAGGAATTAGTCTTACCTATGTTTGCTGCCTTGAGTTACTTATAAAGTGATAAAGGCAGGATAAAAAGCAAGCAAGCAAATTGATGCCCAATTCTCTGCCTGCTCACTGCGGGAAGCCAAATAGCAAATAAATATACAGACAGGTAAATAAATAAAATGGTAGCCCAGTTCTCTGCCTGCTTACTGCCAGAAAGCATCCTCTAGGATTACCAAGGATCCCCCAAGAGCCCCCCCCAACCATGTCATTACCATATTTCCAATGAAACAAGCCCAGCTCATTGCAAAAAAGGGGGGAGCTGCCATCTCCCATCCGGCTGGACAAATGCCATGCAACACAACCTCTTGGATGTTTGCAAGGTGGTGGGGGGAACATACAGATACCTCCCGCCTCCCATCGCTCTCCCAAGGAGCCCACCCACAACCAGCGACTCCAAGCCTCCGCAGCAGCCAGGAGGGAGAAGAGAGCAAGGCACCAACAGGTTGTACTTAGTATTATTATAGAATCCGTAAAGACCAAAAAAAGGGAGGGCAATTAACATCCATCTTGCTGGGGGTGAGGGGGTCCTGGGGAAAGAGACAGAGAAGTGAGAGGGCTGGGGAGGATGGGCGCTGCAGTGCCGGGGAGGATGGATAAAGGGGGCACCTGGTAGGGGGGGAAGCCGGACTCTCTCTAATTAGAACACTTGATAAGAGTGTGGCTGTAGTATTCTTTATGCCTTTTATTTTATTTCTCCATTTCATTGGCGTTATTATTTTTATCATTATCATTAATTATTATGATTCATTGTACAATCAGCCAGATGTTCAAACTGGATTTGGCATTTTTATCCGCCTCTCTTTCCCAAGGACCTGAGATAGGCGGATGTGGATGTCTGGTGGCATTACAAACATGATAATAGGATGTCAGCTTTATTTATTCTAATTTATTTATTATGATCTGACACCTGTTCAGCCTGGATTCTTCTTCTTCATCATCATCATCATATTATTATTAATCTTCAATTCGATTCCCAGTTCAGGTCTTAACCAAGGACCCAAGAAATGTTAAGGTAGCATCTGAGCATATAGGCATATATAGTATATACATATAATATAGTATATTATTATTGTTGTTGTTAAATTCACAATCTGGGACTGGTAAAAACTTAACACTTCAGGTCTTAACCAAGGACCTAAGATCTGCTAAAGTAAGGTTTGAGTATATAGACATATATAGTATATGATATTATTATTATTACATTCAATTCACAGTCTGGGACTGGTAAAAACTTAAAATTCCTAGTTCAAGTCCTAACCAAGGACCTAAGAGCTGTCTGAATATATAGGCAGTCCCGAGCAAGGTGGGTTTTTTTTTTTTTTTTGCAAAGTCAGAATATTCAGGTCTAGTAAGTTCAAAATTGCTATGTATTTGTATAATAATAATAATAATAATAATAATCTGTTGCCTTCCAAGTGCACTCAGTGCTTCTGAACCAGAAACCAATTCCTGTTTTGTCTAATAATAATCCCCCTCGGCCCAATAAAGCATTCAATTCAATTCAATTCCCTTCCTTTCCCCCCCCACCCTACCCCGCCCCTCCCCCCACCCCACGAGGAAGGCGAGGATCGGGGGAAAGGCGGCCTCGGGGGAACCCGGGGAGGGGAGGGGAGGGTGGGAAGAGAAGAGAAGACGGAGGGAGGGAGGGAGACCGAGCCAACCAACCCCACCGCCAACGCCGCCTTTACCTTCCTGGTCGCCGCCCTGCTCGGCCTCGCCGCCCGCCGAAGCCTCCGCCGAGACCGAGGCCTCGGCCTCCTCGCCGGTCTCGGCGGCCGGCTGAGCGCCGTTGACCCCGCCGGGTTGCTGCGCGCGGCCTTCGTCGCCGGGCTCGCTTGGGGCCTGCTCGCCGACGGCCGTCGCCTCAGGCTGCGGGGTCTGCTGCGGCGGCGGCGGCGGGGTCTTCGGCTGCGGCTGCTCCTCCTCGTCGGCCAGCAGCGCCTCCTCGTCCTCGTCCTCCTCTTCTTCCTCCTCTTCTTCCTCCTCCTCCTCCTCCTCTTCCTCCTCGTCGTCGTCGTCGTCGTCCCCCTCGACGCCCAGGCGGGCCCGGGTGAGGCTTTGCCCGCCGCCGGCGGCCGCTCCCGCCTCGGCGCCCGCCTCCTCAGGCCCGGCGGCCAGCATCTCGGCGTCGAGGGCCTCCTGGAGCCGCTGGACCAGGTCGAGTTTGAGGCCGCGCGAATCCAGGCCCCGCCGCCCGAGCTCGGCCCGCAGCTCCGTCACCTTCAGCCGCTTCACGTCCATGGCGCGCGCGCTCCGCGGATGAGGGAGGGAGGGGGGGAGGGGGGCGCGCTCCGAGGCCAACGCGCCTGCGCGGGCAGCCCCGCGCGCCAAGGCCGCGCCGCCCGGCGGCTACACCCTTGCGGAGCGGAGCGGGGGCCTGTCTTGGCGCGCCTGCGCACTCTGCCGCCTTGGCGCGCGGAGGGGAGAGGCGGCCGCGCAAGCGCGGAGGGGCGGGGTGGGGAAGGAGTGAGAGAATGAGAGCAAAGGCCCGCCAAGAGGGAAAGGGGCCCCGCGCACGCGCGCCTGGGGGTCTCCTCCGCGCATGCGCGGGAAGCCCCGCTTCGTTTATTTATTTATTTTCAAACGTTTCGTTTCCTTCACGTTTGGATTTGGATCGCCGCTTCTTCTTCCTTTTTTTTCCCCCTCTCTCCTCCCTGTCGCTAATATAATAAATAAGGATAACGTTCTCCTTGAAAGGCAACCGCAGCGGGAGTAGTCTTCGCGTTTTGTGGTGTTAGTTTATTTTATTTTTTTGTTTTTTTTTAAAAGGAGAGGTTTGGCTCGCTTTTTTTTTTTTAATAGCTGTGGCGCATGCGCGCGCGCGGGCTTTGCGAGGGGGCGCGCGCGCGCGCGCGCGCTCAAGCCCTGCGTCGTGTCGATTTTGAGCGGGCGTAAGGCGACTGGTCGATTTTTCTGATTGGCCGGCGCTCCACCAATCCGAGTAAAAAGAGAAGATGTTGCTCTCCTGGCTTGACAAAATGGGTGGGAGAAAAAAAAATGTTCAGCCAGATTTTGCATCCATTGGAAGAAACTGTTTTTTTTTGTTTTAACTTAAATTGGAGGTGCCGCCATCTTTTACACACACACACACACACAAGCAAATAATATTTCTCTGAGCAAAAAATAAGTATTTCCTTTTAACCGTGTCTTGGACAGGTGCAGCTTTCTAGGCCATGGGGAAAGAAACAAAAGCAGCTTCATAAAGATGCTTAGCCATCTTCAGGAAAAATAAATCCTAAATAAATTGGACAGTCCTTTATTTAAATCCTTAAATAAGGAGAATTGCACATTTCATGTATATCATTCATTTTTATAAACTAAAAATTAATGTACAGCATGCACATCTTTGCCTATGTATTGTCCGAGTTGGCTAAAACAATAAAATGCAATTTAAGGAAACCAGTAAAGTCACTAAAATCTTCTTTACTCTATTTTGGCTCAAGAAATTCACTACAATTAAATCTCTGGGGAGGGAAGCTTGACTTTCCAAAGGATGAACAGACAGAAAGAAAATTGGATTTGATTTCCAATTTTACTGGCTATTTGTGAAGCTTTTTTCAAATAAATCTCTGCAGTTCAGTTTCATGCAGGCAAATATAACTACGACAGCTATTCTTGTTCTTTTGGTTATGCACCTATTTCTTTGACAAATGTATATAACTTCCTGTCCTGTATACATCTGATATCACTGTAGTTTGCATCAGACACCTATAGATGTTTTTATGTAATTGTTTTTATATCCTGCTTTTACTGTGTTGCAAGCCACTTAATAGAAGCATAGAAACCTAGAAAATTGACAGCAGAAAAAGATCTAGCAATCCATAAAGTGGACTGTATTTGATTCTAAAGCAATCTGCTCTTTGAGGTTTTCTATTTTTTTATTTTTATTTTTTGTCAGATGATGGACATGTGTTTATCCCAAGCACAATATAATAATGTAAATGTAATAAATAAATAGAGGCTACCATTTTAACAGGTACTTTGATTGCTATATTCTATCTTGTTTTTTAGCATCTATATTTTCTTTCAGACACCAAGAAAAACTAGGATATAATTTTGGACAATTTGTAGGGAAGTTTTGATTTATTTAGGGTCTTCTTAAAATGTTATATTTTGGCGTTTTCAATCATAAACAACTATGAATAAAGTTCTTCTTTGTTAACCACATCAACATTCATCCCAACATTCTCCTGTTTAATTTTTTTCTAGAACCTCTTGTTTGTATAATTCAATAATGTGACATTGGAATCATAGTACAGCAAAGAACATAGGATATCAAGTCCACTCTATGTTTTATGAACAAATCCCAAAATCTATTCCTAAATTCAGACGTGGCTCTAGTACCCGACTCTTATTCTATAAAATGTGATGTCTCAGAAAAGCACTTGAAATCATGCTGCTGTCTCAGGTGTTGGAAAATCAAGAATATCTGCATTGCCTGATCCAGATCTGGTTTTGCCTCTAGATGCAACTATACTCCTTTTCCAGAAATGTTATTGAGTACCATGGACCTGAAAAAGGAACAAAAAAAAATCTCTACTCCATCTATGCCCCATGATGGGTACCCCAATATTGTCCGGTAATAGATTTAAAAATTGAAAAAAAGGCAAATACAGTCCCGAATAGAATAGAATCGAGAATATAGTATAGAACATAGAATGTAGAAAGTAGAAAATAGAATAGAATCGAGAATAGAATATAGAATACAATATAGTATAGAATGTAGAATATAGAAAATAATAGAACAGAATAGTCTATAGTATATAGAATATAGAATAGAATAAAATATAGTATAGAATGTAGAAAATAGAATAGAATAGAATAGAATAGAGAATGGAATGGAATACAGTAGAATAGAAAATAGAATAGAATGTAGAATAGAATACAATAGAATAGAGAATGGAATGGAATACAATAGAATAGAATAGAAAATAGAATAGAATGTAGAATAGAATAAAATAGAATAGAAAACAGAATAAAATATAGAATAGTATATAGAATATGGAATATGGAATATAATAATAGAATAGAATAGAATAGAATAGAATAGAATAGAGAATGGAATGGAATGGAATACAGTAGAATAGAAAATAGAAAATAGAATAGAAAATAGAATAGAATGTAGAATGTAGAATACAATACAATACAATAGAGAATGGAATGGAATACAATAGAATAGAAAATAGAATAGAATAGAATAGAATATAGAATAGTATATAGAATAGAATAGAATATAGAGTAGAATAGAATGTAAAATAGAATAGAAAACAGAATAAAATATAGAATAGTATATAAAATATGGAATATGGAATAGAATAATAGAATAGAATAGAATAGAATGGAATAGAATAGAATAGAATAGAATAGAATAGAATAGAATGGAATAGAATAGAAATAGAATGGAATGGAATGGAATATAGAACAGAATAGCTTTATTTGGCCAAGTGTTATTAGACAGACAAGGAATTTGTCTCCAGTGCAGAAGCTTTCAATGTACATGCAAACAGAGAAAACAACTACAATAACAATAACAATACTAATAATGTGCAACCAGTAGAAGGGGGAAATAAGAGGTCATAAAAGGACGAATCATCCTACCGCCGCCTTCTAATGGGTTAATAACGTCCTAGTTTACAAACCGAGGCTTCCCCAACAGCCCGCCCAAACCTGCAAAAAGCCATGATAGCTTTGCCCTAAAAATAAAAAAAAACAAAAAAACCCCCAACTCTTAAACGCCAGCCCATCTGCTGGAATTCAGCGGGTCACGTGGCAACGTCCGCTGGCCATTTTGGTAGTTTTTTTGGCCGGCCATTCGGCTTCCGGTCCCGAAGGGGGCGTGGCAGCCCCTGGAAAGCAGCAGCAGCCCGCTTTGCATGGCTGCTTGGCGGGAGCCGGTGGTCTTCCCGGGCCTCGCATGGCGTCGGCGAAGGTACCCCGGGCAACCAGCCCCGGGAAGGGGGCAAAGGGGGTTCCTTCCTCCTTTTCCTTGCATTCCTGCCAGGGAAGAGCCCCGATTCAAAATTGGGGGCCAAGGGGACAGTTGGGGTGTGAGGGGGGGCTTCCTTGAAAAGCAGGGGTGCAATTTGCAATGTGCAGCAAAAAAACAAAAAAATGCAGCCAGAGGTTGCACGGGCGGCATGCATTTGCATTCCCTCGGTGCAATGGGAAGATTGATCCGCCTCTCCGTGTCCTCCAAAATTTTGTACCGTTATTATTATTTAATAATAATTATGGCGGGTTGCACAGCCAGCCAGATGTTTGGCTGGATTTTTGCCTGTTTGGCCAGCCAGCTGTGGAGTCCTTTCCAAAGACGTGGGAGAGGCAGATGTTTAATAATATGAAAGGTCCCGTGGCGGAATGGCAGCTGTTCCAAGGCAAGCTGCCTTTTGCAATTGACTGATGGGGATTTTGTCAATGCTGACAAGTGTTAAACGGGTGCTCGTGATTGTTATTGTGGTTGGTTGTACGGTTAACCAGATGTTTGGCTGGATTTGGCATTTTTGTCCACCGGTCTAGTCCTTCCCAAGGACCTGGGTCAGGCAGATGTTTAATAGTAAGCAGATGTTTAATAATTCCTCCAGGGATGGCAGCTGTTCCAAGTCAAGCTGCCTTTTGCAATTGACCAATCGTGATTTTTTATCAATGCTGATAATTCCAACAATGTTATTCTATTCCATTCCATTCCATTCCATATTTCTATTCTATTTTCTACATTCTACATTCTATACTATTCTATTCTATATTTCTATTCTACTCTATTCTATTTTCTACACACTACATTCTATTCTATTTTCTACATTCTATTCTATGGTGTTCAAAGGGTGCTCATGATTATTATGGTTGGCTGCAAAGTCGGACAGATGTTTCATTGGATTTGGCCTTTTTATCCACCTCTCCCGTCCTTCCCAAGGACCTGGGATAAGCAGACGTGCATGTTTGATGGTATTCAAAGTCTCCTCGCAGGATATAAGCAGTTCCAAGCTGCCAGTCCTCAGGTTAAACACCCCCCCCCCCCGAATGACTGTATGAGAGTAAGGGAAAAGAATTAAAGATGATCGCATATTTATAATGATTGTCAAGGTCATTAATTTAAAGCTATCCTAAAATGTAAAAAAGTACATTAATAAGCCGTTGTAACTCTGAACGGTCACTAAATGAACGGTTGTAAGTGGAGGACTAACTAAAATGTATGTCATTCTCTTCTTCAGGTTTCTTCCGAAGCAATCCCGGAGCAGCGTCTCCAGCAGGCTGGCACTTTCAAGGAAGAAGGGAACCGTTGTTACAAAGGTGGCCGTTTTAGGGATGCGGTGAGCCGTTACCACTGGGCCTTACTGCAGATTAAAGGCCTGGACCCCAGCATGCCTTCTCCCCTGCAGGAATTTGTGGCTGAAAAGCCCACCATGACCCCAGACCAGGAAAAACAGCTGTATAGCATCCAGTGCGATTGCTACAATAATCTTGCCGGTACGTCAGATATTTTTATTTTTCTGAGGCATCTTCCTCTGTCGGTAAACTTACCGGCCAGCGATACAGGTAGTCCTCACTTTTATGACCACAATTGAACTCCAAATTTTTGTGAGACATTTGTTCAGTGGGCTTTGCCCTGCTTTACGACCTTTCTTGCCGCAGTTGTGAATGACTGTACTGCACTGTATTACGGCTGCAACCTTTGTAAGTACGAGTCAGTTGCCAAGCGGCTGAATTTAGTCAGTCAGTCACACGGTTGTTAAGTGGATCTGGCTTCCCCCGTGGACTTTGCTTGTCAGAAGGTCGCAAAAGGGGATCACGTGAATGACCCTGGGACGCTGCGACCGTCACAAATATGAGTCAGTTGTCAAGCGTCTGAACTTTGATCGCGTCACCACATGGGGATGCTGTAAGTTAAGTGTGAAAAACGGTCATAAGTCCCTTTTTTCAGTGCCGTTGAAACTTCGAACAGTCACTAAATGAACTCTTGTAAGTCATGGACTACTGTAGGATAAATCGAGCTGGCATGTTGATTTCCCACAATGCCCCAGATCATCGTGCTGAACCAGGGGAATCTGTGAGAAGCCGTAGCAGATTGCCTTATAACTCTTTTGAGTTTTCAGGAGAGATCTTTGCAGGTAGTTCTACTTTTGTGGCCATAATCAAGCCTGTCCATTACAGTTGTGACGGCCGTAAAGTGGAAGCAGGTCCAATATTACAACTTTTTCATGGCACTTGTTAAAACGAGCCATCCCGGCTGTTTTAAGCGAACCCTATTGTTCGGTGCGAGGTGTCTTGGCCCAAAAGCGGAAATTAACATTGCACTTTGGCAAAAATGTCATAAATCATAGTCTACGGGGAGGGGGAACCTATTATCTATTCTATTTTCTATTATTCCATTCTGCATTCTCTATTCTGTTCTGTTCTATTCTATTTTCTACTATTCTATTCTATTTTCTATTCTATTCCATTCCATTTTCTATTCTATTCCATTCCATTTTCTATTCTATTCCATTCCATTTTCTATTCTATTCTATTCTATTCCATTTTCTATTCTATTCCATTCCATTTTCTATTCTCTATTCTATTCCATTTTCTATTCTATTCTATTCTATTCTATTCTATTCTATTCTATTCTATTCTATTCTATTCTATTCTATACCATTTTCTATTCTATTCTATTCTATTCTAAATGCAGGCTGATTGAAATGGCAGTCGCACGATGCAGTGATGGCCAGCTTTGCAACCAAGCTGTCCTAATTTCCAATGGTTGCTAAGCAACCGTCGCAAGTCGAGGACTGCCTGCGTTTTAACTTGAAAAATGAACCTTGGTCAAATTGTCTAGCTTTCACTCCGGCGAAGAAGACGCTACTCTCTCCATTTGCTTTTTTTTTTTTTTTTGCGGGATTTTTCTTGCCTTTTGTTGGTGTGTCCCGGAAGCCACACCCTTGTGTCTTTCGCCTTCTGTCTCTCCAGCTTCCCTCCTTCAGATGGAACCTGTGAATTACGAGCGGGTGAAAGACTACAGTCTCAAAGTCCTAGAGAGGCAAGCCGACAACGTCAAGGCGCTGTACCGGGCCGGTGTGGCCTTTTACCACCTGGGGGATTACGACAAAGCACAACACTATCTGTTGTCGGCAACCAGCCGGCAGCCCAAAGGTGAGTCATACAGGCAGCCCTTCAGTTGACGACTGCAGTGGAGCCCAAAATTGATGTTGCTAAGCGAGACGGTTTCTTGCAGACGTTTCATGACCCAACTAGGTAACATCATCAGCGCTAGAGGGAGATGGCGTTTATGGAGAGGAGAAAGAGAACTGTGGTGTCCATGGGGCTCTCTTGAGTTTGGTGTGCTTCTTGCAGACATTTCATGACCCAAGTAGGTAACACCATCAGCGCTACAAGGGAGAGGGATTTGCCTCTGCAAGCAAGCATACCCCATTCCTTTCTAGCATTGGTGATGTTACCTAGTTGGGTCTTGAAACGTCTGCAAGAAAACCACCCAGCTCAAGAGAGCACCAAGGATCCCACAGTTCTCCTCCACCTCCTCCTCGCATCCCCCACTTCCTTCTAAACACTGTTGATGTTCCCTAGTTGGGTCATGAAACGTCTGCCAGAAAACCACCCAGGTCAGAGAGCACCAAGGACCCCAAAAGCTGATAATCTGGTCTGACTTAGCACTCCATACAAGCAAATCTTGCATATTTTAACTTTTAAAAAACTTTCCCTTCTCTTTCCCGGCTTATCTCCCCAGATGCGAACGTCAAGCGTTATCTGCAGCTGACCGAATCACAGCTCAGCAGCTATCTTCAGAAAGAGAAACAGTTATACATGGGGATGTTTGGGTAGCAAAAACAAGCCGTGGCTGGAAATCCCCGGAGGCTGCCAACCATCATTTCTATATTTCTTTTTTGTGTGCGGGACGACACGTGGTTGATCAATTTTGGAGTTAGGTTCATAAAATCTTTTAAGAAGCTCACTTGGCTGGATGTGATTTCTTTGAATTCAGGGGAAAGCGAATGCTGAAATCTGAATTCCCTGCGAATCGCCGGTTTTTGTTTGCCTGTCTCCAGAGGGGAAAGAGTTTTAAATCGTAGCCTAGGATCGCTCGTCGCTTAAATGCAATTTATGGAAATGGAGATTATTTTCACGAAACAGGCAAAGCCCGAAGCAAGCAAATCAGGCTTTGCACGCATCTGATATTGCCTCTGTGAATTGCTGGGGCAGTTTGGATCTACCTACCTTGGCAAACAAAGTGAAAATACTCAAATGTGCCGGCTTGTCCTCTTAGAGCTTCGTGGTTTGCTTAAAAGGTTGATCTAGGTTCATGCGGCAGCAGAACCTGACATTAATAAAGGGGAATATTTGTGGTTCAGGATTGAACTGAGGGGGTCCTTGATGCTCTCTGAGCTGGGTGATTTTCTTGCAGACATTTCATGACCCAACTAGGGAACATCCTCAGTGCTAGAAGGGAATGGGGATTATGGAGGAGGAGGAAGGGAAAAAGAAAGAAAGAAAGAAAAAGAAAAGAAAGTCCTTGGTGCTCTCTGAGCTTGGTGGTTTTCTTGCAGACATTTCATGACCCAACTAGGTAACATCAGTGCTAGACGAGAATGGGGATTGAGGAGGAGGAGGAGGAATAATGTTGGGTCCTTGATACTTTTTGAGCTTGGCTGTTTTCTTGCAGACATTTCATGACCCAACTAGGCAACATCATCAGTGCAAAAAGGGAGTGGGGATTGTGGAGAGGAGGAGGAGGAATGTGGAGTCCTTCATATTCTCTGACCTTGGTAGTTTCCTTGCAGATGTTTCATGATTCACAGTAGGTAATATCAGTACAGATAGTGCTCAACCAACAACAATTCATTTAGTGACCGTTGAAAGTTACACGATCAAAACTCAAAAGATGCTTGGCAAGCGACTCATAGGTACGACGGTTGCAGGGTCCCGCGGTCCCCTTTTGCGGCCTTCTGCCGAAGCCAGATTCACTCAACAGCCGTGCTGCTAATTTACCAGCTGCAGTGATTCACTTAACAATGATGGCAAGAAAGCTCGTAAAACGGGGCAAAACTCATGTTTCACTTAGCAACGGAAATTGCCAAGTTGAGGACCGCCACCTGTGCTGAGTTTATTTGCGGAGGGTTCGCCCTTCAAATCCCAGCATCCTCTCCTGCAACGAAAGGGACAGGCCTAACAACTGTATTGACAATTCTGCAAATACAAAACTTAAATAAAAAAATAAAACCGGATCTCTTCTTCTTGCCAGCAAGCATCCTTCATTCTTGGCGTGCAAAGCCGGCCTCCACCCTTAACTTCTGGGCAAATATTTTCTCCTTGTCAGCAGCTGGGAAACGGGGCTGTTTTTTCTGCCTTTATCCTTTGCAAATAAAAATACGGTGGGGTTTTTGTGTTTTTTTTTTTTGTTTGCTTCTTTGCGTTTACGGAAGATCGAGATCCCTTATAAGCCTCTGGAATGTACATTTGGGGGGGGGGGAGGCAGAAAGTCCAAAACTACACAAGATTTTGTCGTCTTGAGAATCTTGTTTCTGTTTAAGAAAATCAAGTTGCTAGTCCTTATGGTGAGAGAATGTGCCAACACGGTCACTGCATGTTAACCGCAATGGATTTGTCTCCCGGCTATCATGGAATCAAAGCTAAATTGCTTTGAGTCAAAACGGAAGAGGACCCCCCCCCCTTTTTACTGAACATGTGCTGGCCAATTCACAATAGATAGTCCTCAACTTACGACAGTCCGTTTAGTGACCGTTTGAAGTTAACGACAGCACTGAAAAAAAGTGACTTAGGCCTGTTTCTCAACACAACCGTTGCAGCGTCCCCCGTGGTCACGTGATCAAAATTGAGACCCTTGGCAAACTGACTCATATTTATGACGGTTGCAGCGTCCCGGGGGGGGGTGTCACGTGATCCCCCTTTTGCGACCTTCTGGCCAGCAAAGTCAATGGGGAAGCCGGATTCACTTAACAACTGTTATAACTGCAGTGATTCACTTCACAACGGTTGCAAGAAAGATCGCAAAACTCGCTTAACCAATCTCTCGCTTAGCAACATCAATTTTGGGCTCAATTTGAGGTCGTAAGTCGAGGACTACCCGTATGTAGTTTAAACATGGTTTGTTCAATAAACTGCAACCAGGCACGGCTCCATTAGCGACGGAGATTCCAGTCCCAATTGTGGTGAGAAGTTGAGGACTACCTAAAAGCTCATTTCGGATCGCATCGCACGGAACGAGGCCCAGACACAGCCAGCTTGTTCGGCCAAGGACACAGTGCGTGACTCAGTTTACCCATTGCAATAAGCCGTAAGATGGTTTGTTTGGTTCTGGATTAGTGCTGTCTGGACAGACAGGCCATGTTATCAGTTTCCTTCTCCCCTACAAAGATAGGACATCCCCAGAGAGTTAAGCATACTGTGGCTCAAATGCTCTCCCCTCCTAATCTCCATTAATGCGGCACACAAATTTCAGCACGAACGGAGCATCTAAAATCTTAATTCTTATTAGTGCTGGCTAAAATCACGTCTTTGGCAGCTGCCTCAATTGCTGGCTGCTGAGCCCTCCACCACCACAAAAGTTGCCGGCGGTGACTGCCAAATAAATCTCACCCTCAACTACCCCAAAATAATTTGGTTCAGAGCTATTAAAATTCACAGCTGGCTCTATTGCAGTCGACGAGAGCGCCAACTTCTCCAGCTGGGAAAACTGTCACCGCCTTTGCCAACACACGGAAGGAGTCCTCGGCTTAACAGCCGTTCGTTTAGTGACCGTTCAGAGTTACAACAGCCCTGGGAAAAGGGACTTGTGACTGTTTTTCACACTTACGACCGTCACAGCATCCCCATGTGGTGACGTGATCAAAATTCAGATGCTTAACAACTGACTCGTACTTATGACGGTTGCACTGTCCCTGGGGGGGGTGTCACGTGATCCCCTTTTGCGACCTTCTGCCAAGCAAAGTCAACCGGGGGAAGCCAGATCCGTGTGACTAATTTAACAACTGCAGCAAGAAAGGTCACAAAATGAGGCAAAGCTCAACTTTAAAAGGTCACTTAGCAACAAATGTTGGGCCCCACTGTGGTCGTAAGCCGAGAATAACCTCTAATTCTATACTTGACCCCCGTCTTGCTTACCAATGGAAATTGGGGGGTCCGTTACGGTCGTTCAGTCGAGGACCCCCTGTAAAAAACATCACGAGGGCTAGAAACTTGAGAGAGAAAAAATAAATAAAAGAAGGGATATTTTGGATGTTTATATATCCGAGATGTATAAAATATATCTTGAATATTTTGCAAAAAAAAAAAGTAATTCAAATCATGTTTCATCCAGTTAAGTTCATCTATGTCAATTCAATAAAAAAAAATGATTGCAATTTTTGTTTTTTGTTTTTTAAACGGTTGGGTTAGGCTGCAAAGTTGTCGAAGCAGCGTTTCTGGCCCAGGAAAATAAAACAGGTTTAAGGACCGACTCTTCACTCAGCAAGCTCCAGCTTGCTTAGCATGCTCCTTGCTGTCTCCCAGCCTTGATAATTACAGTCATTTGCAACGTGGTGCCAAGGAATCGAATCTCGATGTAAACAGCAATTGGTGGAGCCTTTTATACTCTTGGAGAAAAAAAAAAGAGAGAAGTAACAGCTATCAGTTGTGCAAAATTGCATAGCTGGGGGGGGGGCAGGAGAAAATTCAAACGTCGTGGCACCCGATTTTAGGCGTGGGCTGTGTGGCACATAACATTTTAATTACAGAAATAACGCCGTCTCCTTTGGGATCCCTGTAAACGGCTCATTTCGCCCCCCAGCAAACTGAACGGAGAGGGGAAGCCGTTCTCCCATCGGCTACTACGTCCTTGTTTGGCTGCAATGACAACCCCATCATCCACAACCAGCCCTGTTCCTCCCTGTTGAGGATGATGGGAGCCATAATCCAAAGGGGGGGGCTGCCACTTGAGGCTCAGAAATGTGTCTCCGGTTGACCCCACATCAGATAATTTCAGGGTGGCCTGCTCAAACCCAGTTAAACCTGGGATCAGCCCCAAACTAGTATTTCTTCATGGTTTGGGGAAATAACCAACAATGGGTTATGGATATGGAAATAGACACGGCTCCATTTTGGTCATTAAAAAGCCACAGGTTTGTAAGAATTGGAAACACAGATAGCTCTCAACTTATGACCACAATTCAGCCTGAAATTTCTGCCGTCAAGCGAGGCAGTTGTTAAGTAAATCCTTACTTGCAGGCAGTCCTCCACTTACAACAATTCATTTAGTGACTGTTCCAAGTTACAAACGGCACTGAAAAAAGGGACGTGATCATTTTTCACACTTACGTCCATTGCAGCCTCCCGGTGATCAAAATGTGGCAACTGACTCATATTTACGACGGTCGCAGCGTCCCGGGGATCACGTGATCCCCTTTTGTGACCTTCCGACAAGCAACCCAGATTCACTTAAGAACCGTGTGACTAACTTAACAACTGCAGTGATTCACTTAACAACCTAGAAAAATGGGCGTAAAATGGGGCAAAGTTCATTTAACAACTGCCTTGCTTAGCAACGGAAATTTCAGGCTGGGTTGTCGGTCATAAATACCTGTAATAGAAGATTGTGCTTGCTCAGAACTAGCTTCAGATCCAGCTGATTTGGAGGAAGGGGGATAGCATAACATAAACAGGCTCTCCTACCTACCCACAATTCTTGGAAACTCACCATCTTTTTGGTTTTATTATCCATTAACAACCCAAAAACAACACTTGGCATTTACCGATCCGGCATAGATTACCTAGCGTGGATCCCCCCGTGGCAAACAATAAAGAAGTACACATTTTTTTGTCTTTTGGTCCCTGATATCAAATCAATTCCAATATCAGAAGCAGACTTCAACCAAAGTGACTTTTCTTCGATCCCCTTCTGTGCTCCCGCTGCAAAATTTAAAAAGCCAGTTCAGAACAAGGAGAAGAAACAGCAGCAGCAGCTGACAGAAAACCTCTCAGGACTTTTGACAGAGATCTTGAGTTCAAGTTCAGCTTTGGTTTGCGTTTCGGGCCCGTGGGTGTCCTACGGTTCGAGAGGTTTACATTTGATTTCAAGACTTCCTTAGCCAAAAATTCAGGACGTTGCAATGTGGAAGGATGCCAACGTGCTGGAGGCTGTCTCGTCATCCCAGCTAAGAGAAACTTTTGCAACATGAACGCGACAAAAACCAAACCCCCAACGCATTCAGAAGCGAATTCCTCTTTCACGCCACGTCCCCAAATGATTGCCTGGGGTTTTTTTTCTTCTAGTATTTGGCAGTTCGGGAACTCTTGAAGGAGCGGGACACCATCTTCTTCAGCTCTTTGAAAGAACGGCTGCGTCGAAGCTTAAAGTTGTGAGGCGGCAAATCGGACGAATCCAAAGTGGCGGAGCCGTGCAGCCATGGGTCTCCAAGCTGGTGGAACATCCAGTCCCCGTTCAGGCTGACAGCGCTGGTCGCTTCCACCTCGCTCAGCCTAGATCCGTTGCCGGGACGTCTGGCCCGCTGCCGAGGCGGCAGCTCAAAATGACCGTCCTCCGGGAAGCAGAAGGTTGCCGGAGCGTCGGAGGAAAAGGCAAGGTTGCGGTTCAAAATCACCGGCGGAAGGAACGTCCCCGCTTTGGCACGATGCCGTCCGGAGGACTTGCTGGAAATCTCCAGGACTGACGTCCATTTGGGCTTGATGACCTTGCCTCGGTTGGTTTGAAGTTGGCTGGCACACACCAGCCCGGCGGCTGCGTGAACGTTCATTTCCGAACTGGCTCGGGCCCTGCCCACTGTGCGGGACGACGGCTTGCGCCGGAGACTTAATCTGCGCAGCAATTCGCGGGGACTCAACCAGCTTCTCTCGGCTGCTTTCTCTCCTTTCTCAGGAGTTTTCACCAATTCCCGCGAAGCGTGTTTGCCTTTGTATAGCTTGTCAACGCCAGTCGTGGCCCGAGGCAAAGAGGTCTCCTTTCTGAAAGCGGTCTCTGTCTTGGTTATCTGTTGCTGGGGCCCTGCGGCCCAAATTTTTCGATCCGGCGTGGCAGATTGCTTGCTCAGGACGAATTTGACCGAAGGATCCTGGGGCGAAGAAAGGGAAATCACAGACGACTCGCTCGGTTTAACGAGGTTGGTTGTACTCGACTGAAACGAGCTGATCTCTGGGAACGGCGGGAAGTCCCACAACCCATCCAGGACCCGGGAATCTCGTGCTCCGTCTGGACCGTCAGGAGAACGCAAGTGAGAACAGGTGGAGATGCGCCGTCGGATCTTCCATCCTGGAATCGGACCGAGGACTTGACCAGCCACCTGTCCGGAGCTACAGATGGACGTCATGGATAAACTCTTCTGATTCTCCGCCAGGTATCCCGATTCGGTACGACTCGCCGCTGTGCGGCACTTGTAACGCAGCACCAGCTTCGCCATGTATTGGTCCAAGCGGACCCTCGTGAGTTCTCTGGAGCAGTGAGGGTCTTTCTTGGGAGAGTCGGATCGGGGAACCTTTGGGGGCGTCTCGTCGAGATCTTCCTGGGACGAACTTTGAGAGAGTCCATTGGTGAAGAGAGGACTCTGTAAAGCTACGGCGTGCAGAGGGCTGGGGTAGTGGTAGACTTCGTTGGTGTTTCGGGAGACCAGGTCAGACTTGTACCGTAGAAGCTGAAAATTCGGAGGCCTTGGGAGGGGCAGGGACCCAAGGCCCAACAGGAACTCAAGGTCACCTGTCCCAAGAGACACAATGGAAAAGAACTTGTGAGGTACAGGAATCTACAATTCTGTGCAAGAATTTGACCAAGTATCTAGGATCGCTTCTGGGTGTCTATCATCCCTTCAGATTTGTTTCTGAAGATGTTTTTAATGAAACAAATGGGGGAATCGGTAGCACCCAAATAGAGTTTTGAATTCTAGAATTATAGACCGGGACGGGGACATCTGACTATCCACTGAGAAGACCTTCCTACAGGTAGTCCTCTACTTACAACAGTTCATTGAGCGATGGTTCTGAAGTTACAACGGCACCGGAAAAAAGGGGACTGGGGACTTGTGACTGTATTTCTACAACCGTTGCAAGCACCCCCACGGTCACGTGATCCAAATTCAAAGGCAGATTAACTGACTCGTCTTTATGACGGTTGCAACATCCCGGGGTCGCGTAGTGCAAAAGCACAAACCCTAGGCACCTCCCACCAGCGTCCACCTGGAAACGAATTCAGACTGAATGACGTGCCGAGGGTTTTGTTTTTTAAGCCATAATTAGGTGGGGTATTTTGTAGGTTGCCTTGAGGGGACCATAAAACGGAGGCACGTCTGCGTAAACAAACAGGTTGGAACAGGGAAAGCTGCCTCAAAGCAAAAAAATACAATTAAACTCTGGTGCCTGATCTCATTTGGATTGATTTCCTGGATCGACTGCTCAGGGAATGTGTTCCAGTTTTACTCATTTGGGGGGGGGGGGTGTTTGAATCCAATCTGACTGTCTAGAAGATTGAGAAGACACCAAGCACCCCAAAGGACACACACACACACACACACACCCCAAAAGACCAGGAGGATGTGTTAACATTTGCTTCTTTTAGCTTTGGCATAAAGGATTCAAAAGATCGACTAATAAATCGACCCGGCCTTGTGTTTATCATTCTGAGCGTACTCTTCAATGTGAACTGAAAAAGTTTCTAGTTCTCATTGCTGCTCCCAGTATGCTTGAAATATTCACAGACTAGAAGAGGTGCTGAAATTGAGAATGAAGCTTCTCTTTAGAGGCTGGTTTACAACAGCCCTGTGAGGTAGTCCATGCTAAGAATGACAGAGGAATACTCACCAACAGAGATCCGGGTCCAACTCGGCCAGATAGCTCCTGAGCTGCTTCAGGTAATCTAATCATGGCTTGTTACACAAACCCTACCGCAGTGTTTCTCAACATTGGCAACTTTAAGATGAGTGGACTTCAACTCCCAGAATTCTCTGAATTGAAGTCTATCCATCTTAAGGTATGCTGGCTAGGGAATTCTGGGAGTTGAAGTCCACCCATCTTAAAGCATGCCGGCTGGGGGATTCTGGGAGTGGAAGTCCACCCCTCTTAAAGCATGCTGGCTGGGGGATTCTGGGAGTTGAAGTCCATCCATCTTAGAACATGCTGGCTGGGGAATTCTGGGAGTTGAAGCCAGGCAGGAGTCAGCCAATGAAATCAGCCAAAATTTCACTGTCATTCTTAGCATGGGCTACCTTACGGGGCTGTTGTAAGACTTTAAAAAAACAGCCTCTTAAGAGCAATTTCATTCTCAAATTCAGTACCTCCTCTTGACTGTGGCTATTCCAAGGATGCTGAGGGCACAGTGAGGACTAGAAACTTCCTTCGCTTCACATCAAGGAGAGGCTCAGAATGATACATGCAGGGCAGGATCAATTTATTTATTCAATTTATAATAAATACTTCATTCCAAAGCTAAAGGCTGGCCAATGTTAACACATCCTCCTAATGTCTTTTTTTTCCCTACGAAAACTCTATGAGGTCGGCTGAGTTGAAAGGGAGGGAATTTCAAAATCTCCCAGGGAGCTTCTATGGGCAAGGCGGGACTCGAACCCAGACCTCCGTGCTCTGCAACCATCGCCGTTTGACCACAGACTCTCGCATTGTGTGTTCCTATTCATGCTGCTCTCTGATACGGGAGGGAGACCACCCAAGTCACCCTCCCCCCACAAGGAATGTGTGGCCTTACCGGTGGATACCGGACGTCGGTTGTCGGTCCCGGCGACGTTCGCCAAGGTCAGGCGCTGCAATCGGAGGTCAAGGAGCCGGACGGCTGCCTCGTCCGTCGACCGTGGCCGGATTAAGCCGTTCTCGCGCAATCCGGGGAGGTGAGGGAGGGATCCGATGCTACACCGCGAGGCCCCAGGTCCGTCGCTGTGCACCGAGGCGCATGAATCCGAGAGGGAACCCATGTCGCTGGTTTCGTAAAACCCTGAAATGCGCAAGACCGCCCCGGTTACAACAGGCTGGGCTGCCAAATCCAGGTGGTCCTCGACTTACGGCCACAGCTGAGCCCAAATTTCTGTCGCTAAGCGAGACATTGGTTGTTTTGCCCCCATTTGACCACCTTTCTTGCTGCCATCATTAAGGGAATCACGTAGCCATTAAATTAATCAAACTGCTGTTAAGTGAATCCGGCTTTCCCCTTTGACTTTGCTTGTCAGGAGGTCGCAAAAGGGGATCACGTAACTCGGGGACACCGCAACCGTCATAAATATGAGTCAGTTGCCCAGTGGCTGAATTTTGATCCCGTGGCCGTGAGGAAGCTACAATGGTTGTGTGAAAAATGGTCACGAGTCACCTTTTTCAGTGCCGTCGTAACTTCAGATGGCCACTAAATGAATCGTTGTAAGTCGAGGACCACCTGAACTAACAAAATTCTTGAAAAGAAGTTTAACAGGGGGAGATCAGATCACGGGCAGGCTTGATGAACCACTAGTTTTTTTTTCTGCCAAGTGTTTTCTATGTTTCTATCACAATAGAACCTGAATGGATAGGAGCAGCCTATCCCAAATGCCAAATACCAGACAAAAACAGGGGAGGGTGGTGATTTTTCTGCTCAATTTTCTCCAAGACTGACTGGATCGGTCAGACTACAATACCCATCACCCCCAGTTTGCACCTGCTGGTTAAATGTACTAGCTGCGTAGGATGAGCGATTGAAACCTTAAACCGCTAACCAACATGTGGATTCAGCCACAAACTAGGATTTGTCTTATAGATGGCTTAAACTACAAATCACTGTGATAGATTGGCTGACATATCTTAGCTTGCATTAACCATGGCTTGCTGGGCCAGAGATGAACAAAATGCCATTATTATTTCATTGACCTGTCAAGAGATTTTGGAATGGTTCAACAGACTCTGGTTTACACAAACCCTGGTTAGGGAAGACAAAGGCAGACATCCAAGAAGGACAGAATTGAAAATGAAAATATTAGGATCTGCATTGTCTGAATGTAGACGTACCTGAACTGGGTCTGGAATCGGCTTCTGGCACCTCTGAGGTGTCTCCTCCGTTGATGCCCACTTTCTTGGACTCCTCACCCATCATCCTTAGCCCCAGACCTTCCTTGTCTGGATCACCTTCAGCGTGAACACACAACTCCATGTTCTCCGACGAGGTGTAGAAGCCACAGCGTTCCTCGGCGCATCCGAGGACCGGTCCCGCTTTGTTCTGGTCCAGCTTTGCAATGTTGGGATGGGTCAACTTTCCATCTCCGAAGCCATTTGGGTCCTCCTGTTTGGCCAGGTGGAAGAAGAGAGAAAGGTCAAAAGATCTTTTTCAGGGGGGTGGGGGTTGCAAAGACCCGTGGGGCTCAATCGCAGGGATCCCATGTTTGTAAGAGTAGATCCCTCACACACCCTCCCTGTCCATCCTTCCCGCATTTCAGGCTCCTGCGTGGTTGCCAAAATTGTTGGCCTGGAGGCACCGTATGGATTTCCACCACGAGGCAAACATTACGGCGGTCCCGAGAAGCAAAATACCAGATATTAATTTGTTAGAATGGGTAGATGGGCGAGGTTCACGGGGAGAACGGTATAAATTCCATTTATTTTCGTTGCTATTGTCAGGACCTCAAAACAAGCGAGACCGAATTGTTTATAGGACATCCTGTTTCTCACGAGAGACACCTAAGCCAGGAGACACAGCTCAAGTCCTATCTGTAGCGAGATATATTAGGGGTAGTCCTTGACTTACGGTCAAAATTGGGACTGGAACTTCTGTCGTTAAGCAATGAGGTTATTCGGTAATAACCCGCCCAATTTTACAATCCTTTTGGCCCTGGTTGTTTAGCAAATCAGTGAAGTTGTTACGTGACGCACACGAGTATTAAATGATTCTTGTATTTTTGTCAAAAGCTGGCTGGGAAAGTCACCAATGGTTATCACACGAGCCCGGGACATGGCAACCATCATAAGCACCTGCTAGATGCCAAGGACCTGAATTTGGGTCATGTGACTCTGGGGATCTGCAATGGTCATAAGTGTGAGGACCAGTCATAAGTCAGAGTACATGTACTCCTGTTTTTTATGTTTTCTTTTTCTTCCTTCCTTTTCCTTTCCTCCCTTTTCTTTCTTTTCCTTCCTTCTTCTTTTCCTTCCTTCTCTATCCTTCCTTTTCTTTTTTCCTGCCTTTCTTCCTTATTTTTTTCCTTCTCCATATCTTTTTTCTTCTCTCTCTCTCTCTGTCTCTCTCTCTCTTTCTCTTTCTTTCTTCTTTCTTTCTCTTTCTTTCTCTCTCTCTCTCTCTCTTTTCTTTCTTTCTTTCTCTTTCTTTCTTTCTTTCTTTCTTTCTTTCTTTCAATTTATATTACCTGCCCATCTCGCAAAACAAGTGACTGACATCGTGCTTCCTGGTTGATTGCTAATGTTGGATGTGAAACAAATCAACAAGTGAGGTAAGCAAAACATAATCAACTTGATAGTACTTTCTAAGCCTAGCAACTTTTCGAGATATCTCGAGCAAAACACATTCCACCATTTCACGTGGTATGATTCTAAACACTTCCTTGTGCCAAGCGACATTTTCAGTTTAGGACACTCAGCAAACCAGTTTTACAGCCACCCACTTCGTTTCCTCTTTGAGTGCCTTCCTGAACTGGATCAATAAACACTGTCTTGTAGTTACAGGGAAGGAAGGCTGAGATAGGAGAAGTTACCTGAAAGAGAGAGAAAAAAAGTACCTTAAAAACCCAAGACACATCACCGTTGAAAGGTGGATTTATGTCAAAATGCCCTCAGGGGGAAAAAAACCAAGCAAGAAAGGAGAAGCTGGGTTTTTATTTTGCATCTGACCAACTTTAAAAAAAACACACACACACACACACCTTAAAGTATCTTTAGAAAATATTAACTGTCAAGGTGGGCAGAAAGTCAAAAGTGGAGGAGAGAAGCTTTCTGACAGCAGAAAAAAAATAGATTTACTGGCTATTTAATGAGGCCTCCAGGCCAGAGGCAACATAACTACTTTGCAAATAATTAATCCACACCTTGAACCAACAGAAACCCGGGCAGTCCAAAAGTGTCAAAGATTAGGGTTTATAGTGAAGCTATATTATAAAGATACCATGAAGTGGCTTCCAATTTTCTTTATAGCAGTTATGAATACTTTAATATTCTCTCTCTCTCTCTCTCTCTCTCTAAGCCGCCCTAGGCATGTTCTCCACCTTGGCAGCTGGAAGATGGTGGACTTCAACTCCCAGAATCCTCCTGGCAGGGGAATTCTGGGAGTTGAAGTCCACATACCTTAAAATTGCCAAGTTATAACAACCTCCCTGAAGCGACTATATTAAAAAAAACCAATCATTCATACATTTTTTTCAAATTGTCTATCCGTTAATCCCAGCAAGAAGAGTTCTGCCTTCAACGGAATATTTAAAATACTTGGCATCAGTCTGCGGATTTGAACCCAACACCTTCAACTTTGAGGGGGGGTCCTTGCTGCTGTCTGAGCTTGGTTGTTTTCTTGTAGATGTTTCATTTAAACAGCATGATCAGTGCTAGAAGGGAGTGAGTTTGCAGAGAGGAGGAGGAGGACTGTGGGGTCCTTGGTGCTCTCTGAGCTGGGTGGTTTTCTTGCAGACGTTTCATGACCCAACTAGGTAACATCATCAGTGCTAGAAGGGGCATTTGCAGCAAACCCCTTCTAGCACTGATGATGTTACCTAGTTGGGTCATGAAACGTCTGCAAGAAAACCACCCAGCTCAGAGAGCACCAAGGAGCCCTCATCTCAACCCCCAGCTAACAGATATTCTCCTTTATTGGGGCTTTCTAGCTTTTTTACACATCTGCCAAACACGACGGAATGACCGTGACTGTTGGATTGTGCTTTCCTGACATTGAACCGAAACTGAGGGGGAGAAAAAAAAAAAATCTGCCTTCACGCAGGCAAAATTTGAAAACCACAGGAATGCCGAGAGCTAAAGCCGAGCAAAGAGAAAATATTTATTTGTTTTACAAAAATGTAAGCGTGTCAACTTGAAGCCTCCGGTCGAGAGGTAGCCGGTGCCAAGAGGAAGCCACCACCGACGCAAACAGCAGGTGCATTGTGTTGGTGAGTGCCCCACCTCCCACCCCAGTTCAAAAGCAAAATGGACATTCCACAATGAAGGATTTTATTTATTTATTTAGTTGGTCAATGGACAGCAACATGAAATAATAAAAAGGAGAATAAAAGATAACAAACACAGGAAGGAAGGAAGGAAGGAAGGAAGGAAGGAAGGAAGAAAGGAAGGAAGGAAGGAAGGAAGGAAGGAAAGGAGGGAGAGGGAGGGAGGGAGGGAGGGAAGGAAGGAAGGAAAAAATGAATAGCAGAATAGCAGAGTTGGAAGGGACCTTGGAGGTCTTCTAGTCTAACCCCCTGCTCAAGCAGGAAACCCTGTAGCCATTTCAGACAAAAATGGTTGTCCAATCTCTTCTTGAAAACCTCCAGTGTTGGGGCACCCAAAGCCTATGGAGGCTAGTCATTCCACTAATTGCTCTAATTAAGATAAGTAAGGTGGCAAATTACAATCACTCATGACCATAAAAAGGGACTCACCCCATCTCACACACACATACACACCCAGGTTTTCAAGCATGTAGGATCAAATTAAATGCTTGAGCAGCCTGAGCTCAGCAGCTAAGCCCAAACAAAACAATCCATGCCCTGTGTCAGGCCGAGAGAGGTTTGCAAGCTACATACAGCTAGGCTCGCCTTTTAAAGCAGGCAAAAAATACATTTTAATGACACTAAAATCTAAAGTTTTCCCCCTGCTCATCTATTTTACCTAATTTATACTAGCCCAACCTTGACTCTAAAAATCCAAGGAGACCGTTGGAGAGGAACGCGGGAGAGTTTCGACTTCAAAGGGCAGAAAAACAGCCAATTTTATTTTGCAAGTAAAATTTTAAGAAGGGATTGGAAAGCCGATTGTCTGGAATGGGATAGGGTCTCCTGCTTGAGCAGGGGGTTGGACTAGAAGACCTCCAAGGTCCCTTCCAATTCTGTTATTCTGCTATTATTATTATTTTCCTTCCTTCCTTCCTTCCTTCCTTCCTTCCTTCCTCCCTCCCATCCATCCATCACTGGTGGTTTTTAAGAAGAAATTGGACAACCATTTGTGTAAAATGGCACAGGGTCTCCCGCTTGAGCAGGGGGTTGGACTAGAAGACCTCCAAGGTCCCTTCCAACTCTGTTATATTCTGCTACTCTTTTTTCCCTCCCTCCCTCCCTCCTTCCCTTCCTTCCCTTTCCTTCCTTCCCTCAATCCTTTGTTCCTTCCTTCTTCTCTCCCCTCTTCCCTCCCTCCCTCCCTCCCTCCCTCCCTGTGTTTGTTATCTTTTATTCTCCTTTTCATTATTTCATGTTGCTGGCCATTGACCCAATAAATAAATAAATAAAAATCCATCCTAGATGAAGGTCCTTTTTTTTTTTTTTTTTTAAAGCGGGGAGACCTTTGAAACTTGAGTTCATTAAGGATTAAAATGAATCCTCGAACACAGCCCAGGTGTAAAGGTTCAGCACAGACACACATCCGTTCCCCACAACTGGAGGGCTTTTTTTTTTTTGCTGGCTGTTCACCCCCAATGCTTCATGTGGCTCGTCCTAATCCCTTTTTGCACCAAAGGGTCAGGAAGGAAAAGAAAGAAAAAAAACAAACTCGCTTCTCTATCATCTTGGGAGGCATCGGTCCAAGGAAAAAAAAAAATCTGCCTTGCCAAACCGAAACTGGAAAACCAGGAAAACCAAATTCCCCCCAAAATCACGGTGGAAACCTGGATTTTAATCTCCGTTTCTGGTTGTGAGTTCAGACAAGGAAGCATCGGTTTCTGGAGACGGTCAAAACAGTGGGAGTGTTCCCATATGTTTGCTATCAATGTTGTGCACTCGGAGTCCGTGTGGGATGTGGTGTAGATTCGCATACATCCCCCTCCTCCTTCCAACCCACCCCTCACCAGCCCCGTTCCTGATCCTTCCCCGCCCCTTTTCCAGGCTTATCTTCCCTATTAATTGCCCATCTGCCACGTTGCCCAAGTTTGTTTGTTTCTCCCACTTTTACAGACCGCCTGCTCCTGTCTTCCTGGTTCCTAATTCAGCCTTAAATCCAGTCCTTCCTGGGGAGGATCAAACTTCTCTGTCTTCATCCTGCTGATCCATGCTGAAGTCCCCCACCACCAAATTTTCATTTTCTCCCCCTCCCCACTCCGGATCCTAATCTTCCCCACACCTGTCTTTTACAACCTGCCTCTGATTGCCAATTTATAATCTGACTTCCAAGGTTCCAGAGGCAGCCTTGAACCCGGAAAAACCCACCTGTGCTCTGTTCCCGTCTACAGGAAGTCCTTGGCTTACGACGGTTGAGCCCAAAATTTCCGTTGCTCAGCGAGACGGCGATTAAGTAAGTTTTGCCCCATTTCGCCACCTTCCTTGCCCCAATTGGTAAGGGAATCGCTGCAGTTGTTAAAATTAGTAACACGGTTGTTAAATGAATCCGGCTTCCCCATTGAATTTGCTTGTCAAAAGGTCTCAAAAGAGGATCACGTGACCCCGGGACACTGTGACCGTCATAAATACGAGTCAGTTGATAGTGTCTGAATTGTGATTAGGTGACCATGGAGGACGCTGCAACGGTCATAAATGTGGAAAATATTCCTAAGTCACTTTTTTCAGTGTCGTTGTAATTTTGAATGGTCACTAAATAAACTGAAAGCTCACATTTTACCTGTATGGCCAACTAAATTTAGTAATCCCTGGATCTTTTTCTTTCTTTCTTTCTTTCTTTCTTTCTTTCTTTTTCTTTTCCTTTCTTTTTTTCTCCTTGAAAACATTCCGCTTCTCATCCAAGACACTGGATGATTGAGAATCTCCACAGACATAAATTTGCTAGTGGGCAATTTTCTGTCTCATGTGTATGGTTTAATAGCCGAGGAATCGAATAATACAAACATTAAAAACATGAATGATTTTGCTTGAGTATGGAAAGGTGTACAGAAGACACCAGCCAGAGTTTAACTCCGAATTCCTTTATCCATAAGTAAATAAAATGTCTGTTTCTGGGATTTGTTTTTTTCTTTCAGATTCTCAATTATAGGCTCACCCTTGAGGTTTCCTGGTGGTCTTCCATCCAAGTGTTAACCAGACTCAGTTTCCCTTCTCAGACACAAAACATTTTTTTCTCTGATTAAAGTAAAACCTACCAACATTTGTACATTAGCTCTATTTTTCTGCAGCTTCACAATTTGCCTGGACACCCAGCCCAGGTGAGGACTATACCACCCAATCTTTTCCATCATCTCAGTCTCCCGGGGGTGTGACCAAGCTGGAAAAGCAGCTGAATATTTCTAACTAAACTAAGCCTTTAATTGCAATAAATCCTGATCACCCCCCTTCCTTCTACTCACGTGCAGCCAATTTTAGCTTACAAGCAGTTTCAGTTTTTTTAAAAAAAGATTTTTCATTTAAAATTCCCTGCAGGGATTTGCTATCAACTCCAGGTAAAATTAAAACCACGATGGCTTGGTGAAGTATTGGAATAATTTTTTTTCTTTTTCTCTTTGCTCTGATTTAGGGTTAGGGCTAACTTAGAACCAAATCCAAGCAAGTAGAGTTAAATGTCTCACAGAATAACCGGTAATCCCCCCCCCCAAAAAAAACGATAATATCCACGTTCTACAGGAATATAATTCAGCTATATAATATAATTCTGGTTTAGGGAAGGAGGCGAGGCCAAACAAATCCTTCCTGGCTGAGCTCCCTTTAAGCTCAGCTTTTTGAAATTTAGGAACGAACAGTCAGGAAATATTTTAAATAGCAATCGGGATCAAATGAAAAGATGCTAGCCCCTCTCTCCATTTCCCCCCCCCCTTCAAATCTGCAAATCCCAAACATGGATACTGACCACATGGCAGAGGGGACACCCCCCCCCTCAAATTCCAGTCTGCTCTTTAAACAACAAAAGCCACTCACCTCGCTGCTGGAACGATGGGAGTTGTAGTTAATGCTTTTAGAGCACCCCAACAGAACACCCTCCCCTAAAGGATTCCCCCAGATTTCCACTAAATCAGACCGAGAGACCAATTTGCTTCAGGTCTCAGCAACTTCTGGGTTCCAAGAGATCCTTAAGGGTGGATCCTTCCATTCACAGGGCCAAACATTCAGAGAAGCTTGCAGTCAAGGCAAGGGGGAAAAAAAACCCTATAAATCTCTTATTGCACAGGTGATCAACCCTTTCATAGGCAGCTGGATTCCTCGCGAGTCAGGGCTCCAGGGATGGTGGAGAGAACGCCCGGCAGATCCAGAGAAGCAGAAGCAATGGGGAAATCCAGATTTCAAAGCAGCTGCTTCTTCCCTGCCAGCCAAACCCACTGGATCCCACCCGTGGGCTCACCTGCTTACCTGCGAATGGCAGATTGTTTTTTAATTTGATTTGATTTGATTGTTGGCCTGGCACAGCTGACTTAAGGTTTGTAAGTGGCTTTCCAAAGAAACCCACTCATTCCCGCCAGGTTTACTCGCGGGTAATTTCCGCGGGGGGGGGGAAGGGGAAGGGGAAAGGAGGAGAAGCTAGGGCTGGAACCGCAGCCTGCTCCCCCCTCGTCCACCAACCCACCCCCACCCCAAAAAATGTAACCCATCTCTCACCGATCGCGGCTCCGATCCAGCCAGGGCGCTTTCCACGTTGGCTTTCTGCATTTCGCGCAAGATTTCCAGTTCCCAAAGACCGGCCAGGCTGGCTTGGAGGCGCTCGCCGATGCGCAGACGCTCGTGGCCGGACCAGAGCGAGGGGGGCACGGCCCGGCGGCTGGCCATGGGGACCCCAGGACGGGGCGCAAGAGACCCCAAGATCGTGCGCCTTTGGAGAGGTGGCTGGCTGGCGAGGTGCCCAGGTGCCCGGAGTTGGGGAGCAGCAGGTGGGGGAGGCAGGTGTGTGTGTGGGGGGGTTAAGCCCCAAAGAGGGGGGGTCCAGGAGAGGGGCAGAGGGGGGCAGATGATCGGGGGGGGGCTTACGAGGTTGCTTCGTCCCCAGCCAGGGGAACTTCAGCCGCGCCGAAGCTCCAGGGCGCAGCGGAGCGCAGTTCAGACAAAGGAGAAAGGTTTGAACGCGTCACGTGCAAACAGGGCTCTTCCCCTCCCCTCCCTTTTGGGGGGGCCTCCGCCCCTTCCCCTCCCCTTCCCCTCCCACCCGCGTCGCCGGCTCCTGATTGGCCCAACCCACCGGGAGATCTCCGCACAAAGCCCAACCAAAGCAGAGGGGGAAAAAAACTTTGCAAAAAGTTGCGCGCTCCGCAAGGAAGGCGGGCGCCAGGTAGCTCAACCAGGGTGGCAACCTAAGTTTATGACTGTATTATTATTATTATTATTTAAAAAAAAAAACACAGGAAGAGAGAGGGTTGGGTTGTTGTTTTTTTAAGTTTTAAGCACCGGGAAATGAAAAGAGGTTGCCCTAGCCTCGCCAATAGGATGGACCAACAGGTGTATTTTTTTTTTTTGAAAAGGATAAATCAGTGATAGGGTTTAGAGATGGACGCCAACTCAGAGACACGCGTTAGCCTGAAATTAAGGCTTACGTTGGAGAGAAGATTAGAAGTCTGATGCCTGATTTATTAGCAAAAGCAAAACAAAAAACAGGGCAGGAGGAAAAACAGACGGGGTGGGAAGAGGGGAAAAAAAGCAGAAACCTGGCAAACAAACAAAAAAAGAGAGTGGAAGAGCTGCGCGTTAATGTAGCCAAAAGAGAGAGAAATCGAAAGTTTCCCCGCCCGGAGGGGCTTACAAATTCAAGTATAAGGCCCGTAGAAGCGAGAAAAGGAGAAGGACGGGGAGGAAAGGCAGGAACTCGCGAGATCGGTCTTGCTGCCCGCGTCCACACGACGCGTTTATCACTAGAACGCTTCGTCTTGCGCAAAAAAAAAAAAAAAAAAGCGCCAGGTTTGCAAAGTCGGTTAGGTTTTTCTCCTTCCCAACAGGGCGGGTGGAAGACCTCTGAAACCCCCACCCACCCACCTCCCAAGCCGCCAACGAATCTCGTCTCTCCCATTCGACACCTAGTGGCGGAGAGTTCCCACGACCCGTGGACCCGCGAAGCTCCTACCAGCCTTCCCCAGGTTGGGTTAAATTCCAGAGGCTTCCGAAGGGTGGGTGGGAAAACGCCTCCGGAGCTCCATCCCTGACCTGGATCCACCCTTCTCTCTCCCTCCCCCCACCCCGCCGCCCCCGGAAGCAGAAGCGGGCCCGATCCTGAGAGCAGCGTGGGAAAAATGTGCGCACCTTGCGCTATTTAAGGCCCGGGCGGGCGAGTGGCGGCAGAGCCGTCTCGGGATCTCGGCGCGCCCTCCTCCTTCTCGTCTGCCGCTTCCTTTGTCAAGTTGGTTTGATCTCCCGATGGCCTCCTTTCCTCCCTTTAAACATCGAAAACCGTTTGGTAAGGGATCCCCGTTTCTCTGCTGCCCCGTGTAAACGCTCCGGTTGGCGGTGTTCTCCCCCCCTCCCACC
The DNA here is from genome assembly GCA_023970755.1 of Azemiops feae. Lineage (NCBI taxonomy): Eukaryota > Metazoa > Chordata > Lepidosauria > Squamata > Viperidae > Azemiops > Azemiops feae. The sequence goes on from JALGBA010000761.1 coordinate 805,501, forward strand.
CCATTGCTACCGCCCCCTGTTGGCCCAAGGAGGCAATTCACCCCTTTTTTTGAGGGTTATTTTCTTCATTAATGTGGTTAATGAGCAGGTTGCGTTCCCACGATAGATAACGTTTCTCCAGATTAAGTAAACCCGAGTGGATTCGGTTAATTCAGTTTTCCGGATAGACATAAGCTAGGTCGGTGTTTGTGGTCCTAGGACCCCGGGGGGGGGGGGTCCCCCAAGACCTCTCTTAGGGGTCCCTGAAATTAAAATTATTTGCTAGCCTACATGGGAAAATACGTTTATTTAAAAAATCCTTTCATATAATTGGGAGAAGCCGTAGCAGAAGCAGCAGCAAATGCATCCATTTTAATAAATATTAACAAATAATACAAACAAAAAAATACTTTTGGGTTCTCTGTAATTTTTAAAAGGGGTCCCAAGAGAGAGAGAGAGAAAAAAATTAAGGACCACTGCTCTAGGTATATCCTAGCATAAAATGTGAATGGTTAGTTTGTGTTCCTACTGTAAAAATGCAGGAAACTCCCTTTAGGAAATCTAACTACCTTTCCAACCTCTCTAGGGAGGGGGTATTACAGATCCCATCGTTCCCAGCCAACATCACTTTGCTGATTTGGGATTAAGGCTGCTAATAAACCAGAAGCCATTCCCCTGCAGACTCGCAAGCTTTAGATGTTGCTCTAAGCCACAATTAAACCACCTTTGACAGAGATGGTTTGGTTTTAGGAAAGGGTGGTTGACTAGAGTCACCCATTTGGGGGTTGCGTGTGTGAGACAGGCCTAATCCCTAACTAAACAACTCTGTTTTCTCAGTTTTTTTGAGTTGTAAACACAGGTCTTCTTGTGTGCTGCAGAGTCACCCTTTATGGCTTAATGGGAAGTGGATTTTGCTGATCGGGATTTCTTTCACAAACCACGGTTAAACGGAGGCTTAGTGTGATGTGTGAACTCCGCAGGGGCAGTAAACCCAGTCTCTGAGAATTAAACCTGGGAATGTCGATCCACAATCCATCGTAATTCTTTCCAATTTTTGAAAACAAACAAACATTTATTCTAGCTTCCAGGAAGAACGAAGTGGCTGCAATCCGGATCAGATTTCCATATAAATTGCCGGTAGGTGTGTTGTGAATTAGTGATTTTCTCTTGCACTTTGACCGTTGCACAATGGGAGTGGACTTGGGTCTTTTTCTTTCTTTCCTTCTGCTGTTTCTTGAGGGGAGAGGGATCCCTTTAACGTCCCTCTTGCTTTGTATGCGTATGTTAAACACACACGTGTTTGCATGCCGGCACAAATACGCACAAAACCCCGGTTTAAGTGCACACTTATCCTTTCCAGCTTCTCAAAACTCCGCTCTTGGTTAATTGCAGGTGATTCTGGAACGCTATGCGAAGGAGAAAATCTTGCCGGCTTTAAACAAGGTGAAGTTTCTAGTCCCTCAAGAGTTCACCATGGGCCAGCTTATAGCCATCATTCGGTGAGCATTTCAAATCGGCGGGAAACTAATTAGGGGATGGGGGGGGAGGGGGTTTCCATCTCCGACAGGAAAGAAATGGGCCCTTCCAGGATTTTAGTGTTCAACAGACAAAGACGTTTTAAATGGGGTTTAAATGAACCCACAATTAACTAGATTAGCATTTGAAAAAACAAGCCATTAAATCGTGATTACCAAGGAGATGCTGGAATTCCCCCCCCCCAAAGAGCAAGCAAAACCACTTTAGGAGGGCCATCCCCGATGGGGTTGAAGTACAGGTGGGTCTACCAGCAGAATATAAAGATTTCGATTGGGGTTGGTCTAGATGACCTCTAGGTCCCCTTGCAAACCTCACGATTCTACGGCAGCCTTTGTGCATCTGCTCCCTGGGCAGGATGAGCAGTTTAAAACAGAACCGGGGAGAGAAAGTTGGAGTGAAGGGTTTTTTTTTCCCCGATCAAACCGGTTTCCTCGACTATTTTAACCAGATAGGCTGCTTTAAAATCAATAAATCAATCAATAAAAAAGATTTATAGAGCAGCTGCTTGAAAAGCAACCTGTTCCTGCAAGCATTTATGGCTTGATCAGGTTTTTGGTTCTTTTTTTCCTGTAGGAGGCCAAAATTCTATCACATTTATGCAGAAAAGGGCAAAAATACATAAATTAGGATGATGTTATGAAAACTGGGAAATGGCTCAGCTCCGGCGCCCCAAATAAAGCAAAATCTTGGGTTTGCCTAGGCTTACACTGATGCTCTTTGGGCCTATCACCAGGAGACCATGAGTTCTAGTCCCGCCTTAGGCAGGAAAGACTGCTAGGTGACTTTGGGCCAGTTACCAGGAGACCATGAGTTCTAGTCCCGCCTTAGACATAAAAGCTGGCTGGGTGACTCTGGGCCAATCGCCAGGAGATGGTGAGTTCTAGTCCCACATTAGATACAAAAGCCAGCTAGGTGACTTTGGACCAATCACCAGGAGATGGTGAGTTCTAGTCCCGCCTTAGGCCTGAAAGCTGGCTAGGTGACTTTGGGCCAATCGCCAGGCGACGGTGAGTTCTAATCTCACCTGAACCCAGCTTGGGCAATCCTTGCAACTGCACAATTGCAGGAAACTTTGGAAATTGCATGCACACCCACACGCGTACACAATCCACGTCCAGGATTTTTGAGATCTCAAAAATTGACTTGTCCTCCTTCTCCTCCAGTAACCGGATGGGCCTGAGGTGCACGCAGGCGTTCTACTTCCTGGTGGACGGTAACCACAGCCTCGTGAACATGTCCGCCACCATGGCCGAGGTCCACGCCACGTACAAAGACGAGGACGGCTTCCTTTACATGACGTACGCCTCCCAGGAGATGTTCGGTTGAGGGCCTTCAAGCCCCGTCAAGTCCTCTTGAGAAGATGGACAGGGAGGGAGTCCTTAGTTCTCCATCCTGGCCACCCGTTTTATTCCGGTCTTCGGAACGTGTTTCCAAACCTGGAGAACTTCTCGTTTTCCCCGTTGCGCAGAACTGATTTGATGGGGTTCCTGAGCTGCAGGAACCGCTTGGCGCAATTGTCTGCTGCTCGGTGGTCTTCAAAGGATCCCTCGCTAAGAATCTGGCTACTTCATTCATTTCCTCTGCCGGTTTTTGGATAAATGTCTTGTGTTCCAGATTCTCCTGCACCCTGTTTCAGTTTGGGGGTGAAGGATGAGCCCTCTCCTATTCCCAATGTCCAATCTCCCAATCTTGGTTTTTCTCACACACCCCCAAAGTAAGATAATTATGAGATCTCTCCAGCTTAGCCACTAAAAGATGGGTGGACTTCAACTCCCAGAATCCTCCTGGCTGGGGAATTCTGGGACTTCAAAGCCCACCCATCTTCAAGGTGGCCAAGCTTGAGAAACCAGCTCAGGGCTGCTGGGACTTGTAGTAACTCAGCTCCGCTCAACAGCGGAGGGAACTCGACACTCAAAGTTGTGTGAACTGGAGGACTAACTCCGGGCACCGCCGAAGGACTCACACAACCACGCTGGTGTGGGTCAGATCAGCAAAGGCTTTGCCGGGAGGGGAAAGATTGCGTTCATTGCTTACTCGTGAATTTAAATGGAAAATGTTTAAAAATTTGCGAAGGAAAATGTTTCATTGCTACTCATGAATTTAAATGGAAAATGTTTAAAAATTTGCAAAGGAAAATGTTGGAAATGGCTCAAGTCTAAATCAGAAGTAAACTGCGTGTGGTTGGCAAGCCCCAGAAAAGGGGCAATATATATATATATGTCACAATTCATTTGGAGTATTTCATAGCCTGTTTTTCTCAGCTTGTTCATTTTGACGAGACTTCCCCCCCCCCTCTGCTCCAAATCAAATTCTTAACTTAAAATTAGGGAGGGGGGGCCTTCCTTAACTGGGTAAGATGCTAAATCTTGGTTTTGACCTCAGTTTGTTTTCAGCCACTTAGGTTTTCACAAGCAGAATGAAAATTAGAAATCAGAAGTTCAAGTGGCTGAAGAAGGAAAAAAAGGGAAAGATTTTTGATTCACAAGGATGTCATTAAAACGGGTACCATGTTGGCTTACGACAAGGGTAATTGTCCACAAGGATGAACGCACACCAGTCCCTTGTTTTAAATCTACACCTTTTACCTCAGCCAGCATGGCTATCAACGCGAGGCTGTCTAAAACCATAATCTGTTCTTCCTTTTTTAAAGACTTGCCGGGGGAAATTCAGTTTTCAGCAGCAGGCTTTTCAGTGACCCTCACCGATTCCTATTTCTGAAAAACGGGCTTAATTTCGTCACCAGGAAACGGCTGAGATTTTTCCCGGGTAGCAGCTCAACCAGTACAGAGGGTTAAAAAAAAAGAAAAAAGGGGGGGGGGATATCATTTGGTTAGCTGCCCTTTCTCCCAAGAAAATAGAGCTAGTCCTTGACTTAAACATTTAGTGACCGTTCAAAGTTACAACGGCATGCAACTTAGGACTGTTTTTCAACCTTACGACTGTTGCATCCCCTGTGGTCACGTGATAAACATTCGAACACTTGGCAACGGATTCATATTTATGACGGTCATAATGTCCCAAGGGTCCTGTGATCCCCTTTTGCAGACCTTCTGACAAGTCAATGGGGAACCTGGATTCGCTTAACGACTGTGTGACTAACAAGTGCAGTCGTTCTCTAAACAACTGTGGCAAGAAAGGTCGCAAAAAGGGGTGCTATTTGTAGGTTGGGGTTTAAATGAGGGGTCCTTGAGGCTCTCCGAGCTTGGTGGTTTTCTTGCAGATGTTTCATGACCCAGCTAGGGAACATCATCAGTGCTAGAAGGGAGGGGTTCATGAGGAGGAGGAGGAGGAGGGTGACTGTGGGTTCTTTGGCAGTTACTCTACTGGACGTCCATACAATACTACAATCTGAGTTTGGTGGTTTTCTTGCAGACGTTTCATTACACAACTAGGGAACATCACCAGTCTCACACAGCGCAAACTCCACTCTTTCCTAGCACTGGTTTGGCTCATGAAACGTCTGCAAGAAAACCACCAAGCTCAGGGAAGGCCGAGACACCCCCCCCCAACATCCTCATACAACTGAAGCTAGACACATTTCAATGGGGTAAGCATGCCGTCAAAGGCGGACAATAAAGTCCCACGCAGCACAAAAATTCAGACGCTTATTTTTTTTCGTGTATCTTTGTTCGTTTTACTGCGGAATATGCGTCTTGGGCAAATAAGGCTGCAGCAGAACTACTTACAAACGGGTTAAGAGTTTTGCAACGGGGTTGATGGCAGTGGTTGCTGCAAAAGGGGGAAGAAAAAGAACATCGCTCGGAGGTGGGGAAGGAGAGTTCTAGGGTGCCCCCTCCCCAACTGGAGTGGGTGCGGGTCTCGGACCTGTTCCTCGTCCGCAAGATCGGAGCATCCAGGTGTGTCTGAAGCCATCGGCCCCACGCTCACTTTAGGCAGCGTTGCGGCATTCCCAAAGAGATTATTCTGCACTTTTCTGGCAATCAGTCTTGCCCAATAACAGATCCTGGTGCCCCCTGGCAAGCAGAGCACCAGTCATCTCCCGTTGCCCACAAATAAAATTCTGAATTGCCACCGGCATGGAGGAGAGAGACACCTCCAAATCAGCAAGGCTGCTCTCTTGGAGAGCTAAAACACCCCCAGAAGACTCGCTGTTGTCGGCAGTCTGACCCACAAACACATAAGCAATCCAGGGATGGTTTACAGTGGTTTCTTTTCAAATCGGACGCGGGGAACGGCCGGTGTCGCCTCTGTGCTGACGCAAAAACTCCCCGATAAGGAGAAACTGAACCGTAAATTTTTGCAGCAGTACAAACAGGACAGTTTGGATAAAACGTCAGGCAGAGTGACTCGGCCGAGGAAGAATGGGAAAACTGGACACCAGTTGTGTGGCTTCTGCCAGGAATGAGACAACCGGAGAATTTGGCTCCTGGTTTGGGGAACCGACTGCGAGTCCTAGGAAGGATTTTCCACGTCGTGTTTGCACCGTTTCACGGCCAGATCCTCGTTGTGAGCCTTCCGGATGTGCCGGTAAAGGTCTCCAGATTGAGTGTAACTCCGCATGCAGTAGCGACATTCATACGGCCGTTCCCGGGTGTGGACGGTCGCGTGGCGCCGGAGCGTGTAGGAGCAGGAAAACGTTTTCCCGCAGGTCTTGCAGGTGGGGACGTCCTCGGTAAAGAGGCTAAAATTGGAGTGGGAATCGTAATCCTGCAAGTACATCTGTTCGTGCAACGGAGGAGTTGCCAGGGTGGGAAAAGTCCCGCTTCCCGGCATGTGGATCAGGGGGTACGGCGCGTTTTCTTGGGGCAGGAAGCTGCTCTCCGAAGAGACCTCTTCCATCCCGCCGGGCTCTTCAAAAGCATCCGGGTGACGCCCACAGCCTCCCCCTGAGCCCACCTCCCCACCAGACTTCAGAAAGAGGCTTTCTAGCCTCAGCTCTGAAACAGGAGGGATCTCCAGTTGTTCAACCACGTCCGGTTCCTCATCAGAAATCACGATAGCTTCCACTTTGACCTTGATGGACTGATTGGTGGACGCCTTGTGCGCAACTCGCTGCTCTCCGTACCTCTCCGGAGGAGGGTCCAAGCCGGACCTCCCCTCGGCTCCTCCGTTCCCGACAGGAAAGGGGCTGCACAACAGAGTTTCGGTGGAACTGCTCGGGCTGGAGAGAGAAATGTCCACCATGGGTGGTGGACGAGGCCGAGAGGACGGCGGAGCCTCCATTCCAGGTTGCGTGGTGTCTGCGACGTCCGACCTGGAGGCCGACAATTCCTCTAGAGGCGCTTTCTGTCTGGCGTTCCATTCTTCTTTTTTGTTGTTTTTCTCGAGGTCGCAGGAGTGAGGCAGGGGCAAGGACACGGGCTGGCTTTGGGGGGCTGGCAGGAGACCTTCCTCCTCCTTCTTCGTGCTGTCGGCTTCGGCCAAGGCCCGGGCTTGCAGCTTTTTCTTGCACACCTTGACGATGTCGTTCATGTGCAGGTAACTGGCGGCAGCTAAAATGTCTTCCACCGGCATGTCGGTGAAGGAGAGGCTGCCTTTGTACATGAACTCAAGCAGGAGCCCAAAGGCCGGGGCGGTGACAATCTCGCTGTTGATGCAGACCAAGTCTCGCTTATCCAGCCGTTCCTTGTAGAACATCTGGAAAAAGGCACTGCAGGAGGCGAGGACGGCCTGGTGGGCCAGGAACTGGGTGCTGCCCACCAGGACGGTGCAGTCACAAAGGAAACCCTCGTGTTGCTGTTCCCAAAGTTTTCGGAGTAAGTTCTTGCTGTGATCGGGGAACTCCATCGTAGGGGAGGGGGTTGTCTCTTTCAGGACAACAGGGAGGTTAAAGGCATAGTCCGGCCCCCTGGAAGCCACCGGCAAGAGAAGAAGAGAAGCGGCGTCATTGTTGGAAGGAAATAATAAGAATTGTAATAAATAATAATAACAACAACAAATAACAACAATAGTAATAATAAAGTTGGAAGGGATCTTGGAGGTCATCTAGTCCAACCCCCTGCTCAGGCAGGAAATCCTATACCATTTCAGACAAATGGCTGTCCAGTCTCTTCTTAAAAACTTCCAGTATTGGAGCATTCACAGCTTCTGGAGGCAGGTTGTTCCACTGGTTAATTGTTCTGTCAGAAAATTGTGTGCCAAAACAACTAGACATGGGGACATTTTTTCCCCTCCTTCCTGCCATCCTTCTGCTGAACACCTAATTCCCACATTGCCTCCTTATATATACAGGTAGTCCTCAACGTACGACAACGGAGCCCAAAATTTTGGTTGCTAAGCGAGACACCGGTTAAGGAGTTTTGCCCCATTTTACGACCTTCCTTCCCGCAGCTGTTAAGGGAGTCACTGCAGCTGATAAATTTGATTAACCCGGTTGTTAAGTGAAATCTGGATTTCCCCACGGACTTTGCTGGCCAGTTGGTCGCCAAAAGGGATCCCCTGACCTTGGGACACAGCGACGGCCGTAAGTCTGAACCGGTGGCCAAGCCGCTGAATTTTGATCACACGACCATGGGGATGTTGCAAAAGTTATTAATTGTGAAAAACGGCCAGAACTCTCTTTCTTTGGTACCGTTGTAACTTTGAACGGTCACTAAGTGTTGTAAGTTGAGAATTACCTGTATTTACTCATGTTGTATGGCTGTAGTATTACTATTGTCCTTCTCATCTTCTCTACTACCTGCTGTTTTTGGTATCATATTGTGATTATTAGTCTGTTGCTTTGCATGTACATTGTCTAATCACACAAGTTGCTTCTCATTATTCCTCTCCACCTCCTTCCATTATTGTCCTCAATTGCCCCCCCCAGCTTTCCCTTACTGTCCCCTCCCCCAATACTAAGTCAATTGGAGCCCCAGACTCCACATTGCAGCCCCCCTCCCCAATACTGAGTCCTTAATATGAACCCCAGCCCCCTTTGCTGCCCCCTCCCCAACACTGAGTCAATTGGAGCCCCAGCCTCCACATTGCAGCCCCCTCCTCAATACTGAGTTCTTAATTGGACCCCCCAGCCCCCTTTACTGCCCCCTCCCCAATACTGAGTCAATTGGACCCCCCCAGACCCACATTGCAGCCCCCCTTCCCAATACTGATTCCATTTCAATTGGGCCCCAGATTCCACATTGCAGCCCCCTCCTCAATACTGAGTTCTTAATTGGACCCCCCCCAGCCCCTTTATTGCCCCCTCCCCAATACTGAGTCCATTGGACCCCCAGACTCCCCATTACAGCCCCCTCCCCAATGCTGAGACCTTAATTGGCCCCCCACTGCTGCTCCCCCCCGTTGGAGAATCTAAGCGGATGGATGGATCTCGGGGCGCCCTTCTTCCTCCCCCCCCCAAGAGGGGGGGCGTTGGGCAATGAAGGGACCCCCTTCCTTCCCCCACTTACCTACCACAAAGCAGAGGCCTCCCGGGACACGCCCCCTTTTGCCTGATTGGCTCCTCGACTCTGCCCCTCTCCGGGAAGCCGGAGTATCGCCTGCCACGCCCAGAGCGTCTCCAATCCTGATTGGCTCCCTCGCTCAGCTCCTTCCCGCCCGTCGCCGCCCTCGCCCAACCTGGGCGCGGCTGGGAGATGAAAGAGGATCGGGGCTTGGGCCCGCCTGCTCTTTCTCTCGATTGGCCAGCGTGGCTGGGTCTGGCGTTCTGATTGGAGGAGGCGCGCGGGGACGCCGACGTTTCTCCGCGTCCGTGGCCGAGCAGCCGTTTCCCCTCAACGTCGATTGCGGGAGGAGCTTTTCAGAAGGGAACCCAAGAGGGGGCGGAGGCGGGACTTTGGTTTCCCTGGTTACCAGGTGGAGAGGGGGGGCTTTTATGCAAATTTAAATTATGCAAATGAAGGATGCTGCTGATTTCATGAGCCCTGGCTGACAAATATTAAATTAAGCTGCGAGTAAATAAGAAGCCTCTTTTTTTTCTATTGGAGCAAAAAGCCCTTTTTCAATTATAATGATGGAGATTTATTAATTATTAATTCTTTTTAACCCTGGTGACTTTGAATAAAGGAAGCCCCTTAAATGCAATCATCAATATTTTAATTGCAGCATAAATGCAATTAATTTAATTGACTATCTAAAACAAAAGCCCTTCTGTGGCTTCCTCTTAAATATCTTTTTTTGTATTGGAGCAACACTATATCCTCCTTGCAAGGAGGTGCAAAAAAATATATTTGCAATTGTCACTAATTACCATAATTGGGGTTTAATCTCAGGAAAGTCAATTCTATCAAAATCTGGAGGACTTCTTGAACTGTGGAAGAAAACATAAGCTTAGGATCTGGGCAGCCGTCTGAAATATTGTTTCTTTTTTTTTTTTTAAGTTTCTTTATTAAAACATTTAACCAAACACAATAAATAGCTACATCAAAGAGAGAGAGAAAAAGACAGAAAAAGACATCGTGGCTAAAGAATAAAACACCAGTACGCAAACAAAGAGCTGACCATTATAAAAATTTGAAATTGTTAAATTAATTAATTATTTGCATTTATAGAACTAAGTTCATTCAGTCATGTGAAGAAATATCTAAAAATCTTTTTTAAAAAACTCTAAACCTAACGTTGATACTATTTGTAGCTATTTATAGAGAAATACAGAGTTAAAAAAAAAACTGGAAACAAACATAGTTTCTATTGGAAATTCGAATTCAGCAGGAGTCTTTATTAGACTCCTGAGCTTGTGCAGAGTGCAAGATGAATCCCAAGCAATTAAGGAGCAAAAGGTCTTGTTACAAGGGCGGGGAAAAATAACCCTACGGCAATTTGCATGCAGAATACATAACTTTTGCCCAGCTCCCAACAAACATTAACAGACATATTTCTATTTAAAGCAAAAAATATGTTATTCGTCCTTGCTACTATCTCTCTATTTCTCCTGGTGTGCCAAAAGCTACTGCAGAGAGGTGACTCAATTTCCAACAGATTTGCTTTCCAAATTTAGAACCAAGTTTTGACCTAGTCAGAATTCACTTTGTTACTGTATTCATAAATAATTTCATTTCCCTCTCCGACTTGCAGAAGGTTTAGCAATTTTTTTTAAAATTTTGCAAAAGAGGTTCCTTGCACACTCGGCCGCTAGGAGTCAGTTGTGCAAAACCTCAACATAAAAGCCATAATTCCCCGACCAATTACGATGGTGCTTGTCATTTCAAATCCATCTGTAGTAGTTTCCCCACCAAATTTAACGTCTCTGTAAGTTTGATAGGACACTCTTGCGGGCCCTGGTGGTGGGTAGCTTCTAGATAAAGGTGGGAGGTTTAGGGAGGGGGTTTAAATTTTTTTTAGGGGGAGTTATTTCCTTCGAGGCAACATGAGGAAGAAGCCGCCTGCTCAAAGCCAAGTCAGTGTCACTCCGATGAGAAGATCGACACGCTTGCAACAGGAGAAAAGTACAGAAAAGGTAGGAAAATTTTTCATTCTTCCAAAAGTGGAATTATTACACACGGACACACAAATTTCCTTGTCTCTCCTAGAAGCGGCATGCGTCTTTCTCGACATACATGCAACCTTTTACTTTATTTTACTTATTAAGTTTCTACACCACCCATCTTGCCTAAGTGACTCTGCTGGTTTACAGCAACGTAATAACGCAATATGAACGCAAGATTTGAAAACCACAGTTAAAAACATATTTTATTTTACTCATTTATTTATATTTCATCTTTCTAAGCCGCCCATCTCCCTCAGAGAAAGGGCTCTGCGTATAATGTAATCCATATATAAACATATACAATTAATGTTAAAATATTTAAATTAATTAAAATGATTGAACAGAAGAGAGACGGAGCGATTAGACAAATGAGAGAGGCGATGATAGATAGATAGATAGATAGATAGATAGATAGATAGATAGATAGATAGATAGATAGATAGATAGATAGATAGATAGATAGATGCAGTAGACAAACAGATACATAGACAGATAGATGATAGATCTATAGATATATATATGTATATAACTATATGCTATCTGCCTGCCTCTCTCTCTCATCTGTTTCTGTTTCTCTGTCTGTCTATATTATGTATGTATGTATCTATCTATCTATCTATCTATCTATCTATCTATCTATCTATCTATCTATCTATCTATCTATCTATCTATCTGTCTGTCTGTCTGTCTGTCTGTCTGTCTGTCTGTCTGTCTGTCTGTCTGTCTGTCTGTCTATCATCTAATCTCTATATCTCAAAGAGACAGAGAAATAGAGATAGAGATTAGATGATCGATCAGATAGATAGATAGGGATTAGATAAATGATAAAGAGAGATGATAGATAGAGAGAGAGAGAGATAATATAGACAGAGAAACAGAAACAGATGAGAGAGAGAGGGAGAGAGAGAGAGAGAGAGATAGCATATAGTTATATACATATATAGGTGGCCTAATACTGGCCTGTGTTCGTAATAAAAATTTGGTTTGAGCTGTACAACCCTGTCTTCATTTACAAAAAACTCTTTTCCTCCATCTGTTGGACAGCTCCGTCTGGCCCACTATAAACCAGGCTAAACAAAGATCCTTCCCCATCTCTTTTCGCTGGCTGGAATAATGCAGTTTAATTCTGATTTCTTGCTGTCCTGGGTCAATTTCTCGTGGCCATCCACCACAGTTTCCCCACAAGTCATGGCTGGATTTTTCCAGCCCTTCCTTTCCTGAAGGGAATTTTTTTTTTAAATGGTGGAATCGTAAAAAAGGGGAAAGATTTAGCCTGATCCACCATGGAGGAACGGTTGGTGAAGTTGATGGAAGTCGCTAAGATGGCTAAATTGGCTTTTTTTGATTAAAGAAAAGACCAGACCTACGGTTTATTGCGGCCTGGAAATGCTTTGTAAAAATATACAGGTAATCCTCGACTTACAACTGCAATTGAGCCCAAAATTTATGTTGCTAAGTGAGAGTTGTTAAGTGAGTTTTGCCCCATTTTACGACCTTTCTTGCAACAGTTGTTAAGTGAATCATTACAATTGTTAAGTTAGTAACCCGGTTGTTAAGTGAATCTGGCTTCCCCATTGACTTTGCTTGGCAGAAGGTTGCAAAAGGGGATTACGTGACCCCGGGACGCTGCGACCGTCGTAAATATGAGTCAGTCCAAATTTTGATCATGTGGCCATAGAGATGCTGCGACGGTCGTAAGTGTGAAAAACGGCCGCTGTAGCTTTGAATGGTCACTAAACAAGCTGTTGTAAGTTGAGGACTATCTATATTAGGTAGGTTTGCCGCCTCGAATGATTGATAAAAATAATAAAGGTCTGATCAAAAAATTAAAAATAAAAAGATCGTAGGCGGGCTGAATTCTTTTCTTCTCATCTGGCAGCCAGTTTCATTATGACAGTGTCCATTTTAGGTTCTGTTTTTCTATAATTATTCTTCTCGTTGTGACCTTGTTTCTTGCGTTTCCCTGGATTTTTAATTTTGTTTTTAATTGTTGTTCTTTGTGGCGGCTTTGATGTTGTTTTTTTTAACCTGCTTTAAAAGCTGCCTACAAAGGGTAGTAAATGAATTGCTAAATGCTTTCAGGAAGGACAGGATAATCTCGTCCGTGCAGGCAAATGTGTATTTACTGCCCTCTTTAGATTAAAGAAAGAAAAAAAAAAAAGCAGAAGCCAGAGACAAAAATAATAATTTTGCTCAGCCCGAAATTCGCCCCAAATTATACTTGATTGTAGCATAGGCATTAGAAGAAGAAAGCTGATTTTGCTTGCAGATAAATTTGCTTTCAGTCTTTGGAATAAAAAACTCCCAAGTAGCTCGACTGAGTGAGGAACTTTTGGATGTCCATTGGGCAAGCTGGTCAAAGGGGCCCATCTCTCTTCAAAGAGTTTTCATATCTTGCTTTCAAAGATTGGCAGTTGTTGTGTGTGCATTCAGAGGCAGAGAGAGAGAGAGAGAGAGATGCCTTCACATTGCTATCTCTGCAGCTGCAGTAACATCTGGGCCCTCTCTCTGCCAGGGGAATCTCCCCAGCGAACTAAATGAACACAAGTTGCTGTTAGGAAGCCCAGCCAGCTGACTGCCATGACAGCAGGGTGGGGTTTTTTTGTAAGTTTCCTGAAAAATTTGTAATTTTGGAAAGTACCCAGAAGGTTATTTTTATGTATTTTATGTATTTAATCAACCTTATGTAGCCACTTGTCTCGTGACAAATTATGATGGCTACGTGGTAAGAATAAAGAATAATGTCGGAAGACGATGTGCTTCTTTATTCAAAGGTGTAGTGCAGTTTCCTACCCTCCTTGCTTGACCAATCTGTCTCCACCTCCACCTCCACCTCCATCTCTCCATCTCCACCTCCATCTTCCTGTCCATCTCATCTCCATCTCTCCACCTCTCCATGTCCATGTCCGTGTCCATCTCCCCATCTCTCATCTCTATCTCCATGTCCATCTTCATAACCATCTTCATCTCTCCACCTCTCCATGTCCATCTCCACATCCATCTCCACGTCCATCTCCATCTCCATCTCTCCACCTCTCCATGTCCATGTCCATCTCCTCATCAATCCATCTCTATCTCCATGTCCATCTCCACATCCATCTCATCTCCATCTCTCCATCTCTCCACCTCTCCATGTCCATGTCCATCTCATCTCTTCATCCCTATCTCCATGTCCATCTTCATCTCTCTACCTCTCCATCTCTATCTCCATGTCCATCTTCATCTCTCCAGCTCGTCATCCCCTTCTTCCCATCTCTGCATCTTCTCATCTCCATCTCCATCATCCAAAGTCAGGCCCTGTAGACCCATTTATTATTATATAAATTACATTAAATGGTCAGATCGGTTGTTGTTTTCCTCCAAACACTTCCTAACTCACTTGATGCATGACCTTTGAACATTTTATTCTCTGGAAGAAAAAAGAACTGTGAACATATAATTGGTCTCGTCCCTCTCAAGATCAGCCAGAGACTATTATGGTGTCAGCCTGTCAAGGCAGCCCAAGTCAGGCATGATTGCTGTCTGTGTTTGTGTACATCTGGGAGTGTTGTGTATTTCTCTCTGTGTGTATGTATTTCTACACAGGAAGTGTAGATGCACCACCCACTGGAGAACACTTCCTCAATTTCCTGGCACCGTTTTCTAGTGATGAGAGCATATCGGTTAATTTCTGATTAAACTCTTATGTGATTTTTGAACCACAAACCCAGAACGAACCTCAACATCCCAGAAGTAGAACTGATGACACTCTCCTGGTCCGAGAAAGCATCAAAGCTTACAAGAAGCAAGTGGATCCCACCAAGGAACCACCAGATCCACCAGGAATTCTTTCAGAACCAGGAGCTCAGCCGGACGTCGGGCAACAAGCAGAGAAAGAAAAAATCTTAGTAAGTCTTGAGTTCACCTTAATGGAGATGTTTGGTTTATCTTTCATTCGAAGATATGGGAGTGTAGGAAGAGCTAGTGGATTCCTGATCTGGATCCCCTTCCCTTCTCCAAATTAAGGACTCAGGTTCAATTCGATGGAAAAGACACACAAAATTATTCCCGGGCTAAGGATCTTGAATAAATTTGCGAAAAAGCTGTTGGTATTGCTTTCCCACTTTCAAAGTGGAAGACCCACAAAATTACAAACAGGGATTAAAAATTCTCAGGCGAGGTCAAACCATGACATAAACGTGGAGTAAGTCTCAAAGCGTGAAAGAGAACAGCCCGAAGATTTGTAAATTGGGAGGGAAATGCCTAGGATTTAAAGATGGGGTGGACCTATCTATGTTGGGTGTAATTCCGGTCTTCTGGAGGAGGTAGGTCATCTCCGTATGTAGGTAGTCCTTAAGTTACGACTGTAATGGAGTCTGCCCATCACGGTCGTAACTCGTGATGGCCATAAGTGCACTTACCAAGCACCCAAAGTGCAGTCATGTGACCGCAGGGGAGGACCAAGGTCAGAACTTCGAACAGTTGTGACGTGACGTAAGTTGAGGACCATCTTTCTTTGATAAAACAGCTATTCTAGCCACGTTGAAGCGGTGAAAACTTTGTTTTTTGGGGATTCACGGTTTACGGGATACACAGTTGAGCATCTCTGGTATGGATCTAAAATCTAATTTATTAGATTGGCTAAAATCTAACTTATTTTGGGGGGAAGCCCTGGAAATCAGTGAGATCAGTCGGACACTGTCCCACAGTGGACCACCACCATCACCCCAAAATAAAGAGAAGGTTAGTATCAGTGACCCAAAGGTGCTTTTTCAGGAGGCCACTGGAGTTTTTTTCTTGGAAGACGTTTCGCTTCTCATCCAAGAAGCTTCTTCAGCTCTGACTGGATGGTGGGGAATGGAAGGATTTATACTCCTTGCAGACAGCTGGTCGTTTGCCTCCTTTGAGAGAGTCCTTGAGGCCACCTGGAGGTTTACCTGTGTCCTTGGGATCACCTGAGTAGTGCAAATGAGTGTGGAACACAGTCCTTTCAGCAGTTCCAAGAAGGCTCCACACCCATTTGCACCACTCAGGTGACCCTGAGGACACAGACAAACCTCCAAGTGGCCTCAATGGCTCTCTAAAAAAAGGTAAATAACCAGCAGTCTGCAAGGAGTATAAATCCTCTCATTCCCCACCGTCCAGTCAGAGCTGAAGAAGCTTCTTGGAGGAGAAGCAAAATGTCTTCAAGGAAAAAAACCAAGAAAGTCCAGTTGACAGATAGTTGAAAGACCTGGATGACAGACAGTCTCCGTAGACATTTAATATCAGTGACTTTTCCTGCCATCAGTGGTTGCCCGGATCCTTCAGGAGATTTAGAAGAGGTTGTACGTTCAGAGACCATCTGAAGAAGGGCAGAGTGGCCTAGTGGTCTTCCTCCTTTTCATCTGCTCCCATTTGGCCTGCTCGAAATAAGAAATCCCCCTTCCCTCAAACCATTTTTCTCCCTGGATCCCGGGAAATTGAAATTCGTTGGAAAGGATCGTGGGTGCAGACGCCCAGTTTGGCTCGCCTTAAGAAGCGAAACGGTTCTTGCGAGGTCCCACCCAGACATTCATCCCATTTTCCTTTACAGCCCCCCTTTGTGAGGCTGAGGAGACTGGAGTTGAAGGAAGACCCTTCCCCACGACCAGAGAGGGGAAAGGAGGTAATGGAGTGGGGGGCAAAAGGCACGGCAAAGATCCGAGTTTGTTTCTGTCGTATCCTGAAGACAGATGGTTTCATCCGGTGCCAATTAGGGCTTCTGTGTCTTTGTGGTGACGGCACCGTGTTGTATCACTTTGTGGTGGGCACCCTGTAGAAACTGGACCGAATTAAATTCCCCCCTCCCCAAAAGGTATCAGGCAGATCCAAAATTGATCTGATCCTTATTGACATTAAAAAAAAAAAATTACAATTCTTATGACCATATATGGGGACCAGAATTTCTCTTGCTAACCAAGATGTTTACGCCTGATTTTGCCTTTTTGCTATCGTTGTGAAGCAAATCATTCCAGACCTTAAGCGAATCAGGTGGGAGTTAAGCAAATCCAGCTTCCTTCATTGACTTTGCTTGTCAAAAACCCGAATTCGAATTTTGAGGAGGGAATTTGGAGAGAATTTGCCTGCATTTTCTTAAAAAAAGTAGCTTCCAAGTTTGATTCACAGCCGATAATTTAGATGGGGGCATTTGGGCAACAAACCAGTTTCCTAAAATAAGGGGCAGATGGGTCTTTTCGGTAGCAAATGGGTTAGAACTGTACTCTCCTCCAACCAGGATTAACGGTTTCTGGACAAGCCAGGATATTAAGTGGATTCCGAGCCACTTTATTATTTTGACTGAAAAATTAGACCAGTTTTGGACCCCAATCAAATCAGGAACCATGGTTTGCAAGCTACGTCTGTTGGTTTACCCAACCCAACCCCAATCTTTTTGAGGACCATATATATCTTGGACATGGGTGATGTTGTGGATAGTCTGCCCATCCAATGGAGGAAGTCAAATCATTTCTTCTTTCCCTCAATCCATAGTTAGAGACACCAAACATTCAGTGGGAAATGGTGAAGATTCGGAAGTCTCAGCTGGACCCCTCAAAACCACGAAGTGGTAAGGTTGGACATCCAGAAGACACAACCACACTCAGCCTGCAAAGACCAGTTGAAACCTGGAGAGAGCCGAGACAGGAGACCTGGACAGGAATCACCCCAAGAATTAAGGTGCCCCCAATGAAGAAGATGGAGACCACCAAGTTGCCACCTAAAGCTTCATCAGCAAAAGAGGTCCACCAGAAATGGTTCAAGGTACGTTGTGGGTCCTTGCTATCCAGAATTGTATAACCAAGTTCAATTCCCTCTCCCAATGGACATATTTCTTAAATCTTAAATCTTGAGAGTCTTGGGGCCCCTTCCAACGTTGAAAAAAATTATGGAGGACCCCAAAGATGGTTGTATGGGTGATATTAATCGGTATCTCCCGTATTAAAAATTAAAACGAGCAGATTTGTGGAATATTGAGGGATTGATTCAGAAAACAATCAAAAGCGTGGCTTCCTGGGGACTTCCGGGAGTTGAAGTCCACCCATCTTAGATGCTGGCTGGGGGATTCTGGGAGTCGAAGTCCACCCCTCTTAAAGCAAGCTGGCTGGGGAATTCTGGGAGTCGAAGTCCACCCATCTTCAAGTGGTCAAGTCTGAAAAAAAATGCTGTACTAAATCAACCTGTCTTGTCTTCCCTCCTGTTTCCTCCTTAGCACAAGTTCTCTTGGTCTTCTCTCTTTTTCCTGCTCTTCTTCCTCATCCTGATCCTTACTTCCTGGTTCGTATGGAAACAGGGAGCCCCCGTCTCGCTCGTGCTCGGAAATGGCTCTTCAGTGTGGAAAAAAATTACAACGCTGTGGAACAAGGAGGAAGAATGCAGCACGCAATGCAGGCAAGGACTCCGCGTTTATTTATGCACAGAAATGTCGTCCGATGTTGGTCCCAAACCCGGGTCAACTCCATCGCTGCCGATCACCCTGGTTTTAATTCTCTCTTCTCTGGTTCCTAGTTTGGCCCTTCTGGAGAGCATCCCAGACACCTTACGGTATCCACCTCCGAGCCCTCAAAATCCCACCATTTATGAAGGGTGGATGGATCTCCTCTCGGGAGCCAACAGCGTCGTAGAAATTGCGGCTTTTTACTTCACCCTCCGGGACTCCGATTTACAGATGGACGATCCTTCGGCGAATCCGGTCAGTTTCTCATTGGGGAGCCAAAAAAAAGGGGTAAAATCGGGTGCGGTCCCGTGATGTCTCACTTAACAGCCATACTGCTTAACAACGAATATGACAATCCCTGTTGTGGTCGTACGTTGAGGAAGACTTGAAGTTGAGTCCAGCCGTGTTCAAAGAGTTGTTTGAGACGGAGAATTGAGCTGCACGAATGAATGGCATCATAATGTCAGCACGGGCTCGGACGGCATCTAGGATCAAGTCCCACAAGTGTTGTTGTTTTGTGTCACTCCACAGGGCTTGGAGGTGTTCAATATGCTGCGCAGCCTGCCTTCCCGGGGGGTGAAGCTGGAGATAGCAGTGAATAGCCCTCAATCGTCCGAACAGGACACTGATGAATTGATCCGTGACGGTAATGTATCTGTAGTGAGATAACGGAATAACAAAGCTGGAAGGGACCTTGGAGGCCTTATAGTCCAACCCCCAACCCTGTACTATTTCAGACAGATGGTTGTCTGATCTCTTCTTAAAAACCTTCAGTGATGAGGGAGGGAGGGAGGGAGGGAGGGAGGAAGGAAGGAAGGAAGGAAGGAAGGAAGGAAGGAAGGAAGGAAGGAAGGAAGGAAAAAAGAATAGCAGAATAACAGAATAAGAGACTTGGAAGGGACCTTGGAGGTCTTCTAGTCCAACCCCCAGCTCAAGCAGGAGACTCTATAGTATTTCAGACAAATGGCTATCCAATTTCTTCTTAAAAACATCTATGATCAGGAAGGAAGGAAGGAAGGAATAAAGAATAGCAGAATAACAGAACAAAATAACAATAGAGCTGGAAAGGGCCTTGAAGGTCTTCTAGTCCAACCCCCAGCTCAAGCAGGAGACCCTATCCCATTCCAGACCAATGGGTTCTCCAGTCTCTTCTTCAAAGCCTCCAGTGATGGAGCACCCACAACTTCTGGAGACATTTTTCATCCTTAGAGAATTTTCCCTCTCTAGTTTTTCAGGACGCCAAGACAGAGACCCACCTTGTCTTCATTTTATAACCTATCTTGTCAAATCGTCAAAAAACCACACATCGTACATTTTTCCTTGAACAGGGCAGAACGGCAGAGTCGGAAGGGACCTGCCCGACTGTCAGCCTGTTGGAGGGTACCGACTGTAAAAAAAAAAAAAAAAGATTTATTTTACCTTTTGCTCTTGCAGGCGCAGACGTGAGACACGTCCACATGAAGGAACTGACCGGCGGGATTGTGCACACCAAATTGTGGGTGGTGGATCGGAAACACGTCTACATTGGCAGTGCCAACATGGATTGGCGTTCCCTAACTCAGGTATCTCCCCCGGGGCAGCTGGGAAAAAGAGGCAGAGGTGGTCCTTGAGTCGTGTCCATTCGTTTAGTGACCGTTCAAAGCTACAAGGGCAGTGGAAAAAAGGGACTTATGACCGTTTTTCACCGTTGCGGCATTTTGATCACGTGATCAACATTGAGAGGCTTGGCAACTGACTCGTATTTATGACAGTGGCAGCCTCACGTGATCTCCTTTTGCGACCTTCAAGCAAAGTCAGTGGGGAAGGTGGATTCGCTTAACGACCGTGAGACTAATTTAAGAACCGCCGTGATTCAGTTAGCAACTGCGGCAGGAACGGTGGTAAAATGGGGCAAACCTCGCTTAACAACCAGCCACATAAATTGTGGGCTGGATTGTGGGTCGTTAAGCTGAGGACTACCTGTAGCATCTCTTTCCTAAGGTGAGTCGGTGGGGAGACAGGTCTCTTGGCTGACAAAGGGGAACCGTGTCCTTGTCTGGGATCTGCAGGATCTGTAATCCCCTGCTAGGAATCGACTCTTACGGCTGTGGTTTATTTTGGAGATCACAGCCTCTGAAGAAGTAAAGGTGGGAGATCGCCTGCCAGATGCTAACGGATCCTTTTTTCTCCTTAGGTGAAGGAGCTGGGAATTGCACTCTACAACTGCAGCTGCCTGGCAAAGGATCTGCACCGGATCTTTGCCATGTACCGGATCTTGGGCAAAGAGGGGGCCTCCCTGCCCACCACCTGGCCCAGGGACCTGGCAGCCCAATCCAGCCTGCAGGAACCTCGGAAAGTTCAACTCAACGGGGTAGAGGCCGAGGTCTACATTTCCGTAAGTGTGTTTTTGTGGTGGTGGTGGTGTGTGTGTGTGGGGGGGGAACGGTTTAAGATCCTGCAGTTGGCTGGACTTCATTGCTAGATCTCCTCGGCCTGCCCAGACAGGAAGGGAATTACTATTTGGAGCCGAGGAAACAGCAGGTGGAAATGAGGGGCCTGGGTTTTACACTTCGCCATGTTGTCACTTTTCGGATGCAGAGCTCCCCGCCGGCCCTGTGCTCCACCGGTCGAACTTCGGACCTCACCGCCATTCTGAGCATCATTGAAGACGCCCGAGAATTCATCTATATTTCTGTGATGGATTATGAGCCACAGTGTTTATACTGTAAATCGAAAAGGTGATATAATTGCCTTCCCTCCCTTCCATCTTCCTTCCTTCCTTCCTTCCTTCCTTCCTTCCTTCCTTCCTTCCTTCCTTCCTTCCTTCCTTCCTTCCTTCCTTCCTTCCTTCCTCCCTCCCTCCCTCCCTCCCTCCCATCTTCCTTCCTTCCTTCCTCCTTCCCTCCCCATCTTTCTTTCTTTCTTTCTTTCTTTCTTTCTTTCTTTCTTTCTTTCTTTCTTTCTTTCTTTCTTTCTTTCTTTCTTTCTTTCTTTCTTTCTTTCTTTCTTTCTTTCTTTCTTTCTTTCTTTCTGGCCACCCATCTCCCATAACATACAACCACGGCAACCATTAAATAAATGTAAACAATCTTAAAACACTAAACATAAATAAAAATATAAAAACATAACAAGCCAAGATTACGAGAGGAAAAAAAAGCACCTAAGATATACAGCCACCTGGCAGGCTCCCCATAGAATATTGTAACTCTCTGCCCCCCCTTTTGCTTTTCAAGGTTCTGGCCTGTCATTGACGATGCGTTACGGACCGCAGCCTGCGACAAAGGCGTGATGGTGCGTCTTCTCATCAGCTGTTGGCAGCACTCGAGACAAACCATGTTTGTCTTCCTGGAGTCACTCACGGTCCTGAGAAGGAAACCCCTCCACTGCCCCATCGAAGTGGTGAGTCCTCCCTAACCTCTTCCTACTAAGAAAACCCACAGGATTAGAAACTGTAGAAGGGTGGAATGAGAGACAGTGAGAGAAGAGAAAGAGACAGAGAGAGACAGAGAGAAAGAGACAGAAAGAGATAGATAGAGACAGAGACAGACAGACAGAGAGACACAAAGAGAGAGAAGAGAGAGAGAGAGAGAGACAGGCAGACAGAGAAAACAGAGAGATAAAGAGTCAGAAAGAGATAGAGAGAGACAGAGAAACACAGAGACAGAGAGATAGAAAGAGAGAGAGAGAGAGAGACATACAGAGAGAGAGAGACAGAGAGGGGAATGGAGAAACAGAGAGAGGGAGGGCGGGAGGGAGGGAGAAAGAGAGAGAGAGAGAGATGCGTTTAATTCTTTGTTTTTCCTTTTCAGAAACTCTTTGTGGTTCCCACAGAAGGGAGAGAAATTCCTTATGCTCACGTTAACCACAACAAATACATGGTGACGGACCGCGTAGCTTACGTTGGTACGTAGCTCTCATGTTTGAATTTCATTAACAAAATAACAGAGTTGGAAGGGACCTTGGAGGTCATCTAGTCCAACCCCCTGCTCAGGCAGGAAACCCTATACCATTTCGGACAAATGGCTGTCCAGTCTCTTCTTAAAAACCTCCAGTGTTGGAGCATTCACCGCTTCTGGAGGCAGGCTGTTCCACTGGTTAATTGTTCTAACAGTCAGGAAGTTTCTCCTTCGTTCTAGGTTGCTTCTCTCCTTGATGAGCTGAAGTGGGCTGCAAATGACACATAAACGGGTTTCCTTCTTTTGTTCTCCATCTTCAGGAACTTCTAACTGGTCTGAAGATTATTTTCTCCACACCACCGGAGTGGGGCTGATCGTCAATCAAAGCGGCGTTGCTCCCGAAGCCCAAAGTTACACTTTGCGCCAGCAGCTGGTGGACGTTTTCGTTCGAGACTGGGACTCTGCGTACACTCTCCCCCTTGAAAACCACTCGCAATGTGTGAAGAGGTTAAGAGAGTGAGGAGTCCCTACTAAAGAAAGGGCCCTAAGGCTGGACTCCCTCAAATTCTTGGTCACCAAGACCGTCCTTGAAACGTCCTGTGGTTTAAAAGCTCTTGGTGCGCTTTTCGGAAAATGCCGGGCTGCTTTTGCGTTCTTCAAGCGTTGTCTCTCCGTGTTCACAATCTCTCCCCAGAACAGAGGGGGAACCGCGGTTGCCGATTGTGGTTCGGGCCTCTGAGAAGCTGAAGGAGCTGAAGGACCAAGTTAGGGATAGATCATCGTGGAGAAAAATCTGCCTATGTGGTCACTAAGAGGGGGGCAATTTGATGGAGCTCCCTCCCTCCTTCGTCCATCCATCCATCCATCATCCATCCATCCATCCTTCATCCATCTATCATGCATTCATCCATCCATCATCCATCATCCATCCATCATCCATTAATCCAGCGGCCCCCAATCTTTTGGGCACCAGGGACCGGTTCTGGGGAGAGAGGTTTTCCCATGGACCGGGGGGGGGGGGCGTGGTTTCACGTGCTTCCTGCATCCTGTGGGTGGGGCTTTGCTTGTTTGTGCGGACCGGTTGCTGGCACGCTGCGGCCCGGTGCCGGTCCATGGACCAGGGATTGGGGACCCCTGCATTAATCCATTCATCCATTCATCCAATCCATCCATTCTCCGACATCCATCCATCATCTATATATCAATCAATCCATCCATCTTTTATCCATCTATCATCCATTCATCCATCCATCATCTATTCATCCATCCATCCATCCATCCTCCATCATCTATCTCTCTATCAATCATCCAAGCCATCCATTCTCCAACATCCATCCATCATCTATATATCAATCCATCCATCCTTTATCCATCCATCCTCCATCCATTCTCCATCATCTATATATCAATCCATCCATCCTTTATCCATCCATCATCCATCCATTCTCCATCATCTATCTCTCTATCAATCATCCAATCCATCCATTCTGACATCCATCCATCCATCCATCCATCCATCCATCCATCCATCCATCCATCCATCCATCATCTATTCTTTCATTCATCCATCCATCCTCCATCCTCTATCTATATCTCTATCTATCCATCATCCAATCCATCCATTCTCCGACATCCATCCATCATCTATACATCAGTCCATCCACCCATCCATCATCTATTCATCCATCCATCCTCCATCATCTATCTATCACTCTATCCATCCATCATCCATCCAAGAATCATAGCGTCCAAAATTCAATGGGAATCTATGGTGCATCTATGGTCCTTCAGGTTTTTCTTGGCCAATGGTGAGGAACTCTGGAAGCCTATAAGGAGAGGAAAATATCGCCCACTTTGCTTTCCAGGGATTAAAATCCTGCTCTCTGTGGTCTTCTTCTTCCCCTTAAAAAAAATATTCTTTAAATTATCTATTTCCTTTTGAAACTTGAAAGAGCACGTCTGATTTACTGCTCTGAAATGTGTCATGCAGCCAAGTTGGCAATCTGCAGAGAACAACCTACCTAGATCCGGGCTGCAATAATCTACATGCTCACAAGAGGGTGGCAAAACAATCCAGTATTTTTTTTAAATCTCTCTCCGCTGACCTCTAGTGATCGTCTCTGATTCCTGCAACCCAAAAACGATCGTCCGTTTTTTCTTCTTCTTATGGCTAACATCTTTTGAAATGTCTGTTTTGGAAACTCAGGGATTGTGTTAGAAATGGGGAATTACATGCCTTAATCTGAATGTGCTATAAGCAGTTTGAAAGGACATAGCTTGGCAGAGTTTATTTTTGATAAGTCAAATACTTTTTACAATAAACACATTTTTAACGTCGTCTGCCTTGTGTTCTTTTTGTGCTCCACTTAACTTAATTCAGAGCCGGTTTGGTGGTGATTATTATTATTGCTTTTTGCATCCAGTTTACCAAGCAGTTCTGTCTGGGTTTGGCATTCAATTCTGATTACTAGGTCCTTCCAATCAGTCTATGATTATGATAATTACGATAATATTATAGAGTAATATATAATTTCTCTTAAAGGTTATCTTTTAAATGGTTACATAGGAGGCCCCCCCCCAACTCTTCATCTCAACTTTCATGAAGCTTCGAATTCTTCCATCGAGTGTCATGTTTTAAAAAACTAAAACCTACGTATAAAAAAACAGATAAAACAAAAATCTACAAATAGGGGCGCTGGTGGCTCTACAGTAAGAGAATAACAGAACACAGGTAGTCCTCCACTTACGACCACAGTCGAGCCCAATATTTCTGTTGCTAAGTGAGACATTTCTTAAGTGAACTTTGCCCCATTTTATGACTTTCCTTGCTAGAGAACATGGTTGTTAAGTGGATCTGGCTTCCCCCGTTGACTTTGCTTGTCAGAAGGTCCCCAAATGGGATCACGTGACCCTGGGACACTGCGACCGTTGTAAATGTGAGTCAATTGGCAAGTATCCAAATTTTGATCATGGGGATGCTGCAATGGTTGTAAAGTGTGAAAAACGGTCATAAGTCACTGTCTCTCTCTCTCTCTCTCTTTCTTTTCTCTCATTCCACAATTTTATAGTTTCTAACCCAGTGCCGAAAGTAACTTTGAACGGTCACTGAATGAACTCTTGTACGCCAAGGACTACCTGTAACAGAGCTGGAAGGGACCTTGGAGGCTATCTAGTCCAACCCCCTGCTCAGGCAAAAAACCCTATGCCATTTCAGTCTCTTCTTCAAAACCTCCAGGAAGGAAGGAAGGAAGGAAGGAAGGAAGGAAGGAAGGAAGGAAGGAAGGAAGGCAGAGTAACAGAGTTGGAAGGGACCTTGGAGGTCCTCTAGTCCAACCCCCTGCTCAGGCAAGAAACCCTATGCCATTTCAGACAAATGGCTGTCCAGTCAGCCCCTATTTCCATTTAGGGGGTCCCAGTCCTTTTTTTTTTCAGGGGTCCCCTTTGCTTTGAATGAAAATAAAATCAGAAACGGGCATAAAATGTGGTTTCAGTGCTATTGCGCCTGCGCAGTTGAGCAAACAACGGCGCCTGTTCCTTTAAGGCGCTTTGGAATCCTTGCGCGGCTCAGCCAATCAGCGGAGAGGAACGTTGCAACCTCGATCCGCGGCGGCTCAACGTTCCATCCGGTTGGGAAGCGCTCCGCTTGGGAGGATGTTCTATCATGTGAGCTTAGCGGGGTCGTGTGGATCTGCGTCACGCGTGTACGCGCCAGGACGGGTGTAGGGGATGCATAGAGCGGGAAACGGTGGAAAAAAACCCGCGTGTTCCTTCGCGGGTGTTAACAAAGCGCTTTTTTTTGCACGTGTTTGATCCACACGTTCATGTCAGTCTCGGCTTTTTCTGGGCCAATATGTTTTTTTAGGACATTTTTTGTCTACAATAAATGTGTTTTTCTTTAAAAATGTCACCAGGTTCCGGGCTGTTTTGGGCACGGAAATCGCCCTTTTGGACCAAAAATAAAGGGTGCCTGGTTTGTTTCCATCGTAGTTTATTGGATAAGCCAGGACGATGGAGTAGCAGAAGGAAGATTCGGGGACTTAAAAATAAAACAAAGGCTGTATGGTTTGTTTCCATCGTAGTTTATTGGATAAGCTTTCTCTTGCTTTTTGCCGCCAGATCTCCTTGGAGCATGAAATCCTGTTACACCCTCGTTACTTCGGGCCCAATCTTCTCAACACGGTGAAGCAAAAGCTTTTCACCGAGGTGGAAGGGACCTGCACCGGCAAGTAAGAAAGGAGGAATGAGGGTCCATTTCCGGGGTCGGGGGCTTGGTCCCCTGTACCAGTAACGGGTTGCATAAAAATAATGAAAAAAACAACAACACAGCTCTATCCGTAAAACGCAGCAATGTGTTTTCTGAATTGCTTTCCACAAAATTAGCAATCTGATGTTTATTAGAGTTTAATACTGCCTTTATTACTTTATAAGTAACTCAAGGCGTTGAACATACTTAACACTCCTGTCTCCTCCTGTTTTCCACACGACAACAATCCTGTGAGGTGGGTTGGGCTGAGAGAGAGAGAGAGAGAGGTACTGGACAAAGTCACCCAGTCAGCGTTCATGCCTAAAGCAGGACTAGAACTCACTGTCTCCTGGTGATTGGCCCAAAGTCACCTAGCAAGCTTTCGTGCCTAAGGTGGGACTAGAACTCACTGTCTCCTGGTGATTGGCTCAAAGTCACCTAGCTGGCTTTCACGCCTAAGGCGGGACTAGAACTCACCGTCTCCTGGTGATTGGCTCAAAGTCACCTAGTTGGCTTTCATGCCTAAGGCAGAACTAGAACTCACCATCTCCTGGTTTTTAGCCTGGTGGTTTAACCACTGCACCAAACAGCCTTTCCTTATCTGAATATCTCGGGGGGGGGGGAGAAGGAAACCAGCCAATAATTCATCGGGGAAAAAAAAAAAAAGAATTGGCTTTAATGTCAGGATTCACCTCTCACTTCCAGGTATGGCTTCGTCATCGCCGTAACCACCATCGACAACATCGGAGCCGGCGTGATTCAGCCGGGACGCGGCTTTGTCCTTTACCCGGTCAAATACAAGGCGATCGTCTTCCGCCCGTTCAAGGGCGAAGTGGTGGACGCCATTGTCACTCAGGTGAACAAGGTAAGGCCCAGGGCACCTTCGGAGACCTAAAGAGAATTTTTTCCCCCTGAAAAATCCCTGAAAAAAATCCCTATTTTAATTTCTGGCTTCTGCAACCCAACCCAGGTTGGCCTCTTCACCGAGATCGGACCGATGTCTTGTTTCATATCCCGACATGTGAGTGGACCGGAAGAAGGGTAGCAGGGTGGACGGTTCCATGTGGAACGGGCCAGGGAAGGGAAGGATCCCTGCCCAGCTGTTGATCCTAGATCCCGGTTCTCTCCGCAGTCGATTCCTTCAGAAATGGAGTACGATACTAACTCTAATCCGCCCTGCTACAAGACTGTGGATGAGGTGAGTCTTTTTCCTTTCTTAAAGCAGGCTGGCTGGGGAATTCTGGGAGTTGAAGTCCATCTTAAAGCATTCTGGCTGGGGAATTCTGGGAGTTGAAGTCCGCTCATCTTAAAGCGTGCTGGCTAGGGAATTCTGGGAGTTGAAGTCCATCTTAAAGCATGCTGGCTGGGGAATTCTGGGAGTTGAAGTCCGCTCATCTTAAAGCATGCTGGCTGGGGAATTCTGGGAATTGAAATCCACAAATCTTGGAGCGTGCTAGCTAGGGGATTCTGGGAGTTGAAGTCCACCCGTCTTGAAAGTGTGTTTGGGAAACACAGTCTTAACCACTGCACCACATTAATTCTTATCGTCTTGGTGATGTTCCCTCTGCTTTTTTTTTTACTCCCAAACCAGGACATTGTTATCCAGCCAGAAGATAATATCCGATTAAAGATTGTGGGGACCCGGGTGGACAAGAACGATATAGTGAGTTGCGTCGTTTGAACGTTGGCCCTTTCTCGATCTTATTTTGGCTGTTCAGGGTCCCTCCTGTTCATTCATCCTCCTTCATATCCTACACAGATGGAGAATTAAATTATTGGTGCATAACATCTGCTGGGGAAAATTTGTAGAGGAAACGCGGAGTTTTGGCCCACGTTATTACTTTCTCTGTATGATTTGGGTTAAAAATGAAGGAGGAAAGGAGAAATGGAAGAGCGGAAAAATCCTCTTACAATTTTTGGTTTCGAAGGATCTTGGGGCTGTGAGGTTCAGGCTGTTTTCTACACCGGTTCTGGATTCTGGCCCGTGTTTGCTGAATCCGCAGCTGAGCGTAGATCATCGGCAAATGTTTTGGACAATTATTTTATTGAAATTCGTTTATCAAATTTCTACACCGCCCATTTCACCCAGAAAAAAAAATGATTTCCCCTGTTTTCATGAGGACACGGCTGAAGTAAAGTCAGCGTGGCAAGAATCAGTGTCTTGTACTTGCAATCAAGAGGACTGGAAACTTTATGTTGAGAGAAGGGTCTGAGTTCAGGCGGATTCCTTTTTGCATGTAAAAATTGTATGCGCTGCTCTTTGGGGTCTTCCATGAGAGAGGGGGGCAGAATTCCTGTTCTGGAAATTGGGGATAATATGGGGCCACTTTAGCAGTTTTAACCTTCCTTCCTTCCTTCCTTCCTTCCTTCCTTCCTTCCTTCCTTCCTTCCTTCCTTCCTTCCTTCCTCTTTCTTTCTTTCTTTCTTTCTTTCTTTCTTTCTTTCTTTCTTTCTTTCTTTCTTTCTTTCTTTCTTTCTTTCTTTCTTTCTTCCTTCCTTCCTTCCTTCCTTCCTTCCTTCCTTCCTTCCTTCCTTTCCTTTCCTTTCCTTTCCTTTCCTTTCCTTTCCTTTCCTTTCCTTTCCTTTCCCTCCCTTTTTCCCTTTTTTCCTTTCTTCCTCTTTTTTTTTTGCAGTTTGCCATTGGATCCCTGATGGATGACTACCTGGGTACGTGTTTTGAATTGCTTGCCATGTAGTTAAAATATGCTCTGATTTGGGCACCCTTCTTTTGAAGAAAAAAAAAGGGGGGGAAATGGACAGAACAGGTAATCCTCGACTTACGATCGCAAGTGAGGCCAACATTTCTGTTGCTAAGCAAGACAGTTAAGTGAGCTTCCCCCCGTTTTAGGACCTTCCTTGCCCCGGTTGTTAAGGGAACCACTGCCGTTTGTTAAGTCAGTCACACGGTTGTTAAGTG
>JALGBA010000762.1:0-12543 GCA_023970755.1 Azemiops feae
AAGTACAGAACTCTCTCAGATACCTTGACAATCTGTGTAAAGTTCCAATGTATTTTGTATATATTTAAATTACATAGAATGATGTTAAAACAGTCTAGTCTTCAACCTTAACAATAAAACTTTTGAAAAATATGCATGTTCTTGAAGTATTTTGAATGTACACACTGTACACCAGGAAAAGTACACTTATGTGCAAAATTCAAGTGTGAAAATTAAAAAGGTGCAGCCATCTGATGTTGGTGGGTAAAATCATTAACAATTCCACAAAAGCCTTTTTCAAGCCCAGTTCAGAACCATTCCAATTGAATATGTTATTTGAGACAAGGTTCAAGTAAAAGAGCTTCACTCTCCCACATAATGGAGGAAAGTACAATCAATTGTATGTTTTTCTATTTCAGCAGATCATAAATTTTTGAGGTAGTCTAGAATATGAGAGGGTGAAAGCTGCTAATTTCATGGATATTCTAATTAAACTCTTTTATATATTAAACTGTCTGTTCCTTGAGATATGGGAATAACATATGATAATTTATCCATTGATAATACTATTATGTTGGGACTATTCAGCAAAATTTCAGATGTACCATTGAAAAATTAGTCTTTTTGCCTTGGAAACCTGGATTTGACCAAATTTGATGGTCCCATGGTGAAAAACAAATTTTGTTTTGCTGTATGAACATGGCATACTACAGCATGCTATGATAGCGCGATGGAGCACTCAAGATAAAAAATTACCTGAGAAACAGATTGCTTGCACAAACAGTTTGTACATACATTTTTCATTTGTTTTATTCTTTCTTAAGCTCTTACACTCATCTCCAGTCATGTGAGTAGATTTCTGCCGATATAAATGAAACCTTTCCCTTCCATTTGTAGGAGCCATCTGGATTTGTAAGGGAATACTTCCAGAGGGCAGGCATCATAACAGGAAAGCTACACTTCTCGAGCCTCACAAGATGACACTTAGCTTATTTACTGGCTATCCTACCAAAAAAACAGCTTTTCAAGGTTCAGTTCTGTCATGTTTACCTTGCTATACTCTGCTTAGAACACCAAATTCCACCTCCCTATGGCACTTGTCTTTTCCCTGTGATTTGTTGTTTGTTTATTGGGTTGCTAGTCTCAACCAGTGCCAAGCCTGGGACAACAGTTATGCTTGCTGCCTTAAGAGGGACACTTTGCTTCTTAAAATTCTGCCTGAGTTTTCTAGCACCAGACTGTGGCAAGCATCCAGGGTCATATCTTTTTGGCTGGCAGCCAATAGTCCTTGGCCCAGAAAACCCCAGTCCAGGAAAGGGTACAACTGGTACATTCTATGTACGATGACCACCACTGTCACCTCTCTGACCAGCAGTTCTGAATCCAGGACTATCTCCAATTCATTGCAGTCAATTAATAGTTGATAAAACAAAGACAACTTCAGAGAACAGCCCTCTCTAACAATATTGACCAAAACATTTAAGTCATCAATAAAATTTGATTGGCTTATACATTGTGAATACATACATTGTGAAGTTAAATACATAGTTACAGAAGTAAATAATGAAGATATTCCTGAAAATAATAGTATGGAGTTTGTTCCTGATCCTTATGAAGACAAAGAATAATCTCTTTCTATTACACATCAGAAAATATTAGTTTTATTAAGTTTATTCAAAAAATGAACTACAGCACACTGGATACATCTCAAACAGGAAGGTACATTTGTCGAGTGTTTAACCTCATATGGCTAAGTAATGACTGATAAAGGTATGAGAACATTAACATCTGGATCGGGGCTCTTTTATTTCCTGTATGCAATGAGACAAAGAAGATTCTCAATAAGGTGGAAGACAATACACTTAGTTGTCCTTTTTCCCCAATGAAGTTTATTTGAGTCACATTTTTTGTAAGATGGGCAGCTATATAAATTTGAAAAATAAATATGTTTACCTAACTTTTTTATTTTTTATGTATGTATTTATTCAAACTTATTATTTTAGTTGTTTATTCCTTGCTGCAAATCCTGATGCTTGTTCCTTACAGATGTCTGCAGGGGAATGCCAGAAAAGACAAATCAGTGGTCCTGGCAGCAGTCAAAGCCTTGTCCCTTTAGTGAATTCTGGTTAAATGTAACGCCTATTTGCTGTGCACACTACAATTCTACAGTTGCCTAGAAATGCATCGGTGGGTTTAGTAAAAGCCTATTGCCAAGTCAATAAATTAAGCATTTTAGTTTCAATTAAACCATTACAACAGTGAAGACTCCATAGGTTAAATGAAGGATAGGAAGAAAGGAAGTGAAGGACCGAGTGCTGCCTCCAATTCCCCTCAATCTGCCTCTAGAAATGAAATTCAAACTGCATATTATTATTTTTATTTATTTACATCCCATCTTTATTATGTTTATAAATACCTCAAAGTGACAAGCATACCTAATACTTTTCCTTCTTTCTATTTTCACCCCAACAACAACCCTGTGAGGTGGGTTGGGCTGAGAGAGAATAATTGACCCAAAGTCACTTAGGTGGTTTTCATGCTTAAGGCAGGATTAGAACTCACATTCTCCTGGTTTCTATCCTGGTGCCTTAACCACTAGACCATATTGGCTTTCTGGCTCTTCATTCAATGTAATAAATAGTTGGCTAGACTGACATTTTAAACATTTTCCCACAACATTTAATAATGTACAGCAAGCTTTTTGATGCAGCATTTATATAATGAATCTAATATTTTGCTTCTTCCACACTCACATTCCATTCATTTTGCAATATTGCAGTGTTTTTGTGAATAAGGTTTCTGATGTCTCATATGCAATGCATTTATTATTTTCTAGCTTTTAGTATTAAGCTTGTTTAAATATTTCATGATACACACGTATTGCATATTGGTAAAGTTATTTCCCAACAATATAATTTTATCAAAAACATCTTACAGTGTAAGAAGATGGAGATGTCTTGTTCTTTTGAAAACTGATACAACATTTTTATCTGAAAGTATATATCAGGAAATAGAACAATAGATGCATTTTTTAAATGCTACATAACCAAATCAGCATCCACAAGAAAAATACATAAACATGTTTTAAATTGATTAGACTGACATTTTAAACATTTTCTCTCAACATTCAAGAATTGTTAGAATAAGATCTCCAAACTATATTGATGCATCAAACATTATATTATATATAATTTCCATTTGTTGCCACTATTTAATAAACATATCCCAACATACAGTAGGTAGCAACATAAAACACCTAATAATAAAACATAAATATCTTGACAAATGGCAGTGTATCAGAATATTGAATTCAACCCTGAAACAATCAACTAATGATCAACTAATATCTCAAGATCTGTATTAGGTGGACTGCAACCTTGCAGTCATACATTGCACTAATTGGAATTGGAATATGTTGGAATTCCCATTCTTATGGGCAGAATCATATAGAAAATATAATAACCCTGATGAAAAATTACCTGATCGTGGATTATTATTGCCAAGGCATCTCTGACCGAACCTGTTGACAAAAATAAAAAAAAAGAGAGAAGAAGGCATGCAGAGTATGACTTCCTGAATTCTTTGCAGACTATTTACCAACAATGGATGTATCTAAAGTGAAGTGATGTGTTGTATACATATAGCTATATATGTTACACTTTCTCTCCAAGTTCTAATCAAGGTCGGTATATATGTGTAGCCTCTGTGTACATGTTTGTGCTCTCTTCCCTTGTTGTATCTATATGTTTTTGTATGTATATACTTAGGAGCATTGGAAAGCCTTGATATACAGGTAGTCCTCAATTTACAACCACAATTAAGCTCCAAATTTCTGTTGCTAAGTGAGACACAAGTGAGTTTTGTTCCATTTTCCTACCTTTCTTGCCTCATTTGTTAAGTGAATCGCTGCAATTGTTAAATTAGTAACACGGTTCTTAAGTGAATCTGACTTTTCCATTGATTTCGCTTGTCAGCATTACAAAAGGTGATCACATGACCCCAGGATATTGCAACTGTAATAAATAGGAGTCAGTTGCCAAGTGTCTGAATTTTGATCACATGACCATGGGGATGCTGCAACAGTCATAAGTCTGAAAAAAAAGTCATTTTTTCAGTATGGTTGTAACTTCAAATGATCACTAAATGAACTGTTGTAAGTCAACTACCTGTTCTCTGCTCTAAATCACATGACAGGAAAGGGGGGACTAGAATGGAGTAGTTGCCAACATTCCAAACTGATGCCCAACTATCAGTAAGGTACTACATTTAGGCAAGAAAAACCAAATGCACAGGTACAGTATAGGTGGTACCTTGCTCAACAGTATTAATTGTGAATCTCAGAGTCCTAGTGGACAGTCACTTAAATATGAGCCAGCAGTGTGCTGCAGCTGCCAAAAAAGCCAAAACAGAGGGATAGAATCAAGATCACGTGAAGTGTTAATACCATTTTACGATGCCTTGGTAAGGCCACACTTGGAATACTGCATTCAGTTTTGGTCACCATGATGTAAAAAAGATGTTGAGACTCTAGGAAGAGTACAGAGAAGAGCAACAAAGATGATTAGGGGACTGGAGGCTAAAACATATAAGGAACAGTTTTCTGGAATTGGGTATGTCTAGTTTAATGAAGAGAAGGACAAGGGGTGACATGATAGCAGTGTTCCAATATCTCAGGGGTTGCCACAAAGAAGAGGGAGTCAAGCTATTCTCCAAAGCACCTGAAGGCAGGACAAGAAGCAACGGATGAAAACTAACCAAAGAGAGAAGCAATCTAGAACTAAGGAGAAATTTCCTGACAGTTAGAACAATTAATCAGTGGAACAACCTGCCTCCAGAAGCTGTGAATGCTCCAACACTGGAAGTTTTTAAGAAGAGACTGGACAGTCATTTGTCTGAAATGGTATAGGGTTTCTTGCCTGAGCAGGGGATTGGACTAGATGACCTCCAAGGTCCCTTCCAACTTTATTATTATTATTGTTGTTGTTGTTGTTGTTACCACTCTTCAGGAAAAAAGAGAGTTTTGAGATGTTTGAACCTTTAAAAGATGCAGGAATGATGGGGGTAAGGGTAGGAGAAACCCTCACATGAGTTCACATATACAGACTTCAAATAGGTGCAGAAAAATTTAGGTTGCCATGGTAACATGGGTGGCAACTTTTAAAAATAAGACCATTGTTATATTTGTGCTGTGTTTTGAGTAAAAAAAGGAGTATTATTATTATTATCATCATCATCATTATAATAATAATTATTATTATTTCCATGCAGTGAGAGAATTTTCTGAATTTTATTTTTTCCACAGCCTCAAGTCTGATGCCATCCATTTTTAAACTCAATTTTTTTGTTTGACAACTTCTCCTACTATGAAAATTTTAATTTTCATAGTAGCACCCTGTTGGCAGAGAGATGTACGGAATCCCAGGCACGTTTACATATTTTCTTTCCAATGTTCTATTGGTTTGGAAAGAACAAGAAGGCAGGGAATCCTTTCCAATCCATTTACCAGCAATGATTGTAGGAGAGCATCTGTCTTTTATTCTGTGTAACAGAGTGGGGTGGGTGCCTGTGTACATTCTGATCATCCCTCTTGTGTCTCTGTGTTTTTGTGTAGTGCTGTATGTGTGCACTGGAAAGTACAGAGAAAAAGAGTCACTTTTGAAGCCAGATATCCTGATTAATCTCTGTGGGCTTTTTTTACTTGTACTCAGCCACAATACAAGCAAGATAACTTTTCTGCCATGTCCCCAAATCATTACCTTCATTTCATAACCAGTCCATGAATGCCACAGTCTAGAGTTGTCCCCTGAAACACATCAGTAAGATGTTTCAAAGTTCACTCTTAGGCTAGTTCAATTTCTGCAAATAGCAATATTTAATTTTAATCCATACCATGCCCAGCCTTTTTCAGTCTCATACAGATATGAACCTCTCTCCTAGTAACCATTTTGCTGGACATAATGCGTGTGAAATATAAATGAAATTACATTCCCAAAATTTAAACAGAAAAGCATTAAAATGATATAACAGTGAATTGGAATATCATATGCTGAAATAATGACAGCAATCCCTTCCCCATTAGCTTCTAAATAGAGCATGGAGAAATCTAGCAGTTGACATTTTGTTGTCTAAAGAAAGGAAAGAATGGGATAAATCCAAAATAAAAAAAAACTATAAAAACATTATCAAAAACTTTATGATAATGTCATAAAGTATACATTGCAACATCCTTTTTTTTTAAAAAAAAAAAGAAAGATCTGAACTCTTAACATATTAAAGAAAGTCTACTCTAAAGTGAGAGAAACATATATTAAATCACTGTTTTTGGCTCATCCTTAAGATATTTAACAAAAAAAGACAAACTATGATGAAGTAATTGATCAATATGGATGAATCATTCCATAAATCATAGGGAACCACTTTTAAAAGAGAATTCAAGTTGCCCTTTACATCCTATTTATATAAGGATGATTTTTTTTTCTCATGCTTTTTCACCGTTCTAGTCAGTAGTAGTGACTATAGTATGTGATGCAGGATACTATGCTCTTATTCAAGGTCCAAGCCATGCCTCAGTAAAGTCAATAGTGTAGCAGTTGTTTCAAAAAAATACAGATCTATGTCAGAAAGGAAAATAGGGCCAATGTGACATTTAAGATCGCTGCCAACAGAATTTTTCCTCTTTTTGTAGAACCCTCAGTTGATGTTCACATTTCATATACATACTCATCATTCCCTTTCCTTTTCTTTTCCATTTCTGGAAAATACTGTTTTGCCATGGGAAATATGCCATCTTCTCACAGATGGCTATTCATTGGAAATATGCTCAAACTGCTAATGATCACATTTTCCAAACAATTTTAAAAACCTAAAACCAGATTGAAAAACTAGGCAGTAACCATAAAAAGTTTCATGTGGGTCGGAGAAGTTTGTTCAGCATCAATTCAATCTCTGAACTACCCAAAGGTATGCATAGATTGCACCTGTAAGTGGATGGTCAGGAATGGAGAGAGAGAGAGAAAAGTATTTCACTGCACCAAAACTGTGGAACATAAAACTCTAAACTTTTAAGCATCATCCAGCTAATCTAATCTAGTCAATATAAACCCTGACTGAACACAGAAGTGAGCAGTTGAAACATGCCAATTTCTTTGTGAATATCTCCTGAAGTTACTAATGTAATATGCTGTGTGTCAGCTTATCCAGCATGAACTTTTTCAAAGAATGAGCCTCCATTTGTTCCACTGTACACAGTTTTCTACCTTAATAAGAACCATATGAGTCCCCTGTTTATATGAGGGTATCTACATAGTCATTTGTACATATGTAGGACTCTCACAAAATCTGCAGAGCATATGTGATTCTTGTGAGAGAAATTATCCCTGACTCCTCCCCAAAATGGCTGTTGAAGGGTGAGGGCTTCTTTTTTCTTCTCTTACCCACAATCTGCTGTGTTCTTTGACAGCCCTGCCCCCTGGATTTCAATGGGGACACTTAGGAATGACTTTCAAATGGTTGTAGAGAATCTTGAAGATTGCAAGTCCTTGTGGGAGGAACAAGAAAGTCAGTGGTAGAAAACTAACATTGTTGTATTATATTAATCAGCATTCAACTAGGCAGGATTCTATGTGTATATGTCTCAGTCTTTTTTTCCCCCTAAGATACTTTGTTTTGTCTGTTTTTTCTTTTCTTTTTTTAATATTTTGGTGTTTTGTATTTTAACTTTCTTTGAATAAACTAAATATTACGAGACAGAGAAACTACCTAATGTGGAAGATATAAGAGTGTGTCATAAAAATGTTATTGGCATCAGTAGACCAATTTACTTTAGTAAGATTATTGGTTTCACCTGAGTCACAGTTGTCTTCTTTTCTTACAAATAGAATTCAATATTTTTTGAATAGACAGCACTATCATTATATCATATTTGCTTATAAATCAAAGTATATGAATTGGATGAAGTGGTTTCCTGCACTTGATACTCAAAATGAATCCCATAGAGGGTATGGCTAGTTGATGAGAGCAAAATAAGCTCAAAATAGCTATTATAGTCTCCCATTTAACTCTTTAACTCTTTGTCAACAAAAAAGAAATTTGAATATATATATATATATATATATATATGCAGGTTTGGCGTATTCGGGTCTTTTCCCGTGTAAGATTGAGACTATCTTGGCGACGTTTCGACGAGGTCCCACTCGCCATCTTCAGGCTGGTGTCTTCGGCTTCATGCTTGTGCGAGCAAAGCGTGATCGGAGCTGCCGTCCTTCTATAAATATTGGAGGGGGGTGTGGCGTGTTGGCTTTGTTGCTGTAAGCGGGTTGGTTGGCTGTGTTGTTACATCTTGATTGGAAGATGGAATTGATGTAAGCAAATTAGTCAGTTGTTTGGTAACATCCTGTGTGGCTGAGGTGCTGGCTGTGTGCCCATTGTTCTTTTGTACCTGGGTAATGTAAAAACACAGCCAACCAACCCGCTTACATCAATTCCATCTTCCAATCAAGATGTAACAACACAGCCAACCAACCCGCTTACATCAATTCCATCTTCCCATCAAGATGTAACAACACAGCCAACCAACCCGCTTACAGCAACAAAGCCAACACGCCACCCCCCTCCAATATTTATAGAAGGACGGCAGCTCCGATCACGCTTTGCTCACACAAGCATGAAGCCGAAGACACCAGCCTGAAGATGGCGAATGGGACCTCGTCGAAACGTCGCCAAGATACTCTCAATCTTACACGGGAAAAGACCCGAATACGTCAAGACCTGCATACCTGTACCCGTGAAAATCTACGAAAACACACACACACACACACACACACACACACACATATATATATATATGTTTTCTGAGGTTTTCACGGGTGTTTGTATGTAGGTCTTTGGTAATTCGGGTTTTCTCCCGTGTAAAATTGGAAGTGTCTTGGCGACGTTTCGACGAAGTCTCATTCGTCATCTTCAGGCTGGTGTCTCTTCGGCCTCGTGCTTCTAGAGGCAATGTGTGATCGCAGCTGTTTCTTCCTTTTAACTGCCAGTGGAGGTATGAACTGATTGGATGGGAGCTTGGCTGTGTTCTGATTGGGTGGAGGTGTGTTCTGATTGGTTAGGGGCTTGGCTGTGCTCTGATTGGATGTGGGGTTGGCTGTGCTCTGATTGGATGGGGGGTTGGCTGTGCTCTGATTGGATGGGGGTGTGCTCTGCTTGGGTGGGGGCCCTGTTGTGCTAGGATTAGTCTGAGTTGCAGGGGAATTTGAGATGGAGAGCTGCATTGCTGTAGTTTGGCTTCGCGTTCGTGGTCGTGCCACATCTTCAAGGTGGGTGTCAGTTTGCTTCATGTATGGAATGGAGGGTTTTAAAATGGCCAATGATGCAGCTGTGGTCTGGTTTCTGGTCCGCGGTCGTGCCTCATCATCGGTGCGGGTTTGAGTCTGCTTTTTGCGTGGATGTGTGGTGGTGACATCATGTGTGGTCTTCGTGAGTGTGGGTCCAGTGTCGCTCCTTGTGCTAGGGATTCGTCTGTCAATAAGGCTGGGTTTCCAAATGGCTGGTAGGCGGGAGGTATCATCTCGTTTATTCATGCTGTGTGGGCATTTTTCTATCTCGATGGCTTCTCTGATTATTCTGTTGTTAAAGTGTTCAGTTTTGGCAATAGTTCTGGTATTTTTAAAGTCAATTTTATGTCCTGTGGCTTTGAGGTGTTGGACCAGGGAGGAAGTTGGTTCCTCTTTTCTGACTGAGTTCTTGTGTTCTTCAATGCGTGCACTTATTCTTCTGTTGGTTTGTCCAATGTATGTGGTGGGGCAGGCGGTGCATGGGATTTCATATACTCCTTGATTTTCTAACTCAATTTTGTCTTTGGGGTTTCTTAGGATGGTGGATATTTTTCGGTTTGTGCAGAATGCTGTCTTGATGTTGTGTTTGTGGAGGATCTTGCTGATTTTGTCTGTGGTGCCTTTTATGTATGGGAGGAGGGCTATATATTTGGGCTATATAAGATACACAAAGAAGGAACTCCACTTAGACCCATAGTTAGCTCCATAGGCTCACCTCTACAAAACCTAGCCAAATTTCTCACCAAACAACTACAGCCCTATTCAGAATCCATCACCTCACACGTAAAAAATTCATTCCAATTCATAGAGATCATAAAGAAACAAAACTTACAGCCCAGCGACCTACTAGTAAGCTTTGATGTCATTTCCCTCTTCACCCAAGTGCCAATCCAAGAAGCCTTGACAGCTATCCAAAACAAATATAACCCCCCCAAGCACATCCTAGATCTGACCAACCATTGCCTATCCAACACATACTTCATCTACAACGGACAAAAATACAAACAAATAGAAGGAGCACCCATGGGATCACCCGTCTCACCTGTCATTGCAAACCTCTACATGGAACACTTTGAAACCCAAGCTCTAGAAAAATCTGATCACAAACCCAAACTCTGGCTCAGATACGTAGACGACACCTTCATAATCTGGCCACATGGGAAAGAAAAACTAGACAACTTCCTCACACACCTCAACAGCCTACACCCCAAAATACAGTTCACCATGGAAACAGAAGCTAACAAGCAACTTCCCTTCCTGGATGTCTTAGTCTACAAGAAATCCAATGGCTCCCTAGGACACACCATCTACCAGAAGAAAACAAACACAAACCGCTATCTGCACGCACTCTCACACCACCACCCAGCACAGATCAACTCCGTAGCCAAGACACTCATCTCGAGAACAAAACGCTTAGCTGACGAACAACACCTAAAAACCGAACTACACACTCTCACTAATGTACTAACATCCAACGGATTCCAAAGAAATAAGATTACCAACTTAATCCAAAAAGAAACCCCCACTAAAATCCAAGACATAGAACAAGAAAACGGCAAAGCCCTCCTCCCATACATAAAAGGCACCACAGACAAAATCAGCAAGATCATCCACAAACACAACATCAAGACAGCATTCTGCACAAACCGAAAAATATCCACCATCCTAAGAAACCCCAAGGACAAAATTGAGTTAGAAAATCAAGGAGTATATGAAATCCCATGCACCGCCTGCCCCACCACATACATCGGACAAACCAACAGAAGAATAAGTGCACGCATTGAAGAACACAAGAACTCAGTCAGAAAAGAGGAACCAACTTCCTCCCTGGTCCAACACCTCAAAGCCACAGGACATAAAATTGACTTTAAAAATACCAGAACTATTGCCAAAACTGCACACTTTAACAACAGAATAATCAGAGAAGCCATCGAGATAGAAAAACGCCCACACAGCATGAATAAACGAGATGATACCTCCCGCCTACCAGCCATTTGGAAACCCAGCCTTATTGACAGACGAATCCCTAGCACAAGGAGCAACACTGGACCCACACTCACGAAGACCACACATGATGTCACCACCACACATCCACACAAAAAGCAGACTCAAACCCGCACCGATGACGAGGCACGACCGCGGACCAGAAACCAGACCACAGCTGCATCATTGGCCATTTTAAACCCCTCCATTTCATACGTGAAGCAAACTGACACCCACCTTGAAGATGTGGCACGACCACGAACGCGAAGCCAAACAACAGCCATGCAGCTCTCCATCTCAAATCCCCCTGCAACTCAGACTAATCTGAGCACAACAGGGCCCCCACCCAAGCAGAGCACACCCCCCGCCAATCAGAGCACAGCCAACCCCCCATCCAATCAGAGCACAGCCAAGCCCCTAACCAATCAGAACACACCTCCACCCAATCAGAACACAGCCAAGCTCCCATCCAATCAGTTCATACCTCCACTGGCAGTTAAAAGGAAGAAACAGCTGCGATCACACATTGCTTCTAGAAGCACGAGGCCGAAGAGACACCAGCCTGAAGATGACGAATGAGACTTCGTCGACACGTCGCCAAGACACTTCCAATTTTACACGGGAGAAAACCCGAATTACCAAAGACCTACATACAAACACCTGTGAAAACCTCAGAAAACATATATATATATATATATGTGTGTGTGTGTGTGTGTGTGTGTTTTCTGAGGTTTTCACGGGTGTTTG
The DNA here is from genome assembly GCA_023970755.1 of Azemiops feae. Lineage (NCBI taxonomy): Eukaryota > Metazoa > Chordata > Lepidosauria > Squamata > Viperidae > Azemiops > Azemiops feae. The sequence continues at coordinate 12,042 of JALGBA010000762.1, forward strand.
TATGTAGGTCTTTGGTAATTCAGGTTTTCTCCCGCGTAAAATTGGAAGTGTCTTGGCGACGTTTCGACGAAGTCTCATTTGTCATCTTCAGGCTGGTGTCTCTTCGGCCTCGTGTTTCTAGGAGCAATGTGTGATCGCAGCTGTTTCTTCCTTTTAACTGCCAGTGGGGGTATGAACGGATTGGGTGGGAGCTTGGCTGTGTTCTGATTGGGTGGAGGTGTGTTCTGATTGGTTAGGGGCTTGGCTGTGCTCTGATTGGATGGGGGGTTGGCTGTGCTCTGATTGGATGGGTGTGTGTTCTGTTTGGGTGGGGGCTTTGTTGTGCTCGGATTAGTCTGAGTTGCAGTAGGATTTGAGATGGAGAGCTGCATTGCTGTTGTTTGGCTTCGCGTTCGTGGTCGTGCCATATCATCAAGGTGGGTGTCAGTTTGCTTCATGTATGGATTGGAGGGGTTTGAAATGGCTAATGATGCAGCTGTGGTCTGGTTTCTGGTTTGTGGTC